>JAMPIV010008736.1:420684-852078 GCA_024509875.1 Oreohelix idahoensis
AGGCTATTGGTTATGGTCTGACGTGCCCAGTCAGTAAAGCCAGATGATTTACATGATGGAACGCTGAATGCTTATTTACGAATGCTCCATTATGATATTTGCCAAGCATGAATGCTAACTTAAGATGATATTCCTGTGATCAACATTATGCTGTCTATGTCGACATTTGTTCCTGTAACCATACACGTACTGTCCAAGTGTGCGTCCCATTAAATGTTATAAAAAGACCACCGTAGTTCCAGTACTTCTTGAATTCGAACAGTGTGAGTATGAGTGATGTACTACCAACCTGTCAACTCTATCGAATCATTCTACCATTCGCGTACTGACATTCAGATACACACTCATTGTTTACACTCACATTCTTGTCGGAGCCTCATCACGTTCCAGGACAAGATGACCTGTATGACCAAAACTGTGCTGGGTTTGATGATTTGACAATCGTTACACTTTACTACACCAGTCCCAACATCTACATTTATCCACTGGTGGACATTCACATCATTTAGCAAATAAAGCATGATTCAACAACTAGTAGCCAGTATGAGTTAACAACTACACACAAAGAAAGGGAGTTTTAACAAAAAGTTCTTGATTTTACTTAGGCGCTTGAACATTATCATACTGTCCATGCATTAGCTTTGGTCTACAGTTCATCGTCACTTTGCTTACTTTTCTACTCATCATCTGTGTTTCCCCATTCATGTTTATTCGTATATTTGTATATTCGTCGTATTTAATATTGACTGGAATTTTCCCAGGAAAACTTCAGTGAATGTTAACTTCTATTAGATTTGCATGCTTATATTTGCTGACTGAGGATCTGACTGATTATATTTTTGTGTGATGTAAATTCTTTTCTTTCTTTTACTGATTACTAAGTATAAGTCTCCTTTATTTACTTTATAAGTGTAAATTGTTGTCGTATAACTGAAAAATCATTTCACTGTAACTCATTTGATTGTTTTCACTGTCTTTGTCACATGTTCTTGGAACTTGTTTGTTATTGATTAATATATTCATGTACATATTATAGTGAGTTCTATAATCCTGCTGTATATTATAGACTATTGAAGGTACTCAGAAACCTATTATCATGTCTACACTACAGGAATTCATTGATATTGGAAAAAGTTATGGAAAATCAGGAGCGGAACTACAAAGTTTTGCAGATACGAAATATGATGAATATTTATCGCGTCTGGAAAGAATGGAACAGCGCGAAGCAACTAAACGAGCTGATGAGCTTAGGAGGTTTGAATTAACCCAAGAGAGGGAAATGAAGGAAAGAGAATTAACCCAAGAGAGGGAAATGAAAGAAAAAGAGATGGCTCAGAAGGAAAAAGAAATATCCATGAAATTGGAATTAGAACGATTGACTTTAGCTCAAGAGAAAGACAGAGAGCAGAAAGATAAAGAATTAGCTCAACAAGAGAAAGACAGAGAATTCGACAAGGAAAAAATGGCATTAGAGAAGGAAAGAATGGCACAACGAGATAAAGAAATGGAATTAAGGAGAATGGAACTTATGCAACTGGATCAAGCCCATAAAAATGCCATGGAAATGGAAGCATTAAAACTTCATGCAGAAAAAGAAAAAGCTTTAGAATTAGCTAAAGTGCAGTCTGAACAGACTAAGACTGCGGCTGGTACAAATATTTTCTATCCTAAGTTAAAAATGCCACATTTTGACCAAACTCGCGATTGTGTTGACTCTTTCTTATCTAGATTCATCATCAAGGTCACAGCTCTGAACATACCCAAGGAAAGATGGAGCAGTCTTTTACATGATTTTTTGACTGGTGACTCACTTAAATGTTTCATGAGTCTTGATGAAAAGAGCAGAAGCGATTTCGATGTCGTAAAAGAGGTATTACTGAGACGTTTCCAGTTAACTGAGTCTGGATTCAGAGATCGTTTTCATGCGGCTAAGCCAAGCAAGGATGCAGATTTTGGTGAATTCATTGCATCTATCAAACATTTCCTTAGCAGATGGATTGATCTATCTGGTATAAATAAAACATATGAAGGTGTTATAGATCTCATGCTGCGAGATAAAGTTTTATCCGCATGTAGCACTGAATTAGAAGCATTTTTACAAGAAAGACATCCTAATTCTATCGATGAGTATGAAAAACTCGGAAGACAGTATCAAACCGCACATCAGAATAAAGATCTTCATAGATCGACTATTCGAGATCCTATGCCTGTGTGCGCGGCACACCATGATCAGAGACCTCGATCGAAGAGCTTTGATGGACGTTGTCGTTCAGATTATTATCAATCCGACAGAGGTTTTTATAACTTCCGTCGTCATCGCTCTCCTTCGAATTCATATCGACGAGGTTATAGAGGATATTCACCTCATGATCGTGGGTATCACAGAGGCAGGGATTATGATGGTTCACATCAGAAAAGATACTATAAACAGAGATCATCTTATGGTAGAGATTCCAGGAAGGATGACTCTACTGATTTTTATTATAGCAATAAAAAGTCATTCAATAATAACAAAGGTAATGCCAGATCTCCGTCGAGAGACAAAAATAAACATAGACATGCAAATAATTGCAGTGTCAAAAAGGAGAAAGGTAATGATGATAATGATCATGCGAACGCATGTATGGTAATGAATGATACATGTTATGAGTGTCAGTCGAAAAAACAGATTAAAGTCTACAATTACACTTGATTGTGGTCATTGTATGCCAACAATGTCGGCATGTGTAAATGTCGGTTATCTTACATTTCATCCCGGAATATTGGATGGTAAGGTAGTGAGAGTTTTGCGTGACACTGGGTCCTCAACGATACGCATAAAGCACTCGCTTATCGAGCCCTCTGCTTTTACAGGCAAATCAGTTAAGTGTGTCACATTTGGTGGGAATATAGAAACTTTCCCTGTGGCACGAATATATGTCTCAAGTTGGCACTGTTACACCTTCTGTTTTTGCAGAAAAACAGAAGAGTGACCCAACTTTACAAGGATTGTTTAGCCGAGCAGAACAAAAAACGATTAAATACACAAGAGGGGCTAAACAATGGTTCAAGATAAAGAAATCAATACTCACTAGATATTATGATGATGGCAAAACAATTATACATCAAGTGATAGTACCTAAGGAATACAGACCATTGGTCCTACAAACAGGTCATGACTCCCCTATGGCAGGGCATATGGGGATCAAAAGAACATTGTTTCGTGTTACGTCACAATTTTATTGGCCTGGGGTTAATAAAGATACAAAGTTATACTGCAAATCATGTACAACATGCTAAGGTATAGCACGTAAGGGCAGGTTCAATACGGCACCCTTACAGATTACAGACGTGCCTGAGAGACCTTTCAAAAAGATTGCAGTAGATATAGTGGGTCCGTTATCAATTGTTTCAAATAATGGATTTTGTTATATTTTAACTTGCGTAGATCTTTGCACGCGTTGGCCAGAAGCCATACCATTGAAAACCATCACAACTGCATCTGTGTCTGATGCATTATTTTCGATATTTTGTCGAATCGGTTTTCCGGAGGATATTTTGTCAGATCAAGGATCACAATTTACTTCCAAAATCATGAGGGATTTAGAATCCATGTTATCTGTTCACCACTCGTTTTGTAGTGCGTATAGGCCCCAATCAAACGGTGTGTGCGAGCGCTACAATAGGACTCTAAAACAGATGTTATCTAAGATAACTGAAGAATGCCCTCGTGAATGGGACAGGCTTCTGCCGGCGGCCCTGTTCGCTTTTCGTGAAGTGCCTCACGAAAGCACGGGATGGTCTCCGTTCGAATTGGTTTATGGTTCGAATCCTCGCGGACCAATGATGATACTCAAGGATTTGTTGATTGGAGCATCAATTGATACAGCCACTCGAAACAGCTACGAGTTAGTTATTGATCTCCGACAACGAATCATCGATGCGTGCACTTATGCATCCCAGAGTATAAAATCAGCCACTCAACGATCAAGATTATTACATAATCAAAAGAGAATATTAAGATCCTTCAAACCAGGGGGAAAAGTTTGGTTGTTGCTACCTCATAACGATAACAAATTACTGATATCATGGCAAGGTCCATTTGATGTTATCAAACAAGTCACAGATGTTGACTACTCGGTGAACGTTAGAGGTAAAATCAAAACCTTCCATGTCAACATGCTAAAATTAACAGTTGAAAGACCACAGGAATTAATTCCTGTCATTAACTCTATTGATGATTCTTCACATCATACTGCTTCTTTTGCAGTTGTTCATGAAGAAGATACCACTTCGTCTATCCCTTTACAATTCCAATTACCTTCTTTGCAATCATCGGAATCTTGGAAAGACGTGACTATTTCTTCTTCACTATCTTCGTCACAACAAGATCAAGTTCGGGATATTCTCATTTCTTTCAATGATGTTCTCACCGACCTTCCAGGTCAGACATCGCTTATATCCCATGATATTACTCTTACTGATTATAAACCTATCAAACTTAGACCCTATCCTATATCTTTACACCACAAAGATAGGGTAGAGAAAGAGTTAAAAGATATTATACGTTTAGGGGTGATATCTCCTTCGGAATCACCATATGCATTCCCAGTGGTGATAGTTAAAAAGAAGGATGATTCTTTACGTATTTGTATTGATTTTAGGCGATTGAACAAAATTACAATCACAGACGGTGAGCCTATGCCTCTTTTAGATGATCTTTTGTCAGAATTATCTAATGCTACTTTCTTTAGCAAACTAGATCTCTCTAAAGGCTACTGGCAAATTCCTCTTGCCGAAAATGCCAAACCTTACACAGCTTTCACAACTCAGTTTGGGCTCTACCAATGGAATTATATGTGTTTTGGGTTAGTGAATGCGCCAGCGACGTTTGTGCGCATGATGCGCCGCCTTCTTGGCGATCGTAAAGATGTCATCACGTATATCGATGACATCTGCCTATTTCATGACTCGTGGGAAGACCATATTGATGGTTTAACTTCTCTTCTACATACGTTACGTATGCATGGTTTGACTGTGCGACCTTCAAAGGTCCAAATAGGTTGTCAGGAAATTTCTTTTCTTGGTCACCGCATAGGTAACCACAAACTGTATCCCGACGACAATACAGTCAAAAGAATTCTAGAGATTTCTACCCCTTCAACTAAGAAATACGTTAGAAGCCTTTTAGGCTTGATAAACTATTACCATAAGTTCATCCCGCATTTCGCTCAACTATCTACACCTTTGTCCGCACTGTTGACCAAAGGTAGTCCTAATAAGGTACGTTGGGACAAAGATTGCGAAAGCGCTTTAGTAACAATTAAGAAATTATTTAGTAATGCACCTATTTTGTTATTACCGAATATACGTATTCCATTCATACTTCAATCAGATGCCTCGAGTTACTCCATGGGTGGCTGTTTGCTGCAATGTTACAAGGAAACACTCCATCCATGTTTCTATGTGTCGAGGAAACTGACTTCGGCTGAACAAAAGTATGCGACAGGTGAACGTGAGCTCCTGTCGATGGTCTGGTGCCTGGAGAAGCTGTCAAGATATCTCATCGGCACGCACTTTTACATTATGACAGACCATAGTCCTCTTACTTACATAACAGCTAGAACAATGCGTAACGCTAGAATACATCGATGGTACCTGTTGATTCAAGAATTTTCATTTACGATTCTGCCTATTGCTGGATCAGACAATAACTTGGCAGATCTTTTATCGCGCAACTTCTCTGAGAAGAAATTGAATTAACTCTTTAGTCACCATGTTGACAAGTGCTATTATTAATGTTATAAAATTTAATGTGTGTACTTAATGAGTATGATAGTTATAAGTAGGTAGTACTAATATTAATATATTCGGGAGACGAGCGTCTTCTCCATCACTATCATCCGTGCCACAAGTGTCACGTTTGGTAGTGAGGGGGAGGATGTTGAGGATTGCTTCATGTCTGCAGCATGGCGCATTCCTCAAATGATTATATCTCCGCGACTGATGTCGATGATTGTTTCATGTCTACAGGCATTTGGATTTGTGCACGATCCGAATGACTGTATCATGGAACACCTCAAACGAATAGAGATATATCTCATCGACCGCTGTCGATGATTGTTGCATGTGTGCAAGCATTTGAGTTTGGCCAACTCGGATTGCTGCACCATGGAACATCGCAATTGAATATATATTAACGAAGTAGTATGCATATCACTATGCATGACGCGTATGTCTTTGTAACGTCATTCGACTTGTGGGTTTTGACCCGAACGGCAGTGTGTTTCAAAAGTGTGGCCATTGCCACTTATATTGTGTGGTATAACCACTTATTAATTGTGTGGCTGGGAAGCCAATTGAGCAGTGTATTTCTTGAGTCAAACGTAAGTCGTCGTATGAATAACGCAGTTTGCATAATTATGGCAGTTTAGCCTGGCGTGGTATGCCAAAGGAACATTATGGTACTAGCAATAGTGTAAGACTAGTATAGATAGATATTATACAGTTAGCGGCAAGCGTAAGCCTAGTGTAACGGATATTAGACGACTAGCAGTAGACGTAAGCCTAGCGTAATAAGTGTATTGCAAAACTAGCAGGATAGTTAAGTCTAGTGCAAAAAGGCTATTGTATAAACTAGCGACGGGAGTAAGTCTAGTTAGCCTCTGAATTTATGCCAAAGGACATTGGCCGTTAAAAGGAACTGACCTTGAACCAGAACTCTAGATAGAGATTATTGAACATGTGTTAATGAAATAATGAGAACTCTTACAGATCGTACATGAATGTGATGTGACTTTTGTTCCCATGTAGTTGGTGTCTGCTCATGGTATGAAATTAATAATTAAATATTTTGAGTCGTCAAAATCACGGTCTTATCAACTGTCGTATTCGGAGTTGAGTTAAATGCTGTTTATATTCAACGGATCATGACCAGTGATGATTAATGTCTTAACACGCTGCATCTCACACTGCCAATATAATCAATAAGACAAGAGACTAATACAGGTCAGTCAAGGGTCGAATATTTAATATGAAACATGTTCAAGACATAATGTATCACAAGGGTTAAAACAGACATTATCGATACCAACGAACAGTATTACGGAATCCTACAAAAGTGATAAGAACCCGAAGGACTTCGACTCTATAAACTGAATATGCATATAACAACTTGGTCATCCTCAAATACTAGAAGTCATCGAAGCACCCATAACATACTGGGGTCCCGAGTCCTTAACACCCCCTACCCCGCCCTCCTCCCCCCCCCCCCCCCAAAAAAAAAAAACACACACACGAAGAAGAGAACTGGAGACAGAAATAAAAATGTGAAGGAAGACACGGAAAGAACATGAGCTGATGGCACGTGACAGGAGGACGTGTCACGTGTTTGTTGAAGGCCTATACTTTATGAGGAGCTAAAAGGTGTTGGTGATTAATGTTTAGAGCATGTTTTAAAATATCTCATGTGAAATGAAAAAAAAAGCTTTAATTTCGATGCCTGTGTAAAACCTCCAAAAAATTTCTAGAACTAAAAGAATAAATAACATACTAGATGTCTCGCTTAAATTCTCATGCCTCCTGCCTCACAACATACCTTGCCACAAACAATGCTTCTTTGCCATTTCGGATATCTGGCTTCAAATTTAATCTGATCTCAGGTTTTTTTGCAGCAACCATGTTACAGGATAGGCTGGTTCATCTTGCTATCTGACTCTCTATTCCTCCTTTACGACGCATCTGGTATTGAGTATTGTTCTTATGTTTTGCTTCTAACGATGGAAAAGAATGTGATGTATTTATTATGTGGACTTTAAAAGGCAAGGGTAGACCGATAGCAGTAATTACTATACGGAAGTAAAATATCAATGGAAGTAAAGTGTAAATGGAAGTGAAGTGTCAATGGAAGTAAAGTGTCAATGGAAGTGAAGTGTCAATGGAAGTAAAGTGTCAATGGAAGTAAAGTGTCATTGGAAGTAAAGTGTCAGTGGAAGTAAAGTGTCAATGGAAGTGAAGTGTCAGTGGAAGTAAAGTGTCAGTGGAAGTAAAGTGTCACTGGAAGTAAAGTGTCAATGGAAGTGAAGTGTCAAAGTGAAGTGTCAGAGACTTCGCTACATTAGGTCTAGCTTTATTAAATTGGATGACCAGTTCCCTTCCTCGCTGCTTTTGCCGTCCCTAGCTCAAGAGCAGAGTCAGGTACCCAGTTACAGCTGGGTAGACTAGATCGTGACCCTACCAGGTTTCGAACCCAGAAACCGATAGCTGTGCCGCGAGAGGAAAGCGGTATAGCTACTTAGCCAGTCATAAGTACCTTAAAAAAATAAAGGCAGTCCCATAGCAAATACTACCTTATGTGAGTGAAGTGTTAGAGACTTCATTATACGAGGTCCAACTGCAAGAGTCCATGAGTGTTTTGGTGCATGATGCCTGCAAGAGGTTCAGCAGCAGGACATGTTTCATGCTCCATAGGGATCGAAAGGGGATTGGTATGAAAGATAGTGACCATAGGTGAAGGCTAAAGCGGACTTACTTGTCTGATTCCTCAATTCTGGCATGAACGTCATTAGTGTGAAGAATAGTAAGCTTGAAGTCTGCTACTGCTGTTGGAGTGATAACAGCCAGCACCAAGGCAACCAAAAACACTTCCTGCTGAAACTGTGGTGTCTTCGGAAATACGGCCATACTGATCGGATCTGTACGGGCAGTCTAAGTTTGAGTGAACGTTTTAATTTCAAACTATAGTACTATTTCAAGTACTATAGGTGTCTCGGTGTAGTTCTGGGGAGACAAATAAAGAATATGGTTACTGTTCCTTCACGCATATCCGGGTGGTGGAGTCGGCCAAAAACAATTTTCCGACTCCGACTTCTGAAATTTTAGAAGTCCGACTCCGACTACAGTTTTTTAACTAGTCATGTGGCATAACATTCGGAGTCCCTGCAATTTTTACTGACCCCACAACACTGATGCATGTCGTAAAAGAGTGCTAATATGAAGTTGTGCATGGGGCTAGCAACTTCATGTAAAACAACTTGCTACAGATGCCACCACTACAAGAGCATCGGGGGCTTTGACGCAGGCTTCCTGCATGTGGACCAGCTGAAATGGTAGCTCCATGATCCACTAGGAGAAAAAAACGGAAATGAATGAAGTTACTTAAATACATCCTAATATCAAATGGTCTTATTTAATTAAACAACATATTTATAAACCAAAACGAAATAACAAACTATTCAAGTAGAAACAGTCAAAATAAAATGAATGAAGTAACTTAAATACATCCTAATGTCAAATGACCTTATTTAATAAACAACAGATTTATAAACCAGAACGAAATAAGAAACTACTCAAGTAGAAACAGTCAAAATAAAATGAATGAAGATTAAAGTGAACTTCGATCAAAAAAGTAGTTTGATCTGCCTTAAAGTGGAATAGGCAAGGAAAACTGATTTTGGTTTGGTTGTAAGGACCAACTTCTTTGCACACGGACTACTCCATGTGCTACGATCTCCTGCTTTAGAGGATCTCAGCACAGTGTACGAACTCCGTAGCCCCGGCGAGATCCCAATGTGTGTATACCGGAATCTACAAATATTGTTGTGATGGATCGGTTTCCTAATTTTTAAATATTTTCAGGGCAGCGGCTGTATCTCTTTACGATTTCCAACTGCCGTGGGATTTTTAACGTGTGCGACTTGCATATGGGGGCTTCCTATTTTTTTCGCCCGTATCCGAGAAGGCTAGGCATCCGATTTCACTACTCAGGAGACCAGGGACTGGGGGGGGGGGGGGGGGGGGGGGGGGAGGAATATGACATCATTAGGAACACTGGTTCTGAAAAAAATGTCCACCAATTATATTCCCAGTGTTGGGAGCGAACCCAGTACCTTCGTAATTACAGGCGGACGCCATACCGCTGTGCTTCATCGACCCCTAAATATGGTTTTTAAACAAACACGTGAAATATGAAGATTTTTAAAAAATATACTATTTCTTTCAGTGGACGCACTGACGAACCCTCACACTCTTGCATTTCCTGATCTCAGCTTCTTGTTCTCAGTCTCTCAAAACATTTTTTTTTTCTTCTTCTGTCCTTCAGTTTTATCACAATGTACATTATCCATGTTCAGCTTTCATTCTTGCTACCAGTTCCATGTCAGCGTTTAACAAAAAACAGGCCAAGTATATGACAAGAAACGGAGGCTAAATTTCTTAAATGTTTGTTCGACAAACCTTCATCTCTTTTTTCGTTTCTCGTACTTCCTGTGTAAAAATCTGGCAAAAACATTTGGGCAAGACTAGAGTACACCACGCTAGCCACAAATAACCACCCCCGCTAAATTAAAGTTTGGTGCTTGCGGAGGAAAAAAATATTTTTGTAGCTTCTGATTGTCGTCTTATTAAAAAAAAATGTAAATTTATTTCCGTAGCTGATACTGCTGTAGGGAAGTGAAGTGTTAGAGACTTCGCTATACTAGGTCCAGCTTCCAGAGGTGGGATGACCAGTTCCCTACCTAGCTGCCTTAGCCTTCCCTAACTCAAGAGCAGAATCAGGTACTGTAAAGTTATATCTTAACGGGGAGTTATATGTGTGAGATCCTCACGTGTGAGTCTAGTGTTTATGGACGCACATGTGAGCGCATCTAAATTAGTTGCATGTTTAAGTATTTGCATACGACTGTGCACTATTATTGAACTGGTATGACGCGATTTGTCGCGGTGATTTGTTGCCATACAGCTATGATGCTGTAGGCAGATCCCCATACTGGCCACTAACTGTTACATGGGGGTTACCACTGTCTTGTTGTCAATGTGTGGGCGAATGATGTGTGGGCCGTCGATTCATTAAGGATGATAAAGACAACATCAACGCAACAGCAACGACCGGGTCACAAGCTTGACCAACTGGTAAGAATGTATACTGGACCCATGTTGGACATCAATGACGATACGATTTTTATTCTATGAAGGCGTGGACATCATAGGCAAGTAAGTTCATAAATGCAGTTACATGTGGTAGGCATCATACATCAATCAGTAAGTATAAATGTGGCCGTTGATTGACAGCACTGGCTGTTATAGCATCAAGGTCAACGGCTTGACAGAATACATGTCACTGTTGTTAAAGCAGTTTATTAATGTATTTTTTGCGTATTAACCACACTTAGTCTATTAGCAGTTAATCTACGCGGTAATGTGTCTATCTGTGGTTCATCATGTATTTGCACGATTTGTCATTGATAATGAACACGGTATATTTAATACGTCACCGGGAGTTTATGACGTGATTCGTTCTACACTGATTTATGCAGACGGTTGGTTCGAGGCCTTTCGTCGATTGTAGTTGTCAAAGAAGGACGTCTTGTGATAGCTCCTGAGATTTTTGAGGAATTATATATTTTCATGTGGCTTAAAGTGTTTCGAGGGCCGCACAATGTACTACAAGTAGTTCAGAAGTAAGAGAGAAGATTCATAAATATTTTGAGAAGGAATGTCGTTAATATTCCTTAGTCTGCATAAGCTATCCCACATTACTCCAGTGTCGTCGTCTGCACGCACCTCAGTACAGCGGCCAGTTATGTATTGACCAGACACGACTGAGAGGAGCTTGTTTAAAATGAATGTACTTTTTAACTTTTGCCAATGAACTGTTATTCGTCGTATTAAAATGTCTTTGCATGTGGCCCCATCCACCAAGGCATTCTCAAGTTATTCATCATTTGAACGTTCGATGTTGTAACCCCACGTCATTCATCAAGGTGTTATCAGCACGATGCATTAAATGTCTCTCATATTTCAAGAACCATTCACTTTCAATACTCATAACTGTAACAACTGTCGACTGGAAAGTTCATCTTGCATATTAATCTGACAAATTAAACTCCTCCAGATGTCAGAAGGTCACATTAACAGCTGGACACATTGAGTTCAGCTGAAGCTCTGCCATAACATTCGAGTTTGCAAGTGTCTGAGACGAGATACTTAAGAAACGAGCCATTTTCTGGCTAAATGTAAATGTTTGAACGCTTCTTCGTAGAGTACACCAAGGAGGGCTTCTTCATCTTTCCAGCTCGTTTAAGCCAAAACATTTCAACAAAAGTATGGATAACTCAACCAAGAGAGCCAATTAGAAATCACTGTTTTCCAAACTTGTTTCGGGTCACCGCCCCTTGTTTCCATAAATTCACTCCCAGTGCCTCGTTCTCTACTTCATAAAAAGCGTGACTTAAAATAGCTGTTCACCCATATCTTCTTAGTGTTGCCATAAGGTTATCCCACCGTCATCCAGATGGCGACATCGCTCACTGATTTGACTTGGCTTGACTTTGATCCACTGTCAGTGAGCGTCAGCTGTTGGTGACTATACTGATTTAAATAACTGAACTCAGCCATCTATGGCGAAAGAGGGCACTCCTTCAAGGAAGTTCGTGAAAGGGATACAGAAGACATAGAAAAACCTGAAACGTATGGCACAAGACACGAAAGCTTTGCATGAATTCCTTGTAGACCTATATTCCTCGGGGAACTGAAGGAAAATGAAAATTAAAGTAGCATCTAGCTTTTAGTCTCAACAAATTAATGTATAGTTTTTATTCTCAACAAATTATTGTAGTATCTAGTTTTTAATCTCACCAAATTAATGTAGCATCTAGCTTTAAGTCTCAAGAAAATAATGTTGAGTCTAGCTTTTAGTCTCAACAAATTAATGTAGCATCCATCTTATAGTCGCAACAAATTAAAGTAGCATATAACTTTTTGTCTCAACAAATAAATGTAGCATCTATCTTTTAGTCTCAACAAATTAATATAGTACCTAGCTTTTAGTCTTAACAAATTAATGTAGCATCTATCTTTAAGTCTGAACAAAATTATGTAGTATCTACCTTGTAGTCTCAACAAATTTAAGTAGTATCTAGCTTTTAGTCTTAACAAATTAATGTAGCATCTATCTTTAAGTCTGAACAAAATTATGTGGTATCTACCTTGTAGTCTCAACAAATTAAAGTAGTATCTAGCTTTTAGTCTCAACAAATTAATGTGGCATCTATCTTTTAGTCTGAACAAATTAGTGTAGCATCTAGCTTTTAGTCACATTTAATTAATGTAGCATCTAGCTTTTAGTCTCAACAAATTAATCAAGCAACTAATGTAGCATCTATCTTTTAGTCTTAGCAAATTAATGTAGCATCTAGCTTTAAGTCTCAACAAATTAATGTAGCGTCTAGCTTTTAGTCTCAACAAATTAAGGTTGCATCAAGCTTTTAGTCACAATAAATTAATGCGGCATCTAGCTTTTAGTCTCAACAAAAACTCCCGTTCTTGGCTGTCAACTAAAAAAAAATTAATAGGGAACACACAGTTTACACACTGCAATAGAAGTCTTAGTAGGGAATAAGAATTTTCAACTCAAACGTCAAGTCAGCCCTGCTATATGGCTCTGAAAGTTGGAGAACAATAAAAACAACAACCAATACAGACTTTCATAAATGTGTGCTTGCCTAGAACAAAATGACTGAAATGGTATGACAAGGTCACCAATGCAGCACTGATGACAAGATCCAGACAAGTGCCAGTGGAACACGAGATGAGAAGAAGACGCTGGCGATGCATAGGACACACACTGAGGAAACCTGTTGATAGTATTTGTCGCAGAATGCCTTATTCATGCGTCAATTCTTTCTGTTTATCCTTTTGCTATACTCCTCTATGTCAGTAATTGCCGATAACATTTTTCGTAGGAGCTAAACTTAGCTAGGCGTAAACAAAAAAGTCACCAATTAGCGAAGGCGTGGGACAATAAAGATTAAACCAGACTGACATCTCTTTGTTAAGGATCGTTATATCTGGTACCAAGCTATGAGTAAGAAGTGCGTGACATACTGTGCATTCCCCGCCTTCCACGGGGTCTCTCCAACTATACAGAGCTAAGATACTGTATTCTAGTTCTGGGCTCGCCCAAGGAATTGTCACATATTGTAGCACTGTCCACAGCTGGTGGTCATATAAGGATGACAACAGATATGCCTCCAGGCATATCCCCTAGATATGCATAAAACAAAGGTCAAAGCGAAGAGTAATAACTACCATTTAGCAAAAATGTTTTTTATTCTTTCGATTTATTCTAAGAAACAAAATAAAAATGAAACAAAAAAAATCTAAGGAGGCCAATAGCATTACGTTACAAGAGACAGTAACAATTTCTTCGTGTTGTGAAATCATTTGTTGAGCAAACTGGATCATGCATGGAGGCATTTCTGTCTGGAGTCAATATGATCACCAGCTATGCATAATGCTACAATATACATATGTGGAAGTGAACCTCTGTCTGTGAGGCTAATTACATCCTTACTGACTCTTGAAATCATCCACACACTTCTAGGGATTACTCCTGTGGTGAAACTTGTTGAGAACCCAGCATTACACAATAAGCTTGGAGAAGTCACTTGAGCCTTAGGAGTATTTTTTTGGCTTTGGCTTGGTTAAATGCATGCAGAAGGATCTCACTGTTGACCATGTGATAGGCAGGGGGAGCTGAGAAGTGGCTTTGTGCATGACGTAACAATTCCTTGGGAGAGCTCGGAACCAGTAGTTTAGCTCTGCATAGTTGGATAGAGCCCTTGAATGGCGTGGAATACACAGTATGGCACGCGCTGCTTAGTACTAGTGTGGGACCCTATGTGATGACCTTTTAAATGCCATCCTAGCTGGAGAAACTGGAGCGCGTGACTTCAACTCAACACATTTCGGAATGGCAGAAAGGCCACAGAAAAAGCCTAGATCTACAGTGTAGATAATATCAAGGAGTCTTCAGCTTGATATTGACTGCTAAAGAGCGAGAAGCTCAGCACTCATAGTTAAACAACAACAACAACAACAAACTGGATCTCACGTTGAACTATAAAATTAATGCAACATGGCGCTGTATTGATAAAATTGCCTTTATTGTAATTCCCATTTCATTTAAATTAGTTAAACAGAAGTGAGAGGTACAGCAATTTGAAAACAGAATGTGAGTTTTCTATCGCCCTATGCATCCTATATTTTGAATTGGTTTGGTTTGGTTTGCTTTTTAGGACTATCTTCATTGCAAACGGACAACTCCATCAGTGCTCCGATCTCCTCCCTCAGATCACACAAGGAGGATCTCAGCACAGTTCACGAAATCCGTTGCACCAGCGACCATCCCAATGTGTGTATATAGGAATCACACATTCTATAAATATATTTGGTGGTTAGGTTTCTAATTTTTAAATTTTGCCAGGACAGCGGCCTTATGGCTCACTCTTTATGATTTCCAACTGTCGTGGGATTTTTAACGTGCACAACTTGCACACGGGACCTCCTATGTTGTCATGCATATGGGACCTCCACTGTTTTCCCCTTTATCCCAGAAGGCTAGGCATCCGATCTCCCTGCCCATGAGACCCAGGGGCAGTATGACATCATTAGGACCACTGGTTCTGAAAAAAAAATTTCCATAAATTATATTCCCTCTACTGGGAATCGAACCTGGTACCTCTAGAATTCGAAGCGGACGCCATACCTCTTAGCCCCTCCGACTCCCTATATTCACCATAAATAGACATTAAAAGAGGTGTGAGACAAGGTTGCGTTCTGTCCCTCCTGCTTATTTAATCTATGCACAGAACACATTTTCAAACTGATACAGAAAATACTAGTACTGAACATCAGTGGAAGGTCAATAAAGAATCTTAGATATGCAGATGATACCATTTTATTAGCGGAAATTGAACAGGACTTACATGAACTAGTGGAGCAGGTAAACAGCTTAAGTCACGAATATGGATTGGACATTAACACTGAGAAGACGAAAATTATGATAATTAGCAAAACAGACGGTACGCCTACATTAAAGATGAGCTTAAGTGGGAAATCCTGGTACAAGTCAAGAGTTTCTCATATCTTGGTTATATAATAACAGTAGATGGCATATGTGAAACAGAAATCAAGAAGAGAATAGAAATTGCAAAATCTTCATTCAACAACATGTGACAAATACTAACAATTAACCGATAAACCCATAAATTAAAATTGAGAATCATCAAGTGTGATGAATATTCTTCATTACTGTATGGTGCAGAAACATGTACAATGAATAGTCTATTGGAAGAATGAATTGAGGCTCTCGAGATGTTGATATATAGAAGAATGGAGCATATCTCATGGAAAGAGAAGAAAACAAATAAAAAGGTCCTAGATATATGTTCGGGCCAATACGGTACAACAAATTTCAAAAGAAAAGGATTACAAAATATACTGGTGGATCCAAGGGATGGCAAATTAGGAAAAGGAATATAAATTTAAATAAGGAAAATAGCAAAAGGATATAGTATCACAGAAAATACATCCATTTTCACTGCAGAGATTTTTTTTTTTTTCGTACGCCCGTTAATACTCGAGGCGAAATCTCAGGTTATTATTATTTATGTCTAACCTGACATTGATTTTACGTGAGTATCCCTTTATTTCTTGTACAGAGACAGGTGTCCCTCGCCATTCAGGCAAATACTCGCCGATTTCGGAGGTACCCATTGCAGCTGGGTCGGCTCAGGAGCCGCCAGTCCCTGGTCGACGACACTCCTTCAAATGTTCTCGCCAGGTCTCGAGTTAATCCAGTCCAAATCCCGGTCAACGAAAAATCCTCAAATGCCGTCGCCCGGGTTTGATCCTGTATCACCCGGTCGCCAGAGCGGTGTTGTAACCACTACGCTAGCGCGGCTCCCACTGCAGAGATGATAGCAATACTAAAATCACTAGAAATCTTCACTAATAAATCTATTCAGAAACTAACAATCTTACAGACTCACTATCAGCAATTCAAATGCTGCGAAACTGACGAGAAAGCGGCGCTGAACACCGTACGTAATCAGAACAATTTAAGAGGACACTGATGGAGCCGCGCTGGTGTAATGGCTACGGCGTTGTACTGGCGACCAGGTTTTCATGGTTCAAACCCGGGTGTCAGCGTTTGAAGGAATGTTTACGACCGGAAATTTGACTGAATAACCTGAACGGCTCCTGCACATAAATCCCGTGTGGATGGGAAGGAGCGAAGCTCCTGACCGGGTTGGAAGGAAAGTCCACTGCCCCCCCCCCCCCCCCCCCTCCCAGCCTCGCAATGACATGTCATTGGGCCAAAAGAGCTGGAAAGCTCGAGTGCCGCTGGTTTGAGAAAAAATAATAAAAGAGGACACTGAACTGTACTTTGGGGACATTCTTTGTTTTCTAAGTAGATGATGAACACCGTGTACTTCCAGTGACATTTAAAAGAACATTAGTACGGTGCTTATTGAGAACAGTTTAAACGGACATTGACTTAAAAAAAAAAAAACTCTGTTAGTGCATTGATAGTTATACGTATATTGCCAATTCTACACAGGAGGAACATTTGCAAGGTTAGTTCAACCTCCACATGTTTGTTTGTTTCGTATCATCACGACATAATTTATTTCTCCGCTTCATTTTTGCATTTTCACATATTTTATTTTGCTGCATTTTCTTACAGATTAAATTTTACAGATCCGCATAATTGTTTTCTGTTCTTCTGTTTTCCTATTTAAGATCTAATATTAGTTTTTAATTTTAACAGTATCGTATTTCTTTTAGTTACACAACATTGTGTTGTGTTTAATAAACAAAAGACATTGTAGTACCTAAGTTAGAACTGGTTTGGTACTGCGTAGAGTTGCATGTTCTTTTGTTCCATATTAACAATGAAATGCTAATAACATTTAACCTGATCCCCATTTCTTGTCATATTGACTTTTTAACGAGTTCTTATTTCACAGACTGTTCGCACTGACCTATATTCCTATTCATATGCAGGTCTCTCCTTGACTTTATTTCTTAAGTCATTTACTGTCGTGCACCTGTAAGCGGAATCTATTCTCTAATCAGGCACGTCAACCGGGTTGTGGCTGAAGAACCTCTAGATAAAGGGGATAGCTGTGAATACTGAATAAACAGACGTGGACAAACACAGATATTCCGAGCAGACAGGTTGGTAAGGCTATCTAAAAGAAGGTAAAACTCTTATTTCAAACCTCCGATGCCTTGTGGGAATATTCATTTACGGGGAACGCTTCGGGGGCAAACCCTGAGGATGAACCCGGAGTTGGATTCCCTAAGGCGGCCTAATGTTGATTGGACATTATTCTGGCAACTGCTGCGACGTAGCCGGTACGAAACTATGTCAGCTACTGCTGTTCCTATGGATCTACCGGCTAGGCGGAGAGAGGGAAGATGCCGAGATGGCAATAGCGTAATCTCCATACAATTGTGTAAAAGCTCGCACTCTGGAGCGAACACTCCAGCAACAAGCAGAAGAGAAAAGAATCACGCCGAAATGGAACGAGCGCAATCGCCTCTGTTGAGACAAGTTCCTACAAGAAGAAGTTAATTAACCCCCAAAAGGTCTAAAGATTAGCACTATGGTATAGAATTTGATTATACTGTAAAGAACAGAGTTTCTAGTTAGTCTATTCTGAAATGAACAATATTAGCAAACATAAGAAGGAAAAAACAAAGTGAGTACATCGATTACACAATATAAGAATTATTTATCACTGCTTTCTCTCGCTCTGACAAACATGTAATCACATTTTCATCCTCGCTTACCAAATAAGTGTTGACAACAGCTTGAACATATCTCCATGCTCCAGGTAACAGATTCAGTGTCGGTTCTTTTGGCAAAGTAAGCCCCAGTTCCTCAAATGACTGATTTATCCTCTTATTTGGAGAACGCTTACGTTGTTATTTATTATTATTGACTCTGTTCATGTCACAGCAATTAGTCCAGGTATGAAACACAACTTCAAGATCAAAATAGTCACAGTGTACAGTAGCTTGAAATATTCGATAGTAAAATTGAATGTCAGGTAGATAAATCTTTTCTTCAGGATAAATCCTCGCCACAACACAAGTGGTCGGTAGTCAGGTAATGTTAAATTTGCTATTCTTCGCTACAGCGGGCTGAATGTAGATGAAAAATGGGAAAAGGAAATCTGGATAGCTATAGGTCCAGTTACCATTATTCTTATTGTCTTTTGTTGGTATTCTCCCTCTTTCTGGGTAAACCCAGAAAGGAGCCGAACAGGTAAACCTCAAAGACCCGCTGGGTGCATACGAATGTTTGTTTGGCGTCTATTATACTTAGACCCGTTTTTTCAGATTTAAATTGAAGCCGCTGGTAGGTTTTGGGTTGTGACCCGTACGCAACACAAAATGACTATCTCCAATTAAAAAAAAACTATGACATTCCACTGTTATAATGATCTGGAATATCGAAGCTAGACGTCTGAAAATGTGTGGGTACTAGATAAACTGAGTTTGAAAGCTGGAATATATATATATATATATATATATATATATATATATATATATATATATATATATATATATATATATATATATATATATATATATATATATATATATATATATATATATATATATATATATATATATATATATATATATATATATATATATGAAAATAGACAAACAGTTGCTGACAAGTGTGAGACATAACACCTTTGGGGAATTCCGTGGTCAAATTTTGAATCAAAGTTAATTTTGCCACCTTAAGGCGTGGCAAAATTATGAATGAAACAGAAGAATGAATCGGAGTTAGGGGTACTGCGTTAACAAAACGTGCATAACTAATAAGGAAGAAAAGGTGGAAAACAGGTGGAAGCAAAAACGTGTAGATATCATGTAATATATTTACATACTTCTGTCACAGTCAGTCATGACTGAAGGGGCCACTACAACTACTCAAGCGTGTTTATTGGTTATTAAGTATACTTTGTATTTTTTCGCATTGCATAACAATAACAGACTTTTCCACACCATACGCCCAATGCAGGCACATCAATGAAAAAGTTCAGACGATAGACAGTATAGTATTAGCGTGAGAAATTTCATGATATATATTAAGAAAGGTAAATGTAATGAAATAAGTAATAAAGGTTTAAGGACAGAAGTTGATTTTGAAGCAGAAATTAACATAGAAGCTAAATGAAAAGATTAGAATACAGACTAAAAGGCATTATGCCAGGTCTATTATTACACAAGAAAAGGCATGAATGCTGATGTTTTGTCACAAGACACAAACCACAGACCAGAAACTAGAGAAAGCAAATGCAGCAACACAAAGTGAAGATGGACCTACAGATAAGTAGAAGAACCAATTAAATGTATGAACCCAAACGGAGGATCAAGCAGTGAGAGGTTTTGATGTAGCGAAAGAACAAGAAAAAAGCATGGTTAGTAAGATAAAGAAATATCTTATTGAAAAGCCATATTTGGTGAAGGAATTCACAGGATGATAATCAAGTATACTGTATGGAAAGATGTATATTACGGAAGCATATTCCCGAACATTTGACTCAGAAGGTGCAAAAGAAAGTCTATGATTTCAGTGGCCATTGTGAAGAAGATGAATTATTAGACAGCATTAAAAAGAGATAATATTGGCCAAACATAAAAGAATAGGGGGCCGACTATGTGAGCCCTGCTGGTTTGCAGAACCCACTAAAACCACAGTAAAGAAACTTAGGAATAGACAACATACTGAGACAAACTAGCAAAAGACGAAGTAGAAAGAGGCAAAGAAAATTAAACTTCACAAATACAAAGAACAGAAAAGTTAACACATGAGAGAAACACTGGTGTGTACACGCACATACTTACATATTTAAATTTCATTAACATGTTCATTACATTTCATATTACTTACCTAAATTACTTGATTTGCAATTATCCAGTCACAAAAAACGATATATTTTATCAAAGTTGAATACTGTTTATGGTCATACAGTTGGCATTACTACTAGCTCACACAATATAAGGGATTAAACATCTATTTTTAGAAATTTAAAATGTTATAGAAAATGGAACGGGACGCGCCTCGCCAAAACGAGGCAACATTTTTTTTTTTTTTTAATTCGTAGGAATAGAGTGTTGAGAAGTAACAGTGAATATACAGCTGAAATCAATAATTAATGTAGACTCTGGAAGCAACACTGATTATGACACAGTCCTGAGGACAACGATCCAGACAAGCATACAAATAATTCCATAGATAGAATGCACAAACGAGGTGAACGCGTTTACGTGAAGAATTAAATGAGCGTTCGCCTAGAAATGAGAAAGTAAATGAAGAAATAGACGCCACTATAATTAAATATATAAATCATCTTATGTATGGGAGCCGCGCTAGCGTAGTGGTTACAACACCGCTCTGGCGACCGGGTGATACAGGATCAAACCCGGGCGACGGCATTTGAGGATTTTTCGTCGACCGGGATTTGGACTGGATTAACTCGAGACCTGGCGAGGACATTTGAAGGAGTGTCGTCGACCAGGGACTGGCGGCTCCTGAGCCGACCCAGCTGCAATGGGTACCTCCGAAATCGGCGAGTATTTGCCTGAATGGCGAGGGACACCTGTCTCTGTACAAGAAATAAAGGGATACTCACGTAAAATCAATGTCAGGTTAGACATAAAAATAATAACCTGAGATTTCGCCTCGAGTATTAGCGGGCGTACGCAAAAAAAAAAAAAAAAAAAAAAAAAAAAAAAAAAAAATCTTATGTATATCTTCATTTACGTATGGATAAAACTAAAACAGACTGGATACATTTTGGAGAGCACTAACATATTTATTTAGATATCCATACACGAAAAAACAGCATTCATACCCTTCGACATATGTTCCGGGAGATGAGCACCTATGGGTTTGCCTGGAGTGAAGTGGTGTCGATTCAGTTCAACAATAACAGAAACAACACTTCAGGGAGGAAGTCGTTGGAGTTTACAACTTTTGGTTGAGGTGACAGTTCATGTTTACACCCGTACGAACTCCGTTCACATACACTTAGATATATAGCTTGCTACTTTCCCTTCGGACAGTATCCAGAAGATGTTCTTACCTCTGCCTTAGAACGTGTTCTCCCTATCTCACGTGTAGAGGCCCTCAAACCCCGCCAAAAAACCTCCTCTGATAGAGTCAAGTTAATAATGACCTATCACCCTCACAGCACTGCTGTCAAAAGGATCCTGTTTCGCCACCTACCTCTCCTCCAAGCTGACCCAGTGGCGCGGGAAGCATTTAGTGAGCCACCCTTGCTGGCATATAGACGGGACAAAAATTTGAGGGACCTCCTAGTCCACAGCCGTTTGAAAACCGTCAACGATGGCCATTTTGGAACCAAGCCATGTAACCGTACACGATGCAAGACATGTCAGTATGTAATCGAAACACGTTCAGTCTCGTTCCCTAACGCCAAGTTCACCATCACCCATGGCTTCACATGTGAGTCACGCAACGTCATTTATGCTATTATATGCAAACGTTGCACCATTACGTACATCGGCCAAACGGGCACACGACTGGGCGACCGATTCTGCAGACACCTCTATGACATCTCTCAGTTTAATTCCACACCTGTGGCCATCCACTTCAATGGCCCTGACCACCACGGTACCACTGACATCCAGGTGACAGCCATCAGATACTGTTCCTCGGACGCCAACAGTCGGTTTCGCCAGAAACAACGCCTCATCCATCTTATGGGTTGCCTCAAACCACACGGTTTGAATACCCAACATTCTTTTGTCTGAGACGCCTTTCTCTATCGAGTCCCTGTTGTATTATGACTTTCTACTTTGATGCGATCACCCATTTTTTTTTTTTTTTTTTTAAATTACCATTTTTTAAATTTAATAATTTTATTTATTTATTTATTGTCGTAATTTTTATCTGAGAGGGTGCTGATGAATATTGGTCCCTTTAGAGTGTCAAGTGATATTGAAGGCTCTGTGAGAATAAGGATTTAGGAGAATGAGGTAGTAGATTCACAAGCGCTGGGAAGGAGCAAGGACAGTCTCTTATTACGACAATATCTGTTTTCTCACAGACTACTCCTATCTCTCTTCTGCACAAACAATTGTTTGTCAGTTCCAGTCGCTCAGGCGCGCTCACCGATTTGGTGATTCTGTCGCTCAACGTACATGAATACAACCTATACAGATGGAAATGTTTGGAATTTTAGGCCAACAGACAACCAACACAAATAAATATTAATACCTTTATTATCATAAAGGACTCACACATAATTGTACATTTACAGTCAAAAATCAAAGGTTATAGAATACAAATATGATAAGGGAAGAGGGGGTTTTGAGGAGAAATATCCCATCCACCGTTTCCCGTTTATATTTACTAACAGACAAAACCCGGTCCCAAAGACAAGAAAGGGGGGGGGGGGGGGTGATCAGAGATAGGCAATTTAACCCACTGGTAAATTTATTACTCTGAGGCAAGGGGTTACGGTAAAGGGGGGGGGGGGTGTAGAGGAAAAGCTAGGGTTCTCAATTGTCTCCCTTTAAATCAACAAATTTTACGGGAGGGGGGAATGAACACAGTTACCCAATCCCGCTAGGAGAGATCCCGTACAAGGAATATAATGCACCTTAGTACAAGGTCGAACTAATTAAAAGGGTAAAGAAAAGATAAATCTCCTTTCATTCAAAAAAACACACTAGGGCTGGCCATCCCCACAAACACACACGCAGACTTACCGAAAGGTGAATTCTGGCACTTCATAGGAAATACATCAAAAAAACAGCACTAAACCTTGGCTTAGGTAAAAGTAATTTCTTCCGTGTACAGCCCCAGATTTTGCGGGTTGTTGAAGTTAACAAAGTGTCCCGAAATCGCTGGACGTTGAAGTTTAACGGTACTGTTTGTTTATTAGATAAAGTTCCTAAAGAAAGGCACAGGCACTTGGCTAGGCGTGAGGTATGGTGTGGTTCCTAAAATTGGCACAGCTGGTGGAGATAACTTCCTTTTTCCATAATGTCACAAGTTAAGAAAAACACTGAGGTAAGTTCTTCTTCGGGGGGAGGGGGTTAAAATCCACTGAATATACGTGACAGACAGTGTTCAGGTAGATCGGTTTTTTTTTCTTCACAAATAGGGGCAGTGAATAAAATATGTTCTGCTTCCAGTTTTCTTTAAGGACTCTATATGAACTAGTATTTTTAAGGTGTTTCTTGAATGGCTTTATTCTCAGTTACGTTCAGAGGAGCGGGGCCCATTACAGGTCGCCACCAGTTTAGCTTTAAAAAGTTCATATGTTACTGGAGTTATCAAATTGAGTTTGGCAGAACTCTGTATATAATTAATAATTGCTGGGATGCAGGTTGAATGATCGTTCTGAATGAAAGATAATCAAAACAAGAAATGCATCACAAATCATATTATAATCTGACGCGATAAATTACAGTTAGCCTATTTACTTATTAGCGTCGTCAATTAACAAATCAGGAAAACTTCCCGTGAGTTAAAAATAATTAAAAGCACATCTATCTATACAGAACTAAACTGTATTAAAGTTATAATTCTCTTTAACGTCTGCAAAATAAATTTACGCGTCAATTGTATTAGGAAATACTTTTAGCTGTAACATTAGTTTGCACTAGAACTTTGAAAATGGGTTTATTTAATAAGGTTAAATTTACACCACAATCCATTGAAATCAATTGAAATAACTCGACCACTGATCACTCGGAGCTAATGTATAAATTACCGTCTGCACAGAAAGAATACACTCCAATAGTCACGAAGGTAGATGAAATCCAGCAGGAATCCGGCTATGCTAGTGCAACACATAAGGAGGGGAAACCCGAGGCCTGTAAACAGTAAATTAATATTAGACAAACATAAAGGTATGTTTTCAGGCACTCGTAAGAAATAAAGAAGTTGTCCAAGTGTTCTACTTCTTTATTTCTTACGAGTGCCTGAAAACATACCTTTATGTTTGTCTAATATTAATATGCTAGTGCAACTAGGATTCTGTCAGAGCGAACGATAAAATGCAGTTTATCGGAGTTCTCTATTTATACTTCTCGAATGTAACTTGAATGGGGCGTGTTAGATTTTCGCACCTTTCTTGAAATTGAGCAAAATTCGAGATACCTCGCCGTTGTGTTAATCGCTGCGATTCCTACGTTTTCCCCGGTCTACCGATTTCCTTCCGTCTCAGGCTTGCTTGCATGAGGGTGTGAAAAGTTTCCGAGAAGCTAACTCTGTGAGCTGCGAGTTCCCTGTTTCTTTAGATCGTGTACCGCCGCGATTGAATTCTGAGATCTGTCTGTCTTTGATGGTGCCACTGTTCTGAGAGCTTTGGCAACTCCCACCAGGCGGGGTGACAGCCAGGTAAGAAAATGATCTGCTGTTTATTGGCTGTGACTCTTTGGGCCGGCGTTAAGGAAAAATATAAATCTTGATTGATGAAGTTCTCAGAAAATGGTTGTGGCGGGATTTAATCTCCCATCAAAGGTCATTTTCACCATATTAGGGACCAGAAACCTTTGCGGCGTTTAAGGAAAAGATTGCTATAAGATAGCGATTCACCCATTGTGTGGCCGGTTGGAGGTTATTTGGCGGCGTTAAGGTTCCCATCATTGCTTATTAAATATTCGTTCTCATGAGGGTTTAAATTGAATTATGAATCCTGCATGTAAGGGTAAAAGTTACAAACAGATGATCAGGGGTTCTAGGCTACATATTAATGATCCAGCGTGTAAGGTTCTCGTGGAAATGCTGCATGCCGGTAAAAGTTACAACAGATGATCAGGGGTTCTAAAGTTATGAGAGGCCAATATTCTGTTATCATCCATCGAGTCAGGGAAATTCATTTGTCATACTTAGACGTACGTCACATTTATTTATTTTTTTAATTTGTTTATTTATTTTATTTTATTTAAATTTTTTTTTTTTTTAAATTATTTTTTTCCTTTATTATTTTTTATTTTATTTATTTCTTTATTTAGTTTTTATTTTTATTTATTTATTTATTTGTTTTAAATTTATTTATTATTATTATTTATTTATTTATATTTTATTTATTTATTTTATTTTATTTATTATTTATTGATTACTTTTTTCTCACTCTTTTCCAGTCCTTGTTTTTATTATTTCTTATCTTTATGTACTGTCAACTTCCTCTTTCCGGTTTAGTGGCAGCCATCCTGCTTTGCTTCACATGTGACTGGACTTAATATTAAGGGAGTTTTTTTCTCTTATTTTTATAGTTTCATGTTCTCTACTTAATTCTCATTTTCTTTCCCTCCTGTCTCTTGTTTGTCTGTCCCTGACGAAGGCCTTGTGGCCGCAACGTAGGTTTTTCTTGTCCTTCTCCTTGTAAGACGTATTACTATTTGTGTGGGTGTGTGTGTTTTTTTTTTGTGTTTTTTTTTCAACTCCCTTCGGTTGGGGGTAACAGGTTTACGAGCCGATTGTCATTATTAACCTATAATAAGACTGGAGAAGTGTGACGTGGATAAAAACCTTGCAGCTTTTTGCAGTTACCTTCCTTCAAGCTTCCAGTGTTTCCTAGACAGTAACACTCTCATCTGAATTCTTCTACTGCCAAGAGTAATTCTTGTTTAAAGGTTCTCTACTTTTCTAAAACTATCCTTACTTTGAATCTCTGGCAACAACTCGTGGACCACTACGCCAGGTTAGGAAGCATACGCCACAGTAACTGATAGGGCAAGCAAAAACAGCGCAGAAAGTGTAAACTAATATACACGCACAAGTAGAAAGTGATAGAATTCACTGAGTTATATAGAGCCAATCCTAACATATGGAAGTGAGTCATGGACAATTAGTAAATAAATAGGGAAAGCCCAGGCGGTCACAAAGATGTTGATAAGGGTGGAATTAGGATGCCGTCAAATTACCACCTCTATCGACACCAGGTATTACAATGCAAGATGTGGGTGTCTTATCTGGTTTAGATTGTTGCTGTGTGTGTGTTGCAGTAGAACAGTTCAGGGTACACCACAGGCAACATGACGTGTAGAGTCATAGAAATGGTAACTTCGCTTTAGGTTTATACCATTTATTGCACGCCACAAAACAGTCATGATACTTATGTTATCATCGGCATAGTACAACGAATGCAGCATTCAAACTCATGTTAACTGACAGTCATGTAGAAGTCAATACTCAATAGTTGTATGGAAAACAAATATCATAGCGAAGCTTGATAAATAATACATATAACTTCTGCAACCGTGGTCAGCTGCAGATCCTTAATGTTCATAGACAATAATAATTATTCCTTCCTGATGCTAGCAGATCAGATGTATACAATACGTCCGTTTACTGTCTGCACGTGAGTAGCATACATGGATTGCAGGTCAGCTCGACCTTTATAACCTTCCTAAGTCTAACCATCTGACTTGGACGTGATCTCTGATATAACGAATCCTGGAACACAGACAATAGTCTTGTTGGTCTAGAGCGACCCATAGATATATAACTAGTTCAGGTATAAAGATACCGGTGACTTAATCCTAGTCAAAGTACCTCTCCATTTTGAATCACACAGGCGAGCAAAAAGGCGACAAAATGACGAACCTCTAGATGATAGCCTAAAGTTCGATACAAGAGGAATTACCTTATTTCGGAAAATCAACCATGAACATATGCCTCCAGGCAGGCTTGAATAATACGGGGAAATAGTCTAGTTAGCTAACTAACTCACAAAGACAATGTATTTCCCTCAGAGAATCACAAGACGCAGTCGCGTCCGCTCGCTAATCAGTCCATTTCTCAACTCCCCGACCTGGGCGGAACAACAAAACGACAACCCAGTCGAGACATGCGCAGAGTGACAATCTCTGAGTCGCTGTTCACAATAAGACGATTCTAAGAACATTCGAGATAAAAGTCTTACACAGTCGCGCCTTTTATGGACATGAACAGAAGCGTTAAGAAAGGTTTCAAACATCTACAACAGTTGACTGATACTACCAAATAAGGAGAGATGGTCACGCTTCGTTCAAGACATTATAGACCGAACGTGTCTCTATACAAGAGGAGGTAAACTCATAAAAAATAGCAGTATCGATATTTCGGGTTCTGTCCCTTTGACCATAAAATATATATAACATGCATTTCAGTCAAATAATGATCATACATACGAAAAACGATCATACAAAGACTTTGGAAAAAAAAGTAATTATTTGTGCGTAACATTACCGCACCCTCCCGGGAAAAAAAAAATGAAACTTTTTTTTTTTTAAAATCCTGGAGCCGGAAAAATCTAGGCTCCTAACGCACGTATGATGCGCGGATATACCTAACAAAATAGCTCAACACTTGGAGCGAAACTGAGATCATATCCCAGGTCCTTAGAGAAAAATTTATCTAAGTATACGCGTATATATCCCAGGAAGGTGCCACCAACACAAACCACAATGCTGGCAACATCATAATAAAAGTCAAATTATTCTCATACCAATATATGAAATCAAATATATTATTATGATATCATACAATGTGTTGCAAATAGCGGTGTAATATATTAATATACCGCACTATTTTATTACATTATGTAATGCATCAGTAACTAATAAGTAATACATGTGTTGATCTTCGTTGACATAAAACATTCAATAGAAGAAGATGTGGACATCATCCGCTCCCAATCTAGGACAGGACTTGATATACTCAAAGTTCCACAATGGACACAATCTCGCATCTTCAATGATGTGCTGCGAAAATATCAATAACACAAATCTTGAAGACAACTGGTAAATCTCTCAATACAATCCTGAAAATAATTTATTTAAATGTGGCCGAGTGATCTTTTGGCCCGTATATCACTAACTAAGCCTTCTTAGATAATTACATGGTACAATGTTATAAATTCCCCCTCAAAAAAGTGAGAACAAAAAAAAAATCTACTAACATGTCATTATAACATTGGACTGTATATTAGGAAATATATATATGACAGAAGAATCATGTGGAATCGTGTGGGCATCTGGACAGAATGTCCGCCATTACATTATCCGAACCACGGATAGCTCGAACCGAGAAATGAAATGGTTGAAGAGCTATGGCATAACGAGTGGACCTCGAGCTCTTCAAGTTTTTTACTCTGAATAGCAGTAAGCGCTTTCTGGTCGGTTTCCACAATGAAATGTGCGCCTAGAAGAAATCTTTGTAACTTCAGAATAGACCATACCATAGCCAATAACTCACGGTCTAAAACCGAGTAATTCTTTTCTGCAGCATTTAATTTCCTAGAGATATACATCACCGGATGCAGAGTATCAGAATACTCCTGCATTAGTGCTGCCCCAATCCCAGTTGACGAGGCGTCACTTCGAAGAACAAAAGTCTTCTCAATAGTAGGTAACCTAAGAATAGGTGGAGATGAAAATAGGTCTTTAACCTGGTCCAATGAGGATTGACATTCTTTTGACCAGCGGATCAAATTAGGCGACCCTTTCTTCAATAAAGTAGAAAGCGGTGCCATAATGGAGGACAGATTCGGAATGAATCGTCCGTAGAATTGGATCAAACCTAATAGACTCCTTACTTGTTTCTTTGTCTTAGGGACCGAAATGTTAAGTATTTTTGAAACATTGTGGTCCTCTGTCTTTAAAAGACCATGACCAACACGATGACCTAGGAAAGAAATCTCACTAAATCCTATAAAGGCTTTAGAGGGTTTTGCAGTCAAGTTATACTCGCGAAGAGTAGACAGTAATTCGTATAAACCCAAATAGTGATCTTCCCAGGAATCACTGAATAGACAGATATCATCTAGATATGCTATGACATCTGTACGATATGCGAGAATTCGCCGCATCATGCGTACGAATGTAGCAGGGGCGTTCATAAGACCAAAAGGCATGAAATTCCATTGGAATAAACCCCTAGGTGTAGAAAAAGCTGTAAAAGGTTTGGCACGTTCAGTTAGCGGGACTTGCCAATAACCTTTAGACAAATCTAGTTTGGTAAAGAATCTAGAATTAGAAAGTTTATTGAGTAGCTCTTCTAATGAAGGCATAGGTTCAGCGTCGAACTTCGTAACTTGGTTCAATTTGCGATAATCTACGCAAATGCGAATGTTATTATCCTTCTTTCGAACAATAACCATAGACGAAGAGTATGCTGAAGTGGATGGTTCAATGATTTCCAAACGTATCATTTCATCCAATTCTTTTTCGACTTGAGACTGGAAATGGATAGGTATTGGATAGGGTCTGACTCTGATAGGATTATGATCAGTTAGCACAATGTCATGTTCAATGACATGTGTGTGTCCCGGGATGTCTGTAAGAACATCCTGAAATGTTTGCAACATCGAAGAAACTTGTCGATGTTCCTCAGCGGAAAGATTTGGAGAAACGGTCACGTTTTTCCAAGATTCCGTAGAATAAAGTGGGACCATAGAAAGAGGAAGATTGACATCAGAAAAAGTAGTTTCCTCATCCTGTATAACTGACAGCGATGAGTATTGACCATGAGGTACTTGAGAATTGTCCGTTGCCTGGAAAATAGGCTGCAAATAGTCTGGTCTTTCATGAAATTCCGTGAGCATATTTATGTGGAAAGTTTTATGCTTTCCATCAATATCGACAACATAGTCGACATCAGAAATTTTGGAGACTATTGCATATGGACCTTTCCATGCAATTAGAAGTCTGTTCTCCCTTGAAGGAAGTAGGACGAGAGCTTTGTCACCTGGACAAAGTTGTCGTAGACATCTATTCTTATTCGCAAACTGCCTTGCCTTTTCTTTAGCAAATTCGGAAGACGAAGTTGCTAGTCTGCATGCCTCAATGATTTTTTTCCTAAGAGCAATGACGTACTCATAAGAAGACTGAGTCTCATCGCTAATATTATCGGCAGTGATTAGATCGTGAAGTAAAGACATAGGGCCGCGCGGTTGCGCGCCAAAGACAAGTTCAAAAGGGGAAAACCCCGTATGTTCATTGGGGACCTCTCTATACGCAAAGAGAGCCGCGGGTAAGACCCTGTCCCAATCCTGAGGATGATCCTCAGTTATTTTACCCAGTAAAGTTTTTAGAGTCCTATTTAAACGTTCGACCAACCCATTAGACATTGGGTGATAGATACTGCTGAGAGACCTTTTTATATGTAGCATAGACATTACCTGTGACATAGTGTCTGATATCAGTTGAGTGCCATGGTCTGACAATATTTCTCCGGGAAAACCCAAGCGAGAAAATATCAGCCAAAGAGCGTCTGCGATATCAGCAGTTGAGATGCTCTTGAGAGGTATTGCCTCTGGCCAACGTGTGCACATATCGACACATGTAAGAATAAATTGATGCCCTCTAGCCGACTTAATTCTAAAAGGACCGATAATATCTATTGCCATTTTTTGAAAAGGGCGAATTGGAATGTCAGCAGCCTGAATAGGCGCAGCATGTCGTGGTCCTTTAGATTTGACCTCCTGACATACTTTGCAAGAGCGACAGTACATTCGTATGTCCTTGCTCACAAATGGCCAAAAGAAAGCCGCAAGAACCCTCGACTTTGTACGGGAAAAACCCATATGTCCAGCACATTGCGAGTCATGAGCATGTTGCAATATTTGCACCCTCATGCTCTTAGGCACAAGAATTTGTGAATGAGTGGATGTAGTCGAGTCTTGTACCATACGTACAAGTACGCCGTTCTTCATAGAAATCCAAGATTTTCTATTAGTATTTTGATTAGGATCACCTTTTTTTGCTAGAATGAAGAATTTTTGTAACGACGGATCTTCTTCTTGCAATTTGATAAATGAGTCACGTGTAATAGTCAAGTGACTATTTTGTTCATTTACTTCATCATTATTAGTTAATGAAGTTTGAGGTGGATCCAGAGCATGTGCTCTTGTGACCACCGTATTGGTAGCTTCAATGTTTTGCTCTTCCCAAACAGCAATCTGCTGTGGGGTACATTCCCTAACTCCGTGAATACGACCAATAATAAGGTCCGCAATAGGGTTTGGAAGTAGACACGCGTGGACCTCTCCCGTGAAGAAAGGAGTAGCAATATGTATTATGGCAGTAGGATATTTTTCCAACGTGCCACCAAATGTGACACATTTGATGACCTTTCCTGTAGCACAGAATGGATCTACAAGAGATTGCCTAACCCCGACAGTAGTACATCCAGAATCAAACAACACCGAGACTGGATTACTATTTACAAGCCCCTTATGTAATATAAGAGAACCTCTCCCATCATGAGCAACATTAGCAGGAAGAGCGGGCAAAGGATGACCACAGCTTAGAGTACTAATGGTTTTCGGATCAAATAAAGTACTGCATTGGATACATTTATTTGCCCTACCAAAGTCAAAAGATGAGCATCCGATAGCATTATGGTTTTTATCATTATTAACCTGTTTATCTGCTCCCTGAGATTCTTGTTGAACAGAGTTTGTCTGTTGATATCTTTTTCTCTTCTGTTGCGATCTACCGCGACCATTATTGCTTCTGCAATTATCATTAAAGTCCCTACTGTAATTTTTATCCTGGTTTGCGTTCCAGTTTCCATAACTGTCATTACCATCTCTATGCTGTTGAGAACCTCTATTATCTTGGTATTGAGGTCTCTGCAAATAATATTTTCCTCTATACCGATTACCTTTATGAAAATTTCTAAAGTTACCGGGAATAGAATACCGTGTAATATTAGGTTGTCTCCAGTTCTGGGAAGAAGAATCTCCCTGAAATTGATTACCATGGTTCTGGGCATAATTACGGTTACTCTTTTTATTGAAATTTTGCTGGCTACCCTGAAATTTACGCATAAAATTCGGGCCATAAGGTGCTGCCGAAGCAACTGGCAGACCTTCTTTTACCTTAGAGTTGCTAATGGTTATGTGAGGATGTGCAGTAACATACTGGCTACAGTATATTCTTCCATTTCTTTTTATATTTTTAGGCTTACGCTCATGAAGAAAAGAAAGAAAAGCTTCATTAACAGAAGACATAACCTTGTCTCTAAGAAGTAAGTCCATGAGGGCTTCAAATGTACTTTCTGTCTTAGAAAGCTCAACCCATCGTAAAAAAGTAAGACGTATGCCTGAGATGAATTCTGAGAATTCAACTCCAGTTTCTGGTAACATGTTTTTAAATTTAAGACGATATCCGTCTTCGTTAAGTTGGTACTTCTTTAACAATGCCGCCCTGACAACCTCATAGTTGTTCTTGTCAGGCACATCTACCATACCCAACAAAGTCAAAGCATCACCTCTAAGTATCTTGGACAGATGATAAACATATAATGTTTTATCTATATTATGCACCTTACATGCACTTTCAAATCTATCTAGATAAAATGTTATATCATCAATTGAAGCATTGAATGCTGGTAAATTAAGCTTGAAATCAACAGCATTAGACTTATTAGCAGATGATACCTTATTAGCATCATTAGCTTACTAGATAACTTCAACTTTTCTAACTCCAAAGCTAAGAGTTTTTCTTCATGTTCCATTTTTGCTTTTCTCTCATCAGACTCTCTTTGTAACCTTCTTTCCTCAGCCTCAGCCTGTAACTTTCTTTCCTCAGCCTCAGCCTGTAACTTTTTTTCTAATCTTTTATTTTCAGCCTCTATTTCAAGTCTCTTATTTTCAGCTTCTTTTTCAAGTCTCTTATTTTCAGCTTCTTTTTCAAGTCTCTTATTTTCAACCTCAGCCTGAAGTCTCTTCTCCTGAGATTCTGCTTCTCTTTTTTGTTTTTCCATTTCCATTTGTAATCTCTTTTCATCTACCTGCATCTGCAGTTTTAAATTTTCAGCATCTATTCTCTTTTGTTCAGTTAGTTCTTTCATTTTCTTTTCCTCCGACTTCAATGCCTTGGCATATTGAACAGTCGCAAATTCTTCTAATTTATCACCTGTCTTACCAAGGGCTTTACCCTGCTCAATAAAGTACTCAAATGTAGACATGATGTCTAAAATGTGAGTACAGAACCTGAAATAATTAATTATCTTATTTCAATCTTAATAGCAACAAGACTTAATAAAGTGCTTGTATAATTACTATGTTTACTCCAATCTCTGTGGGAAACAAGACTTGACACCAATTTGTATTATCAGTTGTACAATAATATCACAAGTCACCTCTTAATTATCAGTGCACTACCCAAATCAGTGCATAACCATCAGTTATTTATCATAACTGCACTACAATAGTGCATAAGCAACAAACCACCAGTTAGTTATGATAAGTGCACTATAGATCAATAGTGCATGAGCATATATGTAACAATAGTGAAAGCTAACTATGCAAAACCTATGCAAACAATAACAAGACAATGTAAACAATAACAAAGTCACCAACAATGTAAACAACACAAAGATCAAAGTCAATGTAAACAATAACAAAGATCAGAGTCAATGTAAACAATAACAAAGATCAACGTCAATGTAAACAATAACAAAGATCAGAGTCAATGTAAACAATAACAAAGATCAAACAATACGAAAACATTCGCATAAGTCAAATAAATAAACAGCGAAACTAAAAAGAATATGATGACAGAATGCGAAGATATGACAAACAAATGACGCTACAGTATATACACAAAAATTTACGTGAAGAACTAAATAATAGAAAAGAGGAGACCTACAAATACAAACAATCGAAATCGAAACTAAAAAACAGAAAGAAAGAGAGAAACAAAAAAAAATATACAAAAAACGAAAATAAAGCACAACTCGTCACAACTAAACAGATATAGCAACGATTGTCGCTAGCAAATTTCACAGTAGGAAATTCGCACAGTCCCTAACGAAAACGCTAACAGTAGAACCTCTGTGGCGTGGTATCATCTACTGAAAGACACCGCCCAACCGAGAAAACCCGCTGAAATATAAACATATAAATACAAATCCAAATAACATATAACATGTAAACATATAAAAAGTGCGAAAAATGTGATAGACAGAAGGCTCAGTTAGAACATAAGGGCACAGTTCACAAACAAAACAGGCCACTTAACTTCTATGTATCCACAACGTCAGCACAGTTCAGAACAGGATGTGATCAGCATTCTTAGGACAATGATCCAACGTTGATCCATATCTGCTCTCGTAAACTGCCATGACAAAGGAAATGAGCTTCTAACAGGAAACAGCTTCTGACAGGAAACAGCTTCTGAACTTGACCTTCTGAATCTGCAACAGTAATTCTGAGACCGGAACAGTTGTTACGGCACTTGTCCTTCTTCTCAACAGATCAGGAAATCCATTCGCTCGGTACTTGTCCTTCTATTTGTAGACAAACTTCAATACCGCCGAGCAGCGCCGGGTAGTTTCAAAATATCAACAACTGTCAGTACTGCTGCGTCTTTCAAAAAAATTTCATCAAAGGTGATGAATAGCAACTGCAATGTTGTCTTGTAGTCTGCTGATGATGTCTGGGTTTGTTGACCCCCTTGATTTTGGTACCAGAATAAACCAACTATTGGCCACCATGAATTGATAAGGGTGGAATTAGGATGCCGTCAAATTACCACCTCTATCGACACCAGGTATTACAATGCAAGATGTGGGTGTCTTATCTGGTTTAGATTGTTGCTGTGTGTGTGTTGCAGTAGAACAGTTCAGGGTACACCACAGGCAACATGACGTGTAGAGTCATAGAAATGGTAACTTCGCTTTAGGTTTATACCATTTATTGCACGCCACAAAACAGTCATGATACTTATGTTATCATCGGCATAGTACAACGAATGCAGCATTCAAACTCATGTTAACTGACAGTCATGTAGAAGTCAATACTCAATAGTTGTATGGAAAACAAATATCATAGCGAAGCTTGATAAATAATACATATAACTTCTGCAACCGTGGTCAGCTGCAGATCCTTAATGTTCATAGACAATAATAATTATTCCTTCCTGATGCTAGCAGATCAGATGTATACAATACGTCCGTTTACTGTCTGCACGTGAGTAGCATACATGGATTACAGGTCAGCTCGACCTTTATAACCTTCCTAAGTCTAACCATCTGACTTGGACGTGATCTCTGATATAACGAATCCTGGAACACAGACAATAGTCTTGTTGGTCTAGAGCGACCCATAGATATATAACTAGTTCAGGTATAAAGATACCGGTGACTTAATCCTAGTCAAAGTACCTCTCCATTTTGAATCACACAGGCGAGCAAAAAGGCGACAAAATGACGAACCTCTAGATGATAGCCTAAAGTTCGATACAAGAGGAATTACCTTATTTCGGAAAATCAACCATGAACATATGCCTCCAGGCAGGCTTGAATAATACGGGGAAATAGTCTAGTTAGCTAACTAACTCACAAAGACAATGTATTTCCCTCAGAGAATCACAAGACGCAGTCGCGTCCGCTCGCTAATCAGTCCATTTCTCAACTCCCCGACCTGGGCGGAACAACAAAACGACCACCCAGTCGAGACATGCGCAGAGTGACAATCTCTGAGTCGCTGTTCACAATAAGACGATTCTAAGAACATTCGAGATAAAAGTCTTACACAGTCGCGCCTTTTATGGACATGAACAGAAGCGTTAAGAAAGGTTTCAAACATCTACAACAGTTGACTGATACTACCAAATAAGGAGATATGGTCACGCTTCGTTCAAGACATTATAGACCGAACGTGTCTCTATACAAGAGGAGGTAAACTCATAAAAAAATAGCAGTATCGATATTTCGGGTTCTGTCCCTTTGACCATAAAATATATATAACATGCATTTCAGTCAAATAATGATCATACATACGAAAAACGATCATACAAAGACTTTGGAAAAAAAAGTAATTATTTGTGCGTAACAGATGTCCTTTTACATAAACATGTTAAGAATGTCATAGACAGCTACAATGGGCGATGAGGATATCCTGAACTAAGCCAGCACGCAAATGAAGCAAATTACTCAGATCGAAGCATGCAGTTCACGTTCCTTAGGCGTGTAATAGGAAGGATGCGGGAGTATAGTGTGACAACATGAACGATTAAATGAAAAATGAATAGAGTACGATAAAGAGAGCAGTTACTGGACAGTTTAACATCATGGCATAGAAATAATTGATAAACAATGCTGGGTACAGGTGTATTACAAAACATTAAAAAATGAAACTACATGTAAACGATTGATTAAGAAATAAATTTTGATGGCGGCAAGCTGATCACTGTACGAAAGATGGCCGCCGACCGAACAAAGTGGAAGCAGTTTGTTACTGCCCTACAAGACGCCACCAGGCGTGATGACCACTGACTGCTTTGACAGTCGGCGGCTAAGAATCAAGGAAGAAAAGAAGAAAAAGCTGATCATGTGTTATTGGGTGTATCGTGAACCTCTCTGTGCCGGAGTACGGCCACCTGATGTCCTAAGCACAGTCCAACTGTCGTACAGATAGGTTGTGAGTTATGTTTGGCCCGTCTGAGTAGAGTGGATGGTGTTAGGTACGTGAGAAAGGTGTGAGAAATAGATTTCACGGGTGGTAGCGTAAGGAACAAAAGATATGTCTTTGGAACGAGTAAGTTTCTCTATGCCAGCCTATCTATACGACTATAATTTAGTACAAGACAACCTTGCTGTAACGAGTTGATCCTATGAAAAGGGCAGTAATTCTGAATATGTTTTTGGGCAGGGTAGATTGTGAGTTACGGTACAAGTATTCAGAATTACTGCCCTTTTCATAGGATCAACTCGTTACACTTGCCCTCCTCACACAAATAAATATAAGTTTAACCACACACACACACACACACACACAGCTATGTGACAACAAGACACACAAACGTGAAAAACTACGGTTACTTGGATATGGGTCTGAGCAGCACACCAAAGGTAAGTTTCTTTGTTGTTTATTATCATTAAACTTGACAACACCAATATCTAAAGAAAGATCAAATAAAATCAGATTTACATACATATGAAATGCAGAATAAATGCGCCCTCCCCCTATGGAGGAAAGAACCCAAAAGTTAATAACCCAAAGGTCGAAGGTTTGCACTGTTACAGAGTAGACAGTAAAGTAAGCAAGTTCCTACTATATGCTACCCAGTAAAGTAACCAAGTTTAAGCAAATCCAATGTTGGTAAATTCCCTGTAACAAAGAAAAAAATATTCAATCTCTCTTTCATACAGTGGCCACTCAAGCACTCTTACCTACTCTTGGTGATATCCCTTGGAAATACAATTTCCCTGAATATATGTTTTATCTGGTTCACTTCCCAAATTGGCCCCAGTTTATCCTCTAACAAACAAAGACTAGTGAGGTGAACGCCGAATCTGGTGTGGGTTTTTCCTGGATGAACAAAATGTCACCGCCAATAGTTAAGGTAGGACCGTGCTCTTGGGGTTCACAGTTAAAATGGAAAAATACTTCCAGTGTTGGGAAACAACCTTTTTGCTAAAACATTTTTTACCAATGATGATGATGATAATCCTATCGGTCAACTCTATGTTGAGCTCCGATTCTTGTACAGCGTAAAATCGGGATAAATCCGCTTGAATACGACTGTCAGAAGTCGGGAACATAAATGTTATTTTGTACACCCCAGTGGGCTGGTAACAATTAGTTAAAATGTTTCTCATATATCCTTGGCAAATACTCGCTCACAAATGAAATTGGTGACGCACAAGCCAAGAAAAAGGGACAATATTAACCAATCAGAAAAAAGAAGACCGCTGGACGCTCTTGATCAGGTCAGAAATCAGAATGAAAAATCCCCAAGAATTGCTAACTACACATTTAGCAAAATGGTTCTAGAACTGCGTGCTTAGACTGTTCAAAATTTCTGAGTGTCAACTGATAGCAGGTTTAAGAAAACACAGTTTCTCTATCATTATATTTTTCTGATCTATCGATGATGTTACTTTTCCCGTTACTATGTGTAACGAAGAATCAGAAACACAGTTACAAGATAAAGGCTTACGGCCGGTCTTCCGTCGAGCGCTTTCGACCGGCATCAAAAGACTTATTACGTGTAACGGGTTTTCTCTGTAAAAATGCCCGCTTCTGAAGATCAAAGAGCCCAGGGGTTTCTGACTTCCCCTGAGTACGAACTTCAAATGGTCTGTGTTTTTTCACGTGCGGTCTGTCAGGTATCGTATGACTGACAGATAAGCTCGCGTGAGAAATCGAGGTAAACAAACCTGATTCGCTACCTGTTATGACGGGCAGGTCACGAAAGTTTGTAAACACTTCGTTTGCTTATGTTCAAAGAAAAGAGGCGTGACAAAAAAATATGCTTGTGTAAGTAAACACAGGCAGAAAATGCATGGTTTTGCTAGCAAATCATAGAGCGCTACGAGATTTCAAAGTCTGTCAGATTACTGTAGGCTCTTTTTCCATTATACGTCACACCAACAATGGTGCTCCCCACCCTCGACCTTTCCATTGCTTAACTGACAAGACATTAAGACTCAATAAGTGCTGAAAGTGAAATAAGAGACTGAAAAGTCAGTTTTCGTCCCGGCCAGACCCCACTGAAATTCATGCAGAAAAATGTTGGTAAGGCTGTCAAACATACTGAACTCTAGGTCTATGTCTGACACTTTCAAACTTATAAACTTTAGTCACTCAACATACCAAAGAAAACGTTATTTTAACAATTCAGGTTACTGTCGAACACGTCAGATAAGAACTATTTTAAAAATTCGACTAAAGTCGAGTGTGGCAGTGAAAACGTTGAGAGTTAAGGGCATGATAACTAGGGGGAAAACTCTGTGGTGCCCCCTTCCTTTGGTGCTCTAAGCCCGTGCTTATTTTACTTAATGGTTAATCCAGCACTGGTAAAACTTGGGCGTGTGCGTGCAAATATATCTTCTATGGACAATTGGCAGATGGCAAAAGAACAGTTGGGCGACCGCAGCTGAGGTTCAAAGATGTGTGCAAGAAGGACATGAAGGCACTGGATATAAATCCAGCAAACTATGAGGATGAAGCAGCTGATGGACCAAGTGCCGATGCTCCCTGTGGTGCCACCTTGTATTGGACGAGAAGAAGCTCTCACAACAAGCGGAAGAGAAAAGAACACGACGAAAGAAACACCAGGTTAAAAAAAGGAGCTCGGGGCTATCATCTCAGGGGCGTATTCCTGTAGCAAGTAATTTTGCTGGGGAGGTTAAGATGTTACCTAAAAAGGAAAGAAAGCTGTGTCTGTGCCAACCGTGTGAGGTCAAGCAAATGTAGGCCCCTGACTCTAAAGAAGAAGATGATGATGATGATGATGTATTATCAGGGAACCTAACGCTACCTCCCTAGATCTCACACGGTCTGTATTTTGATTCTAGTGGCTGGTGTCTGATGTGACTAGTGTCTAGGGGTGAAATGGCAATGGTGGTACATCAACACAATACACTTTAACTCACTATAAGGAAATGAATAAGACTGTGGTTAAAGTTTTCTTTAAAATTGAATGTTTTTTCTTTGTACAATTTAATCTGCCTGTCCTGCCATCTCTTTTGGACAGGTCTTTGAAAATTAGGAAAATATATTTTACATATACTGATTAACTAAAATGTCTGGACTCTTTGTCCTATAAGTATAATGTCACTATATTATTAGTGTAGGTGTATTCACAGACTAAAACTTTAATAGCTACTAGTGTTAGTCATTTGTTAGGAGGAGCTGTTGTTTCATCACGCCCCATAGAATTCTGTGTATTCTTGGAAATAACAATTTTTAATTGAATGAAGTGTCAGAAGTCCCAGATGTTAACACATCACCTGGGATTCTTGGTATGAAGATAACAAGTCAGTATGTCGCTGCAGAGAATATATAGATCGGCACACACAAGCTCCTTCAGGCTATCTGCTGACAGCATAAACTTTTGAAAGGAGACTTTTTGACTTTACAATCACTCATCAGGTTTCCTGTCACCGGCTGGTGCACCAGCCCCTAATTTATATGACTTACACCTTCCTGTGACCACACCTCAGGTCCCTATGGAATATACGCCACTGTACTTTTACATAGTTTTCTTCAATACAATAACGTGGAGTAACCACATCTCCTTTTGTATGATTTTCTTTTCTTTTATTAATTATAAACGCTCTAGGCATGTTGAAGAGTGTTCATGGAACACTGAGGCTTACTAACATCTTCTAATACAATAATATTAATACATAATCATAACAATATGCAACAGTCAAATACAGTTCAATGTGAGGACTCAATAATGTTTGCTCCCGGCATGTCCTTCACTTTTCCCAATAGCAGTATCTAACTTTTGCAGTTTTAATCAAGCATGGTTATACATAAAGCATTCTTACCACAAATTCAAAGAAATATGTCACAAATAACGTTGACTGGCAAAAGATATGGCCTCAGTTTTCTCTGCCCTGTCCAGACTGTGAATTTAATATTTATTTTAACATTTATCACATCTGTTCTCAACGTACTTGTTGATGTAAAAATTTCTTGTCAAATGGCCACGAGACCCCTAAGCCTTTGGCCAATATCTATTAGAGCTGGCCAATGAAATCAGGCAACTACCAAATTTTGAATTTAGTTTTGAAAAAACAAAAACAAAATTCCAAACAAACTATATGTCTCGTAGTCCATTGGTCAATCTGCGTTAGTTATGCCAATACAAAAAGATGTTTAGTTTTGGTTAACATTGTCCTACCTCCCCCCTTTACTCCTCTACTCCTATACCACCCAATCGAATTTGAATTACTCCAATGCCTCTTTTTTAAACTTGCGTCCCCAATAACATTATGTCTAAACGAGCAAGAACACAGTCTGTCCGTCCTAGCATTCGTAGATATATAGTATTATCTCAATAACTTGGCTAATAATTAGACTACCATATATATTAAAACATAGTTTTGCTCAGGAGACACTAAGCTATCCTAATATATGATTTTTATGGTCAGTTTCATTATGGTTTAGATTTTCAGTTTTGTCACTGTCAATCGTCAAATATAACTTTTACACAAGTCGGCCATCTTCCCCCTGTCTCTATCATTTTTTTCATTATTCCAATAAACCAACTAGTTTGAGTGACGTCAGAAATACACTACGCGGCGAGAATTTAAACTGTCTGTGTGTTTATATCTGCTGGCTTTGCCCACAGTGTGTATATAGTAAAGGAACATCGTGCAGAGCGAAGAGGGGTTTTTCAAGGCGGTGGGTAGTAGTTACGTTAATTATTACAGTCGTTTCGTTCTTGCTACTGGAAAATGTCCGCGTTACTACTAATTATAACGTTAAAGTTAACATATTACGTTAATTCAGAACGTTAGTTTGGTGTCACACTTCTGGCAGATCGTTAATTATAAGTCTTGCCGCAGTTTCGTGCAGCAGATCGGGCAAGATGTTAAAATGTTAATTGTACGTCTCGAAACCGAAACTAAAAGGCGTGTTAGATTTTACAGCGGGTCATTTTTTTAAGCATTTCCACTGCACAAAAGGCAGCGCTCTACTGGCGTTGAAGATGCCAATAGTCAGACACCTGAGGGCGGGTTTATTTATTATCATAGGACCAAAATCTTACTGAAATTAGCGATTATCTCACAGATTTCGCTACAATTCCCATAGTCAGTCTTGACAGAAAGGGGCTACTCTACTACTACTAAAGAGGACGTAGCCAAGCTAATGCGCTTACGTAATAACATTACAAGAAGTTGTGGAGAGGAATGATCACCTATTCCAGGAGGCATGATACTTAAAAGAAGATTTTCCTTGTAATCCATTGTGAATCAAATCTAACGTCCGCTCGCGTGGGAAAATACTAGTATATTTGACCCATCAAAGTGCTTAATTTTCCTTTATTTGAATGCTTCCTATGCCACATTTTTCGGTCACGAAACCCAAAGCATTCCGTCAACCATTAGGGATATAGCCGAAACATGAAGTCTGTACCAAGGCGTTACAACGTGTTATACGCACAAATACGCTGAAACAATAACATCAGGGTGAGGCGGTTGGTGTGACCGTGCAGTTATTTGTGCGCAGGTCACGGCATCAAATAGTATCGTGTAACCGGGCTGTGTTTACTGCATCAATGAAAGAACGTGTGTGTGTCCGTCAGCTGATCGGTCAGCTCAGTTAATGGTTGAGCGCAGGTAAATATTTTGAAGAGCGCTAACTCTTGTACGTTTCTTGGTTCAAGTCGTTACAGGCCTGTCCGCCTGAGATGGAAATTCTTGACCTTCTTTTATTCTTCCTTCCCAGAGTTCGTTCGTGCCCTTTTTATGTTTAGTGAAAAGCAATCTCGTATAATGGTTTTGTCAAAGCATCCAACTGTAATATTCCAACGAAAACTCAGCAACGAAGAAAAATAAAATATAGTTTATTAACGTGATTTGGAACAGCAATGTCATTGACACAATAGTGAAATACTTATGTCTTTCTTACACAAAGTAGTGAGTATCCAAAAATGAAAATGTAAATCCACAGGAATAATATATCTTACTTACTTACTTAGTCGTTCCCCTTCTACCGTGAGGTGTAGAGGTTTGGAAGAGAGAGCGCCAGACCATTCTATCAGCTGTCTTCTTCCTGGCCTGGTTCCATTCTAGTCCTCGGTCCTTCAAAGATTGTCTAATGTTGTCCTCCCAGCGGACTCTGGGTCGTCCTGGAGGTCTGGATCCCTGGCTCTTTGTTTCCCATGCTTGTCGTGGTAGCCGATCTTCTCCCATTCTACAGACATGGCCAAACCATCTTAGTTGGGACTGTTCTATTTGGGTCTGCAGCGGATGGGATTTTAGGCCTTGACGGATCGTCTGGTTGCGGACCATGTCTCTTCTTGTTACTTCAACCACTTTCCTCAGATACCTCATTTCTGAGGTTTGGATCTGGCTTTTGTGGGTTGTAGTCATTGCCCACGACTCGCATCCATATGTCAAGACTGGGACATAGGTGGAGCGGTATACAGCCATCTTCGTTTTCTTACCAACCTCTTTCTTGCTGAGGAATCCACGATTTATGGCCTGAAAAAGTCTCCCAGCCGCTGCTTTTCGAGTGGCCAACTCTTCTTTGATGCCTCCCTTTCGGTCTATAATAGCTCCGAGATATTTAAAGTGGTCGACCTGCTCCAGGACCTGTTCGCCCAACCTAATCTGATGTTTTCTTTCTTCTCGTGATATCACCATGGATTTTGTTTTAGAGCTGCTTATGACCATCCCTCTCTTCTCCAGCTCTTCCTTCCAGACTTGCAGGTTGGATTGGAGATGTACCTCTGATTTAGCAATCAGGGCAACATCATCAGCAAATGCCAGCTCCGAAATATAGACCTGTCTCATCTTCCAGTACCCCACTGAATACTTTCTTGTTCTCTCCTTACATGCCTTGATGACATCGTCCATAAGGAGTATGAAGAGGTAAGGTGATAGGATATCACCTTGTCTTACACCAGTGGTGGTACTGAACTCTTCTGACTTATGGTTTGCTGTCCTCACATAATTTCTGCAAGACTTGTAGAAGCTCTGTATAGCATGAATCAGAGGTGCTGGAATATTCTTCCTTGCCAAACAGTCCCAAAGTTTGCTCCAGGGGACCCTGTCAAACGCCTTTTCCAGATCTATGAAACAAAGATGGATCTCACTCTTATACTCAAGAGCCTTTTCACTCAGCTGTCTGAGTGTGAAGATTAGGTCTTGAGTACTTCGGTTTGCTCGGAATCCGCACTGGACCTCATCCAATTGTGGCTCAGCTGGGCGTCGGAGTCTCTGCTCTAGGATTCTAGAGTAGATTTTACCAGGGACACTGAGAAGGGATATGCCTCTATGGTTTCCACATTGTCGATTGTCACCCTTTTTGAAAATTGGGTGTTATGATGGCAATCTCCCAATCCTTTGGTATGGTCTTGTTGCACCATGCTGCCTGTAGGACCTTTAAGAGTAATAGGTCGCCTGATGCTCCCATGTACTTAACCATTTCTGGTGTTATACCATCATGCCCTGCTGCTTTGCCCATCTTGATTTTCTCTAGTGCTGCCCTCAGTTCTTCCATCTTTATGTCTTCTTCACCATCATTGGTTTTCTCTTCTGTGCTAGTGGTTATCATTTCTGATGCTTCACCATGCTCACCATCCAGGAGTTCTGAGAAATATTCTTTCCATCTTTCCATTACTTCCTTCGGGGCAGTAAGCAATTTGCCTTGCTTGTCCTTTATAAATTTGAGAGGGCATTGTTTTTCTTTCCTCATGTTCTTTAGGGTCTTATAGAACAATTTCTGGTTTTCTTGTGCATCTTTTTCTAGCTTTTCTCCAAATTCTTCCCAGGACTTCTGTTTTGCTGCTAGCACTTTGTTCTTTGCTTCTGTTCTGAGTGTCACATATTCTCTATATTTTTCCATTTGTCCTGTTGTGTTTTTAGCTCCTAAGTATTGTTTCCATGCCATTTTCTTCTCTCTTATTTTCTCTTTGACTTCCTCTGTCCACCAAGGTGTCCTCTTTCTCTGGTTCCCAAGTCGGACTTCACCGCATGCTTCTGCAGCAGCTGTCTTTATGATATCCTTGAATTTATTCCAGAGGGTTTCCAAGTCATCAGGTCGTTCTTCTGTGTTGCTCACTGCTGTAGCAATAAGCCCCTGATATCTGGTCTTAATTTCTGGCTCTCTCAGCTTGTAGGTCCTAATGCTCATTTCTCCTGCTCGTTTACTTGGTTTCTTGCGTGATGTTGGGCAGTTCCTAGGCTGAGCAACTCTTTCAGTTGTTCGTTTGATTGTTAGCAGGTAGTGATCACTTCCAATCTCTGGCCCCCTCCAGACTCTTGCATCTCGGACATATCTGAATGAGCTTCTCCGAACAATGGCATAGTCGATCACTGACTTCTCATTCTTGGTTGGTTCACATCTAGTGTATGCATGTATGCGCTTATGGGGGAACTTTGTGTTTGTAATGATCAGATTCTGCTCACTGCAGAATCTAAGGAGTCGCTTTCCATTGTCATTGAGAGTATCTTCTCCATATCTTCCGATAACTCCACCCCATCTAGCATGGTCATTTCCAACTCTGGCATTAAAATCTCCGAGCATAATAACTTCATCTAGGCAGTCATCCACTGTCCTTTGAAGCAGCTCGAAGAATTCCTCCTTGACCTCTGCTCTCTCATCCTCATTTGGCCCATACACTATGACCAGGTTGACTATGGTTTCTCCTTCTTTTAGTTTTACAACCATAATGCGCTCCGAGACAAAGTTCCATCCCTTGATACTATCTTTTTGATTTTGGGCCACAATGCAACCCACGCCCCCTTTAGCTCTTTCAGATATGGGTACACCACTGTAGAGCAACGTGTTGCCATCGAGATCCATGACTCCTTGTCCTTTTTTCTTCGTTTTCGTTATAGCCAGGATTTCTAGTTTTGCTTTCCTCATCTCTTCCACCAGCTCCTCTTCCTTCCCATTTATACTTCTTGTGTTCCAAGTTCCATAAGTCGTAGTCCGTAGTCCGTTCCAGTTCGTCGCCTTTAGAATCAGTCCGGTTTTCTCTCTTGTAGTTCGCGTAATCATGATTTAAAGCAAACAGGTGATTGGCCTGTTGTGCCTTTGCATGGTGGAGGGGCTGCCTCCTTACGGCCTCCATGCAGGCCGCCCTCCTCCTTTTTCATCCGGGCTTGGGACCGGCATAGGCGGAGTTAATAATATATCTAATAGAGTAAAATACAAACTTGTCTACTTAAAAATACTTGTCTAACCTGAACAAAACTTGTCAAGTTAAAAACAACTTGTCTTGATAATCTCAAAGACGAAGTTCTGTAAAAAATCCTCTTGCCTAACGATTCCTAAAATCTGTACAAGCCCTCCCAATCGCCCACGTCTCTTCTTTATATATAATGGATGGGTGTGAAAAAAAATCGAAAAAAGGTGATTCGTCTTACGGGGACAAAAGAATGAGAAAATAGCCAACGTTACTATTTTGTTGTTCTGGGACAGCTTTTCTCGAAGCCGTGAACTTTTCATGATACTGTATTTTGTGCACAAATGTCTTAACTGCTTTTAACGTTGTTATTTCTCATTTTATGTGGTTTTTAACACGTATTAATTGTAGTGTATGCCAAGCGGTCACATTGGAAAAGGGGGAGGGGAGGGCGTGGAATAATGAAATGACGCATGTTCTACAGCAGCGGTCGGTAACCCAGATGTCGCGATCTACTTCAAAAACCCTAAGACCCCCCTTCCATCTCATCATCATGTGACGTATTCTCTCCAGAACGTTGTCTTCATTTCAACTGCTCTGAATCAATCTATGTCTATTTTCAAGTTTTAAAGCATTTGGAATTTTCAATAAGTGTACCCTATCTGTAATTTTATGCGGGGAGGAAGGGAGGAACTAAACTATAAAAGTAGCTATATTTCTTCTTCTTCTTCAAGTACAATGCCTAGTGGCGTAGGAGATCATGTCTCTCCACAACTTCCTGTCTCCAGTAAAAATTTATCAATTCTGCTGTTGACTTCTTTCCATGCCACGATGTCAAACTGACCAGTATTTGTTCTCTTTGTCTTTTTTTCAGTCTTACCTGTTGTTACAATATATTCCAGCTTTCATCTTCTCATAACATGCCCAAAAAAAGTGAATTGCTGCTTTCTAACTAGTGAAATAAGTTTCCTTTGCACATTGGCCTCTTTCAGGACATCCTCATTACTATTTTTGGCTGTCCATGGTATTTTTAACATTCTTCTGTAAAACCACATCTCTGTGGCCTCTAGTGCCTTCCCTACTTGTTTACTAATTTCCATGACTCACTCCCATACGTCACGATTGGTTCTATATAACACTGAAGAACTCTCTTTCTCACTTCCAATGACAAAGAATTGTTGTATAAAATTACTCTTCTTTTTATAGAATGCTGTTTTTGTCTGAGCTGTTCTGCTCTTCACTTCAGAGATGCATCTTCCATCCGTTGTTATTAATGTGCCCAGGTATTTGAATCTATTGACCTGTTTTAAAACGGTTCAATTTACTTTTAAGTGCATTCTGGAGAAGTCATTTTCTTTGACACGACCATTACTTCTGTCTTTGTTTTATTAGGTAATCTCTCACTGAGGCCTTTATTTTCACTTTCTATCACTGTTGTATCCCTATTGTATGATACACTAGTGATACAAAAGCTACATGTAGTTCAGTTTAAAAACGAAATAATCTAACGTAAATGTTTAGTCTTCTTCTACTTCGTCATTCGCTCTCAAATAACCACATCTATCTCTCAAATAACCACATCTATCTCTCAAATAACCACATCTATCTCTCAAATAACCACATCTATCTCTCAAATAACCACATCTATCTCTCAAATAACCACATCTATCTCTCAAATAACCACATTTATCTCTCAAATAACCACATCTATCTCTCTTATAAAGCTGGCAGTCTGTCTCAGGCTTCTCTCGTCACCATATAATTTCTCGCTCAACTGAGTTGGAGAAGGCCATACTGCCACTCTGCTTCTCTCGTGGAGACGGCTGTTTTGTAGCATATGTTCTACTGTTTGTTGTACTATTTGTTGTACTGTTTGTTCTACTGTTTGTTGTACTGTTTGTTGTACTATTTGTTCTACTGTTTGTTCTACTGTTTGTTGTACAGATGCTTCATTGATTATAAGAAGCTGTCCATCATGAGAAAATAACTGAATGCCTCGAAGACATAGGTACTGACGAATAAGACATAAGAATACTTAGCAACCTTTATTGGGAGCAAACTGCTACAGTAAGATCTGGAAGGAATTATTCACCATACATTAGATATAAAAAGAGGTGTCAGACAAGGTTGTGTGCTGTCCCCCTGCCTATTTAATCTATACACTGACAAAGTTTTCAAACAGATAAAGGAAATGCCAGGACTGAACATCAATAATAAATAATAAATTCTTTAAGCGCCAAACACGGCGCATAAGGCAGAAACCAGTGCTCTCCAGGTTGTTCGTTGTGACGCCACTCCTCTTAGCTCTTGCACATTATTTAGGCCCAACGTTCTTCCTTCTCTTATTATTGTTCTTCTGAGTGTTTCTTTTGGTCTTCCTTTTTTCCGCTTACCCTCAGGAACCCAAGTGAGCGCCTGTAGTGGTATTCTGTTGTTTTGCATTCGTAGGACATGACCGATATATGACCATCGTCTTTTCCTTATATAGTCGGAGACATATTTCTGCCTAGAGTCTTCTCTTATTTGTCGATTAGTCTTGAATTCTTTCCAACTGATGTTCATGAGTTTTCTAAGACATTTGTTCTCGAATGTATTCAGCTTGTTCTCCAATGATTTTGTTATTTTCCAACTCTCACAGCCGTATGTTAACACTGAGATAACATTTGAATTAAACAGACGAAGCTTGGTATGTATATTCAATGATCGTAATTTCCAAATGTTAGATAATCTATTGAAGGCGCTAGCTGCCAAAGCAATTCTAGTATGGATTTCTCTTGTTGTGTCACCATCCTGAGTCATTTTACTGCCTAAATAATTGAAACTTTCAACTTTCTGTAGTTTTTCCCCGTTCAAGATGATATCAAAGGTCTCGTTAGAAAAGTTCATAGCTTTAGTTTTAGAGGCAAACAAATGGAGGGTCAATAAATAACTTTATATATGCAGATGATACCGTGTTGTAATTGAAAGTGAACAGGATTTGCAAAAACTAGTGAAGCAAGTGAACAGTATAAGTCATGAATATGGATTAGACCTTAATATTGAGAAAACAAAAACTTTGATAATTAGCAAAACAGACGATAAGCCTACATTAAAGATAAGCATAAATGGGAAAATCCTGGAACAAGTCAAGAGCTACTCATATCTTGACCATATAATAACAGAAGATGACAGATGTGAAACAGAAGTCAAGAAGAGAAAAGGAATGGCCAAAGCTACATTCAACAACATGAAACATATACTGACATCTAAACAGTTAACTCACAAATTAAAACTGAGAATCATAAAATGTTATACATAATACTTCCCTACTGTATGGTGTAGAAACATTGACAATAAATAAGCTATTGAAAGAACGAATTGAGACTCTTGAGATGAGGATATATAGAAGAATGCAAATTATAAAGCGAAATGCAACTCTCTCCATTAAGGCAGCTGATTCCACCTTGTTATCCAAGTGTTTACACCCCATCCCATTATACAGTCTATTAGTGTTGCAAAGCACACACTGTTATAAGCATCCTCTAGGTCAACTGCGACAGAAGTAGAAAACTAGACAAGAGAAAAACAACACAAGTGAGAGATTACCGGAGAATCCAGGACCTTTCGAACGGCAACTCCGCCTATCTACGGAAGCGAATAGCCTATTTATTCTTTCTGTCAACTAGGCAACCCAAAAATAGTGCTTCGTGGACAGGGGTCATTTGCGTGATTTTCAACATGTAATACCGGATTTGTACCTAGGAGCCACCTAGCCTAATTAATGACGCAATCACTTCTATGCCCCCTCCTATTTACAGTGTAGGTCAGATTACACAAAGCACTTGAGTTTAGACGAGGGTATGGTCTCCACTAAAAGCAGACTTGCCTTCAAACAATACATAAAATCAAAGCCCATAAAGTGGGGAATAAAGGCTTACATGGCATGGGAAGCGAACTCGGGCTATATTCTGAATTTGGAAATTTACACAGGAAAAACAGAGGATGTTATTCCAGAACTCGGTGTTGTTGGTAGTGTCGTCATCAGGATTTTGACTTCAGGTGATTTGGCAAACAAAAAACATATTCTTGTCATGGACAGATTTTATAATAGTGTAACTCTTTGACTAGTTATACAATGATTATGGAACACTTGCAGGGGGGAAAGCAATGACAAATCGGAAATATTATCCAAAAGAACTGGCAGGAAAGAAGAAATGTGCAGGGGGCAATCAGAATTTTTCTGTTTCAATAACATTGTTTGCCTTGTATGGATGGACCAAAGACCCGTCAATTTTATATCTAATTATCATAACCCAACAGACATGGGAACTGTTAGAAGAAGAAACAAGGATGGATCCACTGTGGATGTTCAAACTCCACAACTTTGTATTGACTACAATACTTTCATGGGTGGCTGCGATGTCAACGACTGTCACAGATTGAAATAGTGCAGCAGTGATCATCCACTTTTGCCCCTCCCCATCTAGTTATACTGGAACGCCGGATTTACAAGTGCAATTAACACGTGAGCCGTTTGGCAATTAAGCACGGTGGAACAGAGAAAGCGCGGAGCATGGCGTAATAGATTCTTTGATCAGGGGCGATGTTAAGTCTGAGACGGACCTGGAATTGTAAAACTTTCCGAGGAATTAATTGCGTAGCTTATATTCGGCAAGGCGAAGATGATGAAAGTCAAGCCAGAGAGGTTGTCGGCGGCAGAGGTGATAAAATTACCTTTGATTCAAGAATCGAACGGCAAATAGGCTCGGGTCTGGCAGTAGGTGTGACTTTCGCATTAAAGAGCGATAGAACGGAATTTACGGATATATACCATGTCTCTCCGATAGCCATGATCAGTTGTTCAGAAATCTATCTGAAATTCACTCGCTCGATATCTTAGATTTCTCGTACAGAGTGGAAATTGTTAGATTTTCGTGGAGTGTTTCATTTTTCTGATTGCGGTAATTTATATACTAGCCATTAAGTGATTTAGTGTGTTTAAAGTTTTCATTATATTTCACTGAGATTTTCTGTGTTAATTAAATAACTTACAGCTAAATCTTTTTCAGCCGTAAAGTGAATTTAATTACTCACTATTTCCCAGTAAGAGATGTTTTAAATTGACTAGCACGTACATGAAATAACTGTCTACTGACGGTATATATTATTTACTTCTATCCATTTTATAAAGGTGTTTTACATCTAATTTATAACGGAGTAGTGAAGAGGTCCTATTTTAACACGTGTTAGATATGATATTGATAATTTGGTTAAATGTTTATATTTTCTTTCCTAAAATCTAGGCTGATCAACCTGAGTACTAGCGGTTTTTTTAATGGCCATATGAACTTATGATCATACGAACTTATAATATTATAAGCATCCAAGAATATTTAATATTGATGAGCTTCTTGCTGTGACTTGTGTGGTCCAATTTTCCTCATTTTCATGAGAGAAACCAGAAAACAACCATTAAATTATAATATTAACTGGACCAAAACTATTACCAGATTTACTTATATCAATCTCATCAGCCAGCTGTGGCGAAATATATTGTCAGCAACAGTTGTGTAACTTAACCTAGCGTCTCAGCCACCTGAAGCTAAACAACATAGGAACTATATATGTTCTATTCATCCTACGTCGGCGATCACCACGCATGAACCTTACTCCAACCAACTGAAGGCATAGATAACTTATTGTATCCAGGACAAATTAAATCACCGACTCTAGCGACTCCCGTGAAATTTGCAGTCATCAACTACGGTGAGTCTGGGGCTGGATTTGGCAAAACTTAAATTTGACACTAAATAGTCTTATTACTTATTAGTGTATTTCCTTGGAATGCCTGCGACAACTACTGGGGTAAGCAAAAGTCTGAAAGTGGCCACTGAATGGGTGTGAATTGAATGAACGGAGAAAGAAACTTATGTCTTTAGTTAACATCATATACTTATGTGGTTTCTTCTTTCTTTTTTTTTTATCTCACTAATCTGAGTAGTCACGGGATAGATTACATTAGGAACCTATTCTTTTCCCATACTGACTATTTCATAACTTATTGTTACCTTTTGATCTTTTGGGTTAATTAACCTCTATTGGAATCGTCTTTTCTTTTCCTTTACCAGAGAGGGAGAATCTATTTGATTAATATCTTCTTTAGCAATTATGTCTGTAAACCATGATCTAGTATTGGAAATGCTTATTGTTGTGATCTTCTATTGATAATAAACTTTATTAAACCTTTAGTTATCGTGTCGGTCAACCCCCCCTATCCATTATGTGTTATTCATAGTTTGTTTTCACGTTCGTGCGTATTTGTCACAGAATTGTGTGCATTTGAGTGTAGTGTAACTTGTATTTCGTACAAGGAGAGAAAGTGCGTCTGATTTAAATATCGTCGTCCAGGTAGGCTGGATTAGATAAATTATTCTATCCAGAGACTGTCCTTTCTCTTACACGATCACCTCGTGATAAAACTATTTCTTACCCCCTTACTTTCACATTGTCATCACTATCACCTCTGCACAGACAGGGCTATAAACATCTACTACCTATCTGATAAAATCTACGACAACGACCAAGTTTGTCGTCTCAATAAAACGCGCCGGCATTATCGCTGGCCTCGACGGCTCATGGTGAAATTTGTCATGTGGGCATGCAATAATGCCTATATACTAATGAATAAATACAATCCCCACAATGTAACTGGAAGACGCTACAGAACATTTGGCATGTTCATGAATGACATCTGTTTATCACTCATTGGTGATTACAGAACAGCGGCAGTGAAGCTTCACAACCGTGTTGATGCACATCAGAAGCTGCAAAATGTGGGCATGCATCATCCTCAAGTGTCTCCACAAGCTACAGGCAATAACATTTGTGTTGTGTGTGCATACAAATTTAACAAACATGTCAATGACTTCCCAGACATGGCCTATAAAGATAGACCATTCAAAAAAGCGAAGACTAAATTCTGGTGCAAATATTGTGAAAGTTATCTGTGCCTAAAGGAAGGGTCTACATGCTGGTAGGACTGGCACAATAAGCAGGAATATTGGAGATGATTAGGTAAGTCAATTTGAGATAGAATAGTTATAACTGACTATGTGGTTGTGTCACAGTAATTAGTTTTGCTTATGTGTCTTTTTTGTTCATTTTTTGCTCAGGAGCCCAAGGGAATGGGGTTTTATGGGCTGGGTGGCCAGGGTTCAAAAGGTAAATACTGTGTCTAGTAAATGATGAACGAACGAAAGAATTTTATCTTCAAGGGGTTAAGAATTGGGCACCGAGGCCCGTCTGACATGATAGAAGAATGAGAACAGTACAGGATAGAGGGTAGGTTTTGTATTGTATAAACATTTAAATGTACGCTGGCTTGGCCATGTATGCCGCATGGAAGGTAGTCACATCCCGAAAAAATATCTTCTACGGACAACTGGCAGATGGCAAAAGAACAGTTGGGCTACCGCAGCTGAGGTTCAAAGATGTGTGCAAGAGAGATATGAGGGCATTGGACATAAATCCATCAACCTGGGAGAGTGAAGCTGCCGATCGCAACAAGTGGCGGTGCTCTCTACGGTGCCACCTCCGATTGGGCGAAAAGAAGCTCTCACGACAAGCAGAAGGGTGGAGAAAACGTACGTCAAAAGGAACAGGGGGAAAAAAATCAGCTATCACCTCAGAGGCGCATTCCCATAGTCAGGTAAGACTGAAGTGGTTATTGTTATTATTAAAAACATTTAAATAAATAAAGAGGGAAACCCGATGACTGTAAACAGTAAATAAATAATACTTGAGAAAGGTATGTTTCAGGGACTCGTGAGAAATAAAACCGATCGTACACAGTTCACGAATACATTTTAGTAGCTATCTGGGTTTCATTGCGCAAGCGGAAAACATATCTTTGATCCAGTGGATACCGGGATTGTATATGCCAGCGGGAGAAGTCTAATCTGAAATTTACTTAGTGTAAAAAGTATCTCCCCTCCAGCGCCCCCCACCGCTGTCACCTACATATCTACTAAATCCTACTCTGGGATATACCGGTAGATCAGGATCGACTTGTTGCTGACCCCTGTTCTACAGGATATGCCCAGTGTACATGCGTACCAAATTACACTATTGTTCTAACTAACCGGAACACTCTTCAGGCTGGTGGTATGTATGACACAAGATATGCATCCGCTAGAAACTATATCCCTACGCACGGTGAAAAGTAACAGACTCTGTGACTAATTTAATTTGACGGCTCCGCGTTACGTCAGCATAGTGTTGTGTGTAGACGAATTATTCAATGATAATGAAACCATGTTGTCTTCTTGAATTCACAACAACAACAAAAAAGAAATTGTAATATAAATAACGGTGCAAGGATGGTACTGAGCAGTTAAAGAGAAAGTCATGGAAGATGGCCAAGAGAACTAATGAATATCACTAGGACCCAGAAGCTGAGAAGAGAAACGGTCTCCTAGGCCAGTTGGGACGTGACTTGGAGCAAGAAGAATTAACACATCACTGTTGCGTGAGAAATTCTCGCAACATCGTTTTATTACAATATATATTTTATAACGCAAGGGCAACAACTGCTTGAAATTTATAGTCACTTTTCTCGGTAAGCAGCTGTCTCCTCGCGTTGGTATTGAATGCAGTTAAGTTTGCTATGCTAGGCCGTTTTCTCAGACAAACGGTTGGCAACCTGTTGGGTTATCCTTTTAAGGTAATCATTCTTACGCTGGTTCGTAGTAAAGGTCCTTGCGTCTTAAGTTCTGAGCTGTGGTCATTTTGCGCTGGACTGCGCATGACTGGTCTTGCTTCTTGGTCGATCGATTTCCGCCCACCAGTCAGTCGAGTGAGCGATTTTGAATAGCTAGGGGGATGCCTCGCTGAAGAGGGGATCTCCGCTATTTTTTGTTCTGTCAGGAATGTGAAGTCCTCTTAATGGATATTTCGTTTATTCGAGATAATACCTCTAGTGTATTTCCACATGCCGGGGAGGCGTAATATTTCTGTGTATTTCCTGAAGGCAAGGTAAATTAACTTTTCATTAACTCTATCGATTTTTGGTCGTGAGCGATTTTTGATTCATAGCCTGTCTTCGGAAGGCGTCGTCACGAGATGTTTTTTCCCAGCTCACATGTCGCTGTATTGTACTGCATCGGTTGATGCATGTCCCAAGGACTATTACTTGCTACTTTGTTACATGAACTAGGTTTGAAAACCTTTGTTATCTAGAGGATATTTTTGAGGACATTATTTATACTTCAGCAGACGTGCCTGTCTTGCTGAAGTCAGATTAAGGAGAGTGAACTGATCTCATACATCTGGTTATCTCCTGGCTGTTATAGAAAAGGATGGAGTTTTTCACCTGACTACATTTACAGCACTATGAAATATAACATGCATCTGACTCATCATTGTAATGCTGTCTACCGTCCATTGCTGTATTGAATGTTGCTGTGATAATGACTGTTTGATGTGCCTACATATTCGCGTAACCATTTTGTCACTGTGGCGTCCACAATAAATAATGAAGAAAAACGTCATCGGCTGTTACAAGAATCATTGACTTTATACGTCGTGAGTTTACTGACGTTCTAATGTGGATTGCCCTGTTATTTTGTATGATCATTGTTTGTCTGAACACCTCTGCACACTTCACAAAAACCAGACCACGGGCACCATCACTCAACCCATGGTGCACGCGTCATTTGGCGGCCAATTACTCAATCATAATATAAATTGGGCGTCATCATTTGGTGGCCATAAGCTGGTTTGATCTGGTACCAGCAAACACGGGGTCCCTTACCCACTTCAAGTCAACACTACAGCATCCTTCATTTTCAACTTCAACATTCTTCAAGACAGTCAACACTTCAAATTTTCAAAGTACTCGGCGTTGCCCGGTAAAAGTCAAAATTTCAATTTTTTGACGGAAACAGGAATTTGACAGTACACGGCGTTGTTGAATATTGCCGGATAACACGGACTACTGTTGTCGTTAACACAAGTCAAGCAAGTTGCTGTTATCAAGGTTCCAGTGCTGTCGTTTTTTTTTTTGAGAAGGTCAAGTGCCGATTGAAACGGGTTGTTTTCTGAAGAAGGCCAAGTACCGATTTCCATCAATTTACTATTGGATTAGAAGGTCAAGTGCCGAAACAACTCAACATACAGTATGTCAGAAGCTCAAGTACCATCGTGTTAGCAGTGGAAGCAGTTCAGATGTGCCATCATCGTTGGAGCTTCGCTCTCTAGGACGTTGATTGACATCTGTTTTTTGCTGCTGTTCTACGATTGGAAGCCTATAAGTTAAGTGGCCTGTTTGTATGTAAACTGTGCCCTTGTACTTCTGCTGAGTCTTCTGTGTATCATCTCATTCTATTGTTATATGTTATTCGTATATTTATATGTTTATATTTCAGCGGGTTCTCGGTTGGGTGGTGTCTCCCTTAGATCATGCCACGTCATAGAGGTCGTCTATTGTGAGCGTTTTCTGTAGGGTGTGCAAATTTCCGATACTGGAATTTGCTAAGCGACTTCTGTTGCTATTTATGTTAGTTGTGATGACATGTATTAATATTGTTTTCGTTATTATTCGCATTCTTTAGTTTTGTTTTGATTTGTTTGTATTTGTTAGCCTACTCTTGACTATAGTTTAGTTTCATACAACATTTTTGTTTATACACTGTGGTGTCTTGTATTTGTATTATCTCCTCGTAGATATCATCACATTTTTTGTGATATTTCTTTAATTTTCGCTTTATTTTTTGTTGATTTCTACGAATGTTTTTGTATTGTTGCTGATCTTTGTTATTGTTTACATTGTTATTGTTTACATTGTTTGCATTGTTTACATTTTCAATGTTTACATTCTGCATGTGTTTACATAGTCATTGTTTACAGTTATAGTAATTAGTTATGGGCTATGCTAATGCACTGTTACTACTACACTGATGATAAATGAATGATGAATAGTGTCGTGCACTATTGAATGAGAAGTGCACCTATGATCAAGAGTTGATTGATAATATTTCAAAAAGGTCTATACACAAGTTCTTTGATATGAGACTTGTTTCCCACAGAGACTGGGATAATATAATGTGATGTGAATATACAAGTGCTTAATTAAGACTTGTTACACTTAGGTTTGAAATAAATTAGTTAATTATTTCAGGTTTTTGAACTCATATTATTACTCATCATGTCTACATTTGAGCACTTTATTGAGCAGGGTAAATTGCTTGGGAAGACTGGTGATAAGTTAGAAGAATTTGCAACTGCTCGATATGATAAAGCAATGGAAGCTGAACAAAAGAAACTGCAGATGCAGGTGGATGAAAAAAGATTCCAAATGGAAATGGAAAAACAAAAAAGGGAATCAGAAGCTGAAAGACTTCAAAAAGAGGCTGAGAATAAAAGACTTGAGAAAGAAGCTGAAAGACTTCAAATAGAGGCTCAGGCTGAGGAAAGAAGATTACAGAGAGAGTCTGATGAGAGGAAAGAGAAAGCAAAAATGGAACATGAAGAAAAGGTCTTAGCTTTAGAGTTGGAAAAATTGAAATTGATGAACATGAGTAATGGTAATGATTCAAACAAGGGTTCATCTTCTGGTAAGGCTAATAATGATACTTTTAAGATTAAGTTACCAACATTTAGTCCTTCCAGTGATGACATAATGTTCTATCTGGACAGATTTGAACAAGCATGTAAAGCTCATAACATAGACAAAGCAAAATATGTTTATCAGTTATCAGGGATACTGACAGGTAAAGCTCTAAGTATATTAAATATGGTGGATGAACCTGACAAGAACAATTATGAGGTTGTCAGGGCCGCTTTGTTAAAGAAATATCAGCTTAACGAAGACGGCTATCGTCTACAATTTAAAAACATGTTGCCTGAAACTGGAGTTGAATTCTCCGAGTTTATTGCAAGAATACGCATTACTTTCTCACGATGGGTTGAACTATCTAAGACGGAAAAAACTTATGAAGGACTTATGGACTTAATACTTAGAGACAAAGTCATGTCGTCTGTCAATGAGTCTTTCCTTGCTTTCCTTCATGAACGTAAACCTAAAACAATAAAAGAAATGGAAGATTTCTGTTGCCAATATGTAACTGCGCACCCACACATAACCATGGGTAACTCTAAGGTGAAAGAAGGTTTACCGGTTGCTTCGGCAGCACCGTATGGTCAAAACTTTGCTCGTAGATCCCAACAAAATTTTGATAGAAAGGGCAGCGGTAATTTCTGTCAAAATCATGGAAATCAATTTCATGGTGATTCTTCTTCGAAGAATTGGAGACAACCTGATAGTACTCGTTACTATCACCCTAATAATTATAGGCATTTCAAAAGAGGATATGGTAATAGAGGTTATTCCTGCCGAAGACCTCAAAACCAAACAAATAGATGTTCGCATCAATGTGAACATGATAGTAATCGTGGAAACTGGAATTCGAACCATGATAACAATTACAATAGAGACAATAATAACTGCAGAGATAATAATAACTCTGATAACTTCAGAGGTAATAATAGTCGGGGTAGATCTCAACACAAAAAAAAGAGATATCAGCAGGCTAATTCTGTACAACAGGAAACTCAGGGAGCCTGTAATCAGGTCGTTGATAATAAAAACTTTGACGCGGTCACTGGTTCTGCTTTTGACTTTGAGAGAGCAAACAAATGCCCCCAATGCAGTACTTTATTCGAACCGGGTACCATAACTACTTTGAGTTGTGGTCACCCTCTTCCCGCTCTTCCTGCTGCTGTTGCGCATGACGGGAGGGGTTCTTTAATCCTACATAAGGGTCTTGTTAATGATACTCCGGTCTCACTACTTTTCGATTCCGGATGCACCACTATTGGTGTTAGACAATCGCTTGTAGATCCATCTTGTGCTACAGGAAAGGTTATTAAATGTGTCACATTTGGCGGCACTCTAGAAAAATATCCTACTGCTGTAATTCGCATTGCCACTCCTTTCTTTACTGGAGATGTGCATGCTTGTCTCTTACCTAATCCTATTGCGGACCTTATTATTGGTCGTATTCACGGAGTTAGGGAGTGTACCCCACAGCAGATTGCTGCTTGGGAAGATAATAACATGCAAGCTACAAATGCAGTAGTTACAAGAGCACAAGCTCTACAAACACCCGAAACTTCATTGAATTGTGATAATGAAGTTGATAGCCAAGATAGTCACTTAGTGATTACTCGTGACTCTTTCATAAAATTGCAAGAAGAAGATCCTTCTTTAAAAAAATTCTTCATTCTTGTGAAGAAAGGTGATCCGAATCAGGATACAAATAGAAAATCTTGGATTGCAATGAGAAACGGCGTACTTGTACGTATGGTACAAGATTCGACTACGTCGGCACATTCGCAAATTCTTGTTCCCAAGAGCATGAGAGTGCAAATATTACAACATGCTCATGACTCGCAATGTGCTGGACATATGGGTTTTTCCCGTACGAAGTCGAGAGTCCTTGCGGCTTTCTTTTGGCCTTTTGTCAACAAGGACATTCGTATTTACTGCCGATCATGCAAGGTATGTCAGGAGGTCAAATCTAGAGGACCACGACATGCTGCGCCTATCCAGGCTGCTGACATTCCTATTCGGCCGTTTCAGAAAATGGCCATAGATATTATTGGCCCTTTTAAGGTCAAGTCGGCCAGAGGACATCAGTTCATCCTTACATGTGTCGATATGTGCACACGTTGGCCAGAGGCTATTCCTCTTAAGAGCATATCTACTACAGATATCGCAGATGCTCTTTGGTTGATATTTTCTCGCTTGGGGTTCCCCAGAGAAATATTGTCAGACCATGGCACTCAACTCATATCTGACACTATGTCACAGGTAATGTCTACCTTACATATTGAACGATCTCTCAGTAGTATCTACCATCCTATGTCTAATGGGTTAGTTGAGCGTCTGAATAGAACGCTCAAGACTTTGCTTGGTAAGATAACTGAAGATCATCCTCAAGATTGGGACAGGGTTTTACCCGCGGCTCTCTTTGCCTATAGAGAAGTCCCTAATGAACACACAGGATTTTCTCCCTTCGAACTTGTCTTTGGCGCGCGTCCGCGCGGCCCTATGTCTTTATTACACGATCTCATCACTGCCGATGATATTAGCGATGAAACTCAATCCTCATATGAGTATGTCATTGCTCTTAGACAAAAGATCATTGAGGCATGTAAGCTAGCAACTGCTTCATCAGAAATTGCTAAAGAGAAGGCAAGGCAGTTTGCTAACAAGAATAGATGTCTACGACAACTTTGTCCAGGTGACAAAGCATTCGTCCTACTCCCCAGTAGGGAAAATAGACTTCTTATTGCATGGAAAGGTCCGTATGCAATAGTCTCTCGGATTTCCGATGTTGACTATGTGGTCGATATTGATGGAAAGCATAAAACTTTCCACATAAACATGCTTTCGGAATTTCACGAACGTCCGGACTATTTGCTGCCTATTTTCCAGGCAACGGATGATACTCCTGCACCTCACGGTCATTATTCATCCCTGTCTGTCATACAGGATGAGGAATCTACCTTCTCTGATGTCAATCTTCCCCTTCCAGTGGTTCCATTACATTCCACGGAATCTTGGAAAAACGTTTCTGTTTCTCCTAATCTTTCTGGTGACGAACATCGACAAGTCTCGTCGATGTTACAAACATTTCAGGATGTTCTCACTGACATTCCTGGACACACAGATGTCATAGAACATGACATAATTCTTACCGACAATAATCCAATTAGGGTTAGGCCTTATCCTATCCCTATACACTTTCAGTCGCAAGTGGAAAAGGAATTGGATGAAATGATTCAATTAAATATAATTGAACCATCGACTTCACCATATTCTTCTTCCATGGTTATTGTCCGGAAGAAGGATAAGAACATACGAATTTGCGTTGATTATCGCAAATTGAATCAGGTCACAAAGTTCGATGCTGAACCGATGCCTTTGTTAGAAGATCTACTGATTAGACTTTCTAATTCTAGATTCTTCACTAAACTTGACTTGTCTAAAGGTTATTGGCAAGTGCCTTTAGCAGAGCATGCCAAACCTCTTACTGCTTTTTCTACACCTAGGGGTCTATTTCAATGGAATGTTATGCCTTTTGGTCTCATGAACGCCCCTGCCACTTTCGTTCGCATGATGCGTCGAATTCTGTCACATCGATCGGATGTCATCGCATACTTAGATGACATCTGTCTCTTCAGTGATACCTGGGAAGATCACTATTTAGGGTTATATGACTTACTGTCCACTCTACGTGAGAATAATTTGACAGCAAAACCTTCTAAAGCTTTTGTTGGTTTTGGTGAAATCTCTTTCCTGGGTCATCGTGTTGGTCATGGTCTCTTGAAGACAGAAGACCACAATACTTCCAAAATACTGAACATCTCTGTTCCTAAAACGAAGAAACAAGTTAGGAGTCTCTTAGGTTTAATTCAATTTTATGGGAGATTTATTCCAAATTTATCTTCGATCATGGCACCTCTCTCAACATTGTTGAAGAAAGGTTCGCCTAATCTGGTCCGTTGGTCTGAAGAATGCCAATCTTCACTAGACCAAATCAAGAATATATTTTCTTCTCCTCCCATCCTAAGATTACCTACTCTTGATAGGACTTTTGTTCTTCGAAGTGATGCTTCATCCACTGGGATTGGAGCAGCACTGATGCAAGAATATGCAAATACTCTGCATCCTGTTATGTACATTTCTAGAAAACTAAATGCGGCAGAGAGGAACTACTCGGTTTTAGACCGTGAGTTGTTAGCGATGGTTTGGTCAATTCTAAAACTACAAAGATTCCTCCTGGGCGCACATTTCATTCTAGAGACTGATCAGAAAGCTCTTACAGCTATTCAGACTAAGAATTTGAAGAGTTCGAGATCCACTCGATATGCTATAGCTCTTCAACCTTTTCACTTCACGGTACGAGCTATCCGTGGTGCGGATAATGTGATGGCTGACATTTTGTCTAGATGCCCACATGACTCCAACTAATACTTCTGTCCTATATTTCCATATATTACAGAGTCATAACACACCTATATTACTACAATAGATTAGCACATCTGTACTCACTTTATATGTACACACTATCGTGCTTTGTTATCATCTTCTTCTGTTCGTTTTTTAAGATGATAGAGGAAGACTGAGTGGTTAATATAAGGGCCGTTAGTTTACTAAACAGCCACAATTATTAATAATGTATTGTACCTTATGAAGCATATTAGTTATTAATTAGCATTATATTGCTTGTACTTTCTCAGAATGTCATTGATGAGCTGAGGACTTACCTTACTATTATCAAGCATGACGAGTTCTAGATTGTGTACTTACCCTCGGAATGCCAGAGGATATGTCCTGGATCGTCATGTAGTTTAACTTTACTATGTACTTATGTCATTACATGTCAAATAATGTACTATTTAAATTTTTCTATCAGATTTGTACATCCATTTTTAAAGACAATATTAGATTATGCTATTTAATAATGTCTATGGTAACTTGCATACGTATATTGTGTTTACATGCTAACGTGATGTGTGTTGGTGACACCTCCCCGATGTGAATATTTTTTGAGACATATTTATTTTTCTGTTGAGGTATATCCTCACCAGACACTCTATATTTAGCCTCATGTTAGGCAATTTAATTAATTATCAGCGCATAATTCGTGCGTTTTGAGCCGCTTATCGCATGCTCTTTGATATTAAAAAAAAAAAAAAAATATGTTCCACATTTTTTTTTTTATCGGGAGGAGGTGGTGATATGTTGCGTGAGAAATTCTCGCAACATCGTTTTATTACAATATATATTTTATAACGCAAGGGCAACAACTGCTTGAAATTTATAGTCACTTTTCTCGGTAAGCAGCTGTCTCCTCGCGTTGGTATTGAATGCAGTTAAGTTTGCTATGCTAGGCCGTTTTCTCAGACAAACGGTTGGCAACCTGTTGGGTTATCCTTTTAAGGTAATCATTCTTACGCTGGTTCGTAGTAAAGGTCCTTGCGTCTTAAGTTCTGAGCTGTGGTCATTTTGCGCTGGACTGCGCATGACTGGTCTTGCTTCTTGGTCGATCGATTTCCGCCCACCAGTCAGTCGAGTGAGCGATTTTGAATAGCTAGGGGGATGCCTCGCTGAAGAGGGGATCTCCGCTATTTTTTTGTTCTGTCAGGAATGTGAAGTCCTCTTAATGGATATTTCGTTTATTCGAGATAATACCTCTAGTGTATTTCCACATGCCGGGGAGGCGTAATATTTCTGTGTATTTCCTGAAGGCAAGGTAAATTAACTTTTCATTAACTCTATCGATTTTTGGTCGTGAGCGATTTTTGATTCATAGCCTGTCTTCGGAAGGCGTCGTCACGAGATTTTTTTCCCAGCTCACATATCGCTGTATTGTACTGCATCGGTTGATGCATGTCCCAAGGACTATTACTTGCTACTTTGTTACATGAACTAGGTTTGAAAACCTTTGTTATCTAGAGGATATTTTTGAGGACATTATTTATACTTCAGCAGACGTGCCTGTCTTGCTGAAGTCAGATTAAGGAGAGTGAACTGATCTCATACATCTGGTTATCTCCTGGCTGTTATAGAAAAGGATGGAGTTTTTTTCACCTGACTACATTTACAGCACTATGAAATATAACATGCATCTGACTCATCATTGTAATGCTGTCTACCGTCCATTGCTGTATTGAATGTTGCTGTGATAATGACTGTTTGATGTGCCTACATATTCGCGTAACCATTTTGTCACTGTGGCGTCCACAATAAATAATGAAGAAAAACGTCATCGGCTGTTACAAGAATCATTGACTTTATACGTCGTGAGTTTACTGACGTTCTAATGTGGATTGCCCTGTTATTTTGTATGATCATTGTTTGTCTGAACACCTCTGCACACTTCACAAAACCAGACCACGGGCACCATCACTCAACCCATGGTGCACGCGTCATTTGGCGGCCAATTACTCAATCATAATATAAATTGGGCGTCATCAATCACCCTTTAGCATTAAGGCATATCTGGAGTCATCCTTAAATGACCACTAGATAAGCACAATGCTAAAGTATATAGATGTGGATGTGAACCTCTTTCTATGAGGCTAATTACACCCTCATTGATACTTGACATCATCCACACACTTCCAGGGATTCTCCCTGTGGTGAAACTTGTTGAGAACCCAGCATTGAACACACAAGCTTGGAGAAGACACTTGAGCCCCAGACGTAACTCTGGTTTTTACCTGGTTGGTTGCATGCAGGAGGATCTCACTATGGACCCCGTGATAGGCAAGCGGAGCTGAGAAGTGGCTCTGTGTATGACGTCACAATTCCTTGAGAGAGTCCAGAACCAGAGCACAATATTTTAGCTCTGCATATTTGGACAGCCCCCTTGGATGGCGGGTAATGCACAGTATGCCACGCGCTTCGTCCTCACAGCTTTGGACCATATCTGATGATCCTTTAAATACAAGCCAATCTGGAGCGCATGACCTCAACTCAACACATTTCGGAATGACAGAAAAGCCACAGGAAAATCCTAGATCTACAGTGTAGATAATACCAAGGAGTCTTCAACTTGATATTGGCTGCAAAAGAGAAAAGTTCAGTAGCCCTAGTTAAACAACAACAACAACAACAACAACAACACCCTTCAGCTCCCGAAGAAGCATATGCATACAACGAAGTTATGCCGTCCAGGGGCGTACTAAGTGGTGCGAGGCGGCGGTCCAATCAAGGTGACAACCAGGTTTGGGGGGGAGGGTGGTGCTATGAGACACTATTATGATAGTGCTTACTGCTAAGAATATACTTCAAAGTGAGTGAGGGATGCCAAAGGTATGATCCGTCTTGGGTGGCATATACATTTAAGTACGCCCCTGGCCACGTCTTTCTGTCCTGCGCTATCAGCTCATGGTATTCCATGTCTTCTTCATTGCATTTATGTCTTGCCTCCAGTTCTCTTCTCCATGTGGTCTCCCTCTACCTCTCTGACCATGTGGTTTCCACAGCAAGAGCCGCATTGTAATGCTGTCAACAGGTTTCCTCAATGTGTGTCTTATCCATCCCTAGCGTCTTCTTATCATCTCTTGTTCCACTGGCACCTGTCTGGTTCTTGTCATGGTGACATTAAAGAATCTATATTGCAGTGCCTTTCGTCGACTTTTGTTGTTGTTCCGGGTTTAGCTTTCTTGTGGCGAGGCACGTTTCTTTCAATATAAACTTAAGCGCATTGGTTATATCGGAGCGCAATTTGCCATTCAAAAATAAGTAAACTCTGTTAACTGAAGCGCTGTGTTGAGAAACTCTAAGCCCAGAAAATGACTACTAGGATCTATCAGATAGCATGAAGTAGCCCTGAAAAGGGCTAATCCTGAATAGAACTGCTGGCCCGACTAGCGATGATATATATTAAGTCCTGAAAAGGACTAACATTATCCATCTGCTAGCATAAAGCCCTGAAAAGAACTTGCCCTAAAAAGGACTCGCCAGCTACGACAACTCTGCCCATACCTCCTTAGTGTTCAACGAACAGCGGCAAAATTTTCATGTTTAAATAATGTTAGACGATGAAAATTATAAGGATATTGGAGAAATTCGAACCTCTACTCCGCTCGACAACACAGAACCTCACCGGCAGAGAAAATAGGTCAATTTATCTCGCATGACAAGATAATAGTGGTCACTTCGTCTTTTTTGTGTTTAGGCTAAGCAGTGCTTCCGATTAGAAGCCCGTAGTTCAAACTTCGTCATAGTGTTCAAGTTTGTGTTTTTCTTCATATATTTTTATTATCCAACAGCGTGTAGCTTCACAATCCGTTTCTTCTTTTCGTTCCCCGAGGAGCATCAGCCATCACCAGTTTCATTCGCGCTATTTACGGAGCACGGAGCATGGAGCAACAGCTGTACCTGGTGCTCTTGCAGAAAGTCTAACCAAACATTCACATGCTCTTGGAAGTGGTGGTTTCTGGGGCAATTTGATTTACATGACGAGGTTGCCAACCTCATGCTCGTCACCGTGTACGAGGTGCCGAGATGCATGAGGGCGCAAGCGCCCTATTCTTTCTTTGTCTCTTCTGAGACCCACGGGAACTACAGGGGGCAATAGGAGCATAGGGCTTCCGTCAGTGAAAGCCACGTCCTTCTGTCCTGCACCCCTATCTAGTTCTTTTAATGTGCTATGTTCTTTGACATGTCTTGTTGCCAGTTCTTTCCTATATGTGCTCTTGTATGTAGTTCTTTCCTATATGTGCTCTTGTTGCCAGTTCTTTCCTATATGTGCTCTTGTTTCCAGTTCTTTCCTATATGTGCTCTTGTTTCTAGTTCTTTTCTATACGTGCTCTTGTTTCCAGTTCTTTCCTATATGTGCTCTTGTATGTAGTTCTTTCCTATTTGTGCTCTTGTTTCCCGTTCTTTCCTATATGTGCTCTTGTTTCAAGTTCTTTCCTATATGTGCTCTTGTTGAAAGTTCTTTCCTATATGTGCTTCATTTGTCAGTTCTTTCCTATATGTATTTTGTTTCCAGTACTTTCTTATATGTGCTCTTGTTGCCAGTTCTTTCCTATATGTGCTCTTGTTGCCAGTTCTTTCCTATTTGTGCTCTTGTTGCCATCTCTTTCCTATATGTGCTCTTGTTTGTAGTTCTTTCCTATATGGGCTCTTGTTTCCAGTTCTTTCCTATATGTGCTCTTGTTTCCAGTTCTTTCCTATATGTGCTCTTGTTTGTAGATCTTTCCTATATGGGCTCTTGTTGCCAGTTCTTTCCTATATGGGCTCTTGTTTCCAGTTCTTTCCTATATGCTCTTGTTTCCAGTTCTTTCCTATATGTGCTCTTCTTGCCAGTTATTTCCTATATGTGCTCTTGTTTCCAGTTCTTTCGCAAATGTGCTCTTGTTTGTAGTTCTTTCCTATATGAGCTCCTGTTTCCAGTTCTTTCCTATATGTGCTCTTGTTTCCAGTTCTTTTCTATATGTGCTCTTGTTGCCAGTTCTTTCCTATATGTGCTCTTGTTTCCAGTTCTTTCCTATATGTGCTCTTGTTGCCAGTTCTTTCCTATATGTGCTCTTGTTGCCAGTTCTTTCCTATATGTGCTCTTGTTGCCAGTTCTTTCCTATATGTGCTGTTGTTGTTGTTGTTGTTGTTGTCGATACCCCATAGCTGCTGAGCATATCTACTCTTGGCAGCCCAATGCCATTCTTAAAAAAGTGCAGGTTTTCTGCAGTTGTTGTAATGTTCCATATAGTGAATTGGTGACTGTCAGAGGTGTCTGTAAAAGTTTTTTCCTGGCGTTTGTGAGTGATGGACACTCCATGAGGAGGTGTCTGGTTGTTTCATAGGGATGAGAGCAGTGTCTACACATGGGTAGGTGCTGAGGGTTGATACGGTTTAGATGGCTATTGACTCTGGCGTGTCCTGTTCGGAACTGAAAGATAAGACTTTGATTTCTCCTGCTGAGTCTGTTTATGTTGTCGTTGTTTTTTGGGCAGGTCATTTCATTAAAGACATTTCGGCCAGTCGGCCCGTTTGCCCATCTGTTCAGCCAGATTTCATTTGTGTTGTTTCTGAGAATCTGTTTGACTGTTCTCATGCTGCAGGGTCTGTCCTTTTGTTGTTTAGAGGCTCCTGCTTTTGCAAGTCTATTAGCTGTCTCATTTCCAGTTAGATCACTGTGTCCAGGGATCCACTGTAGGGTTACACTGATGGAGTAGGCTGTGATCGAGTTGTGAACCGCTCTTCCTATAAGAAAAATGTTTTTGTTTTCATATGGAGTCTGTTTAAGTGCTTCCAGAACTGACATGGAGTCACTGAAAATCACTATATCTGATGGCTTTCGTTCAATAAGGTCAAACTGTTGATGTAGTAATTCAATGGCTGTCTTGATGGCCTCAGCCTCCGCTTCATAATTTGAACAATTCTCACCACAGGAGTACAGAACTCATAAGAGGATCCATCCAGGTACCATATGCAGACGCCGTATCCTGCAAAAGAGGTGGTCTTCAAAGCTGAACCATCTGTGTAGGCCTGGATTGCTGACGTTGGGTAGCTGTTTATGGTCTCCAAGGCACACGTCTTCAAGATTGTGGGTAGTGTTTCCTTGTTGGCCGTTTTATCTATCAGCTGTGTTTTGACAGTTGGTTGGTGGAAGTTTTCCCAAGGGGGCGGCCCAAAGTATTTGTTTTCCAATTCTCTCTCTTGCGGGAGATGGTGTTTATCATTTTCCTCTTTGGCTATGTCCAGGAGAGATAGTTGTTTCAGTCTTCGTGTTTGTTTCCAAGTGTCAATAAGTACTTTGTTTGGGTGGTCTTTCTCTTGTCTCCTGTATCTCTCTACAGCTTCAGTCAGTGCTCTTTTACGCCTGATATCCAGCGGCTCTATATTGGCATCTATCTCACATACGGCTGTGGGTGTTGATCTCATCCCTCCGCAAATTAACCTGAGAGCTTGGTTCTGCACACGGTCCAGAGCTGAGATGGTATTAGTACTCACAATGGTCTGGAGGGGGAGGTTATAGTCTATCGCTGATCTCACATAGCCAAGATATAGTTGACGAAGGGTTTGTTTATCCGCTCCCCAATTCGTACTAGCTAGCCGTTTAATGAGGTTTAGGCGCTTACATGCTTTTTCCCTGAGGTTGTGGATGTGTCCATCTAGTTTCAGTTGTCTTTCCAGTTTTACTCCTAGATAGACTGGGTGCTCCTCTTTTGTTAGTGTTTCCCCACTCAGTTTGATGTTGATAGGTCTTTTTGCTATTTTGTGGCTGCGGGAGAAAGTGGTGTATACAGTTTTCTGCGAATTGATTTTTAGTTTCCACAGTTCACAATATACTGACATTGTAAGGAGAGCTCTGTTGATCTTGGCTTTTGCCAGGATGGGATATTTGTCAGTAGTCCAGATGGCAAGGTCATCAGCAAACAGCGCCTTCGACACATTCAGATGTTTGGCAAGGTCATTAATGAAGATGAGGAAAAGGGTGCAACTTAAAGGAGAACCTTGAGGCAGTCCTTCTTCCAGCGTTCTTTTCCGTGAAATTGCACCGGCATAGTTGGTAGCTATGGTTCTATTTGTTAGGAAGGCCTGTATCCATCTAATCATTTTCCCTCCTATTCCCATTCTTCTCATCTTTAGCAAAAGTCCCTTTCTCCAAACTCTGTCGTAGGCTTGCTCAAGGTCGATGAACACAGCTATTGTGCTTTTTCCCTCTTGAAAGCCATCCATCACATTCTGTGTAAACCTGAAGAGGGGGTCATCTGTGCGGCACTTACGTCTGAAGCCTGCCTGGTTGTTGTCCAGAAGGTTCCAGCTTTCCAACCACCAGTATAGTCTGTTGTTTACCATTCTCTCGACCAGCTTGCCTAAGCATGAAGTGAGAGATATGGGCCTATAGCTTCTTGGTGTTCCTGATGGTTTCCCTTTCTTCAATATAGGCAAGATTGTAGCTGTCCCTCGTTCCACGTTGTATTGATGAACCATAGAAGTGTCTCTTTTGCCTTTGGCCCTAGTTGACAAATCATCTCATTTTTAATTTTATCTGGTCCTGGAGCTTTATTTTTGGCCAGTTTCCGTAGTGCCATTCTCAGTTCTTGCGGACGGAACGGGTCATCGAACGCAGCCATATTGGTCTGATCTATGTTACGCGTGGATGTGTTCTTTAGGAGCACTTTGTCTAGTTTCTTTCTCTGTTGTGTTTTATTTACACTGGCATAAAAATTGTTGAAGACATCGGCTTTCTTGCTGCTTGATGTTACTTCATCACCACTTCCATCCACCATAGGTGTTGGGTTTGTCTTTTTCTTGCTTCCCTCGAGATTACTGAGGAGTCTCCAAACTTTGTTCCCTTCTCTTTTTAAATCTAGTTTGTTGCAATTTTCTTTCCAAGTCTCCCATTTATTCTTCTTGGTGACATACCTTACTTTTGCTGTCCACCTGTTGTACTCTGTTTTATTTAGGGTGGTAGGGTATTTTTCAGCCTTCTTTCTAGCCTCTCTCCTTTCTTTGACTGCTTCAGCTAGTTCAGATGTCCAGTAAGGTTTATACTTCTTATGCTTCCCCCTTGGGATGCACTTTTTGGCAGCTGTTAGGATTGGGGTACACATGTTGTTGTATGTAGTATTAATGTTATCAGTTCTAATGATTTGACTGAACCCAGCGTCAGTTTCTCGGCCGTAGCGGTCCCAGTCTGCTTTCCTGAAGTTCCAGGATGGTTTACACAGGGACTTCTGTGTCATCTGTGGTATTAAAATAGTTGTTAAAACAGAGCGGTGGTCACTTCCCACGTCTTCTAAGACTTTGATGATACTATTTTCTGCTATGTCAGCTGAAACAAATGTCAGATCTGGCCGGCTGGTCGAGCCGTGTGCCCTGTGTAGGAGTGTTGGTGGAGTTTCCAAGTTCTGCAGTAGCATTAAGTTGGTACTGCTGCACAGCTCCTCAACCTCTAGGCCCCTTCTGTTAAAGCGCCTGTATCCTAGAGCAGGAATGTGAGCATTAAAATCACCAGCTACGACAGTTTTCTTTAGTATGGGCTCGAACTCAGGCAGACCTTTTGATGAGGTCGGGGGACAGTAAATGTTGTGTAATGTGTACTTGGTGTTATCTTCGCCCCATAGCTTTATTATTTGGTGGTGGATATCCCCCGCAGGGTTGTTGGTTACTGTGGCTTGGGTATCATTTCTGATTAATGTCATGATGCCTTGGCACTTCAGGCATTCACATTTGTACTGTGTATAACCCGTGATGTTAATTTGTCTCCGTGGGAGTATTGTTTCCTGCAGAATTGCTACTTGTACTTGATGTTCGTGTAGTATTTTTGTAAGCTCAATTGTCTTGTTCTGTAGTCCAGCTATATTTAGCTGTAAAATGTTAAGGTTCCCCTTCGCTGACTTTTCACAAGGAGCAGGGGATTTATCTGTCTTGCGCGGGCCTTGGTAACCGAGGCGACGCCCGAGCTCGTATGGAATATGTTGTTTGACTGGCATTGGAGGTATTGGGTGTTTGCTGCAGACATCTCCCTCCCAAAGAATGCAATGGGTATGTCTTCCTCCATGAGTATTGGGTTGGTTTGCTTGGCCACTCATCTTTTTGGCTCTAAAGATCACTTCGCTCCGGGGGTTCAGGTAGGGTTCACAGAGATGCATTCCCCGCTAGTCACAAGCGCTCACGATGCAGGCCTCATTTCTTCGTTCTGTGGCTGAGCTTTTGCTGTGGCTGTGTCACGTCCTGCATCCTATGCCTTCACGATTTTCCCGAGCACAGCGGTTCTAAATTTCCATTGAGTTTTAGTGGCTTTGCTTCCCATGTCTCAGGAGTTGGACAAAATCTGACGATGGGTGCAATGTCAGGTCGCATGGCACTCTTGCTGCAGCTGGGACATAGGGCAGGGCCCGGATCCCTTCTAGGTAAATACCTATCTTTTACCATCACCACTTCAGGGTCCTTGGTGAGGTGTATCGTGGATTGGACAGAGAAAGCTTGGTAGGCAAGTAGAGAAGAGAGAAAGTAGCATTTAACCCATGAGTGGGGTTTGGGTTGGTGTTGACCAGAGCATGGTTCACTTGCCGGTGGGTATTGCGCCTACACCTTCGGAGGAGTCCCAAACAACTCCCGACCCAGTTATACCGCCAGGCACTCGGTCGCCCCCATAGCTAACTCTGTGAAAATGGGGTCACCACATGAAGGTGCTGCTATGGACACGTTTGTACAGGAGAGGCCATATGCTAGAAGCTTACTACAAGACAGTAGCTTCCGCGGCGATCACTGCACCTGGATATGAGAGGCTGTGTGTTCGCATCAACATCCATTGATGTAGGTGGGACGTCGGAGCCCGAACCCTACATAGACCCCTCCTATTTGTGCTCTTGTTGCCAGTTCTTTCCTGTGGGTGCTCTTGTTTGTAGTTCTTACGTATATGTGCTCTTGTTTCCAGTTCTTTCCAATTTGTGCTCTTGTTGCTAGTTCTTTCCTATATGTGCTCTTGTTTGTAGTTCTTGCGTATATGTGTTCTTGTTTCCAGTTCTTTCCTATATGAGCTTTTGTTTTAAGGTTTGTTCCAGGAACTCTTGTTTCCAGGTCCTTTCTCGATAAACTCATGGGATTCCTTCTACTTTTGTTACCCTAACAAAGACTACAAGTTCTTTATATTTAAATGCCCCCCCCGCCCCCCCCCCCCCCCAAAAAAAAACAACAAACAAACAAACCAACAAACAAAACCTTCTGTCTAGGTTGATTACCACGCGTCTTGCCAAAACGAGGCTAAAATCCTAAAAAGAAAAAAAAAATCGGTTGCTCTGGGGATCCCGAGGTTTTGATGTATGGTAACCTTTATCTGAGCGACCGACAAGCTGTGTGGATAGAGAACTTGAATCTGGCGATAAAGTTACCACTGGTTTCAAGTTCGAGACCTGGTAGCGTTCAGCTCCAGCCTACCCAGAGGTAAATGGATAACTGACTCAGTTCTTGTGTTTATGGAAAGCAAAGGCAGCGAAGAAGGGAATCAATCAGCCCACCTCATTAAAGCTCAACCTAGTATAGTGAAACATCTCTAACACTTCACTCTTCTACGGCAAAATCTGCTATGGAACTACCTTTAACTTTAATCTTCTACAAAGCAGTTCTTTGTTCTGGAACTCCCAGGTTTAGAAAAGTATAAGGCAGCAGAAAAACATATGGAGAAGAAAACTGGAGAAAGCAATGACATAAATTTTTTTTAAAGACACGGTGAGATCTTGAGCAGGTGGCACAGGACAAAGATTCTTTTACATGTGAATTAGTTGAAGGCCAATGATTCCTGGCGAGCAGGAGGGTCATGAGTGAATGAATGAATCTGTAGTCTGTTTAGCAAATGTGGTTGCAAGTAATTGTTCCGTAAATTAATAACGTATCATGTTTACTGTAGAAAAAAGGCAAAGTTCGCACGCGTGAACCTAACTTTGTACTGCCATTACGTCTAATAGTGAACATTACAGAAATCATACAGGCGGCAATTGTTATTATTACTACACAACTAACATTACAACTGGCGAGTAGAGTGGGAGAAAAATGAACCAAATAAAGGTTGTAGGTCAAGATGAATACACGGAAGAGTTGGATAAATAGAAGTTGAGTAGAACCAGAGAGAAATGTGAGGATGCGACGGCGGTAATGGAACAAACCGACAAACGACAAACTTTACCTATACAGGATGAAGAAAATATGCAATTAATTGTGTATATGTTTGCACTGAAGTAAAAATAATAATAGTAATAATAAACGTAGTAAATATAAAACATGAAAATATAGAAAATACAGAATGACAAATAAACAAAATAATAAACATTACAATTAATTATTATAATTAGTTATATGCTGTATTATATTGTTTATTATATTGTTATATCACACATAGAAACTATTAAGACAGCTGACAACCAGGCCCGCTTAACATACACGTCAACAACATCAAGCTTAACAGGTTCTAGTGTTCAAATACCTAGGAGACGTCTGAGAGTGTACGAAGAAGAAGAAGAAGAAAAAATACATAGGAAGCATTTTTACAGAAAAAAAAGACCTGACAGAGATATTGAAACAAGATGTTAAAAAAGCCAATGGATAAACTTACCAACTGTCACCACAACATCGGAATATCAGTAAGCAAACTATACGACAGCTGATAAACTGTATATTCTTACCAAGTCAGTGTCAAACATGGTCCCTGACCAGAATACTGCAGAGCAAAATCACATCTTGTGAGATAAAGTGCTCAAGAAAACCCATAAATGTTGCCAGGAAAGACAGAATGAGAAGTGATATCAGAAACATTGTAGGAGCTATATATAGGTATTTAGAGAGACAGAAAATTAAGTGGTTTGGTCATCTCATGAGAAATGGAGCCCGATCAAGTACAATACTACATAGTTACAGGTGCAAAAGGGTCATACGTCAAAAATGTTGATAATTACTTTTCAAGTTCATGAAGATTCTCTAACAATTAAGTCCTCTTATTCAAGTGACTAAGGGGCACTTCCTCTACCATATCATATGTATTGCAGTCAAGTCCGTTGACCTTCTTTCAAGGACATATCTTATGGCCAACGGATTCATTCTCAAGGAGCAATACTTCTTATCATACTTGTAACAATTCCAGACTTTTTCCATACGATACTTAGGTAGCATATATATATAAAATCCAAACAAAGTCATCCACGACAATACGACCAGGTTAGAGTTATGTGTTGACTAACCTCTCTATATCCATGCCACGACTTTGGCATTGACGAAAATACGGCATATAAAAACATGTGAAGCATACAAATCAATTAACTTCGTTTACTCGTAGGTATCCTCCCTCTACGGTAATTCAAAAGGGCTAACGACTCCGTCTGTCCATTCTAGGAATGACATACTACGATGAATTCCCGCTAGACCAAAACTAGGAGCGGCCTGATACTTTAATTTAACTCAATAAACATTCGATGTGACATGGGGCGACACTTACTTGATACTTCCACTATTGGCTTCATCATGAATACCAGTAGATATCATTACAAAATAATGGCTTCTTCAAACTTGCCAGAAAAATACAAGAAATATATATCGGACATAAACATGGTCCGAACTGCCCCGTTCAAAACATGACGTCAGAATTCCCTAACTAGGTTATCCGTGCGTCCAAAGCAACTCACACTGCATTGTGCACGTCAGTGCGTGAATCAATCGAACGCACAAATAATATAACTATTTTAAGACTGGTGCGTACATTTGGCAGGACCGAAGACTACCCCCTTTAGGTAATAAATGTACGTAACAGCTCCCTTATTACCTCCCCTTAAAAAAATTAATTCTATTAATTTTTTTGAACTTAGTACCCGAGAGAGGTGAGTCAAAACTACCACAAGATATATGAAATGCATAAAGTTATACCATATTAAGAAAAGAATATTAAACGAAATCAATATAACTAAATGATAGTATGCATTAAAGCACACATCCACACTCGACCTACTTTGGAACGATGTGGTAATATTCGAAGTAAAAACAAGTTGAAAATGAAAAATGAAAAAACCATTAAAAAAAAAGATGATAATAAAATTCAACTAAGTTTTCAACAAAAAAAATTTGAAACATATGATTTCAAAAATGAAAATGAACAGCAACACTGATGATGATCAATGACAAGAGAATCAATAAAACAGAAAAATTGAAAATACAATGTGCAAAATTGAAGCAATGCAAAATTAAACACTTTAAGAATCAACACCCTTAATGTTTTCTAACACTAGTACGGTTGACTAGTGATCTACCAGTGAGATATCATAACCAAGACCCGTGAATGCAGGTATTACGTGACAACTAAGAAAGTTAGTATGTGTGTGATCCATAATCAATTAAATAGATTAAATTGAATTATTCTAATTTATATATTTCTTAATTACTAACAAATAACCAGTTACTAATATATTCTAAGTAATTCCAATATCACTATCAATATGTCAATGTTCAGTTACAACTAGTTAGTAATCGACGAGACGATGTTCTCAATGTTCCATACACGATAAAATATATTCTCGAACACAATATGTAGTGTAATATGTTCCATAGGAATAATAAATGTATATTTGTCGCTCTTAACAATGTTTCCATATTAATAAAAAGTTACTGTAGTACCAATGTTCCCGTACTAATAAAATGTTACTCTAATACCACTGTTCCCGTTCTAATAAAACGTTACTATAGTATCAATGTTCCCGTACTAATAAAATGTTACTACACAAGAAGTAATGTTATAATCTATAAGTAAGTATATCCTGAAAGTTATACTTATACGAATACTTCAGTTATATAAACAGTCTTTATAGATGTACAATCAATGATAATGTACAAAGTTATTCATGTTATCGGTGAGGATGTTTCAACATCTGGAAGTGGTTTAGTTTCGACAAGTTCGCTTGGGCATCTCGACAAACAGTCTGCGAACACATTCTTCACTCCAGGAATAGCTCGTATTTCAAAATTGAATGGTTGAAGCGCTATAGCGTAACGCGCTGACTTCGATGATTTAACGTTCTTCGTGTTCAGTGCGGTAAGAGCTTTTTGGTCAGATTCCACCACAAAGTGTGAGCCGAGGAGGTAACGTTCCAGTTTTGTGATTGCCCACACTAATGCTAGGAGCTCTTTATCCAGAACGGAGTATTTGAGTTCGCTCTCCGTAAGTTTTCTGGACACGTACATCACCGGAAATAAGGTGCCGTTATATTCCTGCATCAAAACTGCAGCAATAGCGTAAGAAGATGCATCACTGAGAAGAATGAAAGTGAGATTTTTGTTAGGCAACCTCAAAAAAGGTTCATTTGAAAAAAATCGTTTTATATAGTCTAACGCCGTTTGGTGATCCTGCGACCACTTTATTACATTAGATGTGCCTTTCTTCAGTAGAGACGAAAAAGGTGCAGTTATAGTAGACAAATGAGGGATGAATTTTGAATAGAACTGTATTAGTCCTAAAAGAGATCTAACTTGTTTTTTTGTCTTAGGTGCCGAGATGTTTAAAATTTTAGAGACGTTACTGTCTTCTGTATACATGAAACCATGACCTATGCGGTGACCCAGAAATGAGATGTCATGAAAACCGACAAAAGCCTTTGAAGGTTTCGCTGTTAAGTTATAATCCCGTAAGGTAGAAAGTAAAGCTTTTAATCCATGAATATGTTCATCCCAAGAGTCACTGAAAAGACAGATGTCATCTATATAAATAATGACATCGGGACGATGAGACAATATGCGGCGCATCATGCGTACAAAGGTAGCTGGCGCATTCATTAATCCGAATGGCATAAAATTCCATTGAAAAAGACACCGTGGCGTCGAGAAAGCGGTGAATGGCTTTGCTTTAGGAGTGAGTGGCACTTGCCAATAGCCCTTTGAAAGGTCAAATTTCGAAAAGAATGTGGCATGAGATAATTTCTCCAATAAGTCGTCTAAAAGAGGTAACGGTTCCGCATCGAATTTTGTAACTTTGTTTAATTTCCTGTAATCTACGCAAAGACGTATATTGTTGTCCTTCTTCCTAATGATTACCATAGAAGAAGAATATGGTGATGAAGATGGTTCAATTATATTTAATTGAAGCATCTCATCCAATTCCTTATCAACCTTATCACGAAAGTGTAAAGGGATAGGATATGGGCGAACTCGAATAGGCGTATCGTCAGTCAGAATAATGTCATGTTGGATGACTGACGTATGACCTGGGATGTCAGTGAGGACATCCTCATACGAGTGTAGAATATTAGAGACTTGCTGACGTTGATCAGCCGAAAGAGTAGATGAGATTGTAACATCATTCCATTTCTCAGTGGAATGGAGTGGTACAACTGGTATTGGTAGTTGTACATCATCGAAAGAAGATTCTTCTTCTTGGATGACTGACAAACTAGAATAGTGTTGAATAGGAGGTGTAGGATCGTCAGTTGCCTGGAACACTGACTGTAGATAATCAGGACGTGAGTAATACTCCTTCAACATGTTAATATGGAAGGTTTGATGTTTACCATTAACATCAACGATGTAGTCGACATCGGATATTCTTGAGATGATCCTGAAAGGACCTCTCCAGGTAATTAAAAGACGATTGTTATGCGCAGGGAGTAATACAAAAGCTTCGTCACCAGGAATAAGCTGGCGAAGACGTCTATACTTGTTTGCAAATAGACGAGCTTTTTCTTTGGCTTGTTCGGATGATGCAGTAGCTAGTCTACAAGCATCTATGATTCTCTTTCTCAGAGAGATCACATACTCATAAGAGGATTGAGTTTCCTCTTCAATATTCTCGTCAACCAATAAGTCGTGGATTAACGACATCGGACCGCGTGGTTGCATGCCAAAAACTAGCTGGAATGGAAAAAACCCCGTGGCTTGATTTTGTACTTCGCGATACGCGAACAGAGCAGCGGGTATGACCCGATCCCAGTCTTGGGGATGGTCTTGGGTCATCTTACCCAACAACTGCTTGAGTGTCCTATTGAGACGCTCAATTAACCCATTTGACATCGGATGATGATAAATAGAACTAAGAGATCTGTCTATACCTAATGTCTTCATAACTTGAGACATGGATTCAGAAATGAACTGAACCCCATGATCCGACAAGATTTTCCGTGGAAAACCAATGCGTGAGAAGATTAACATCAATGCCTCTGCTACACTGGCAGATGAAGTGTTCTTGAGAGGGATGGCCTCAGGCCAACGAGTGCACATATCAATGCACGTAAGAATATGCGTATGCCCTCTAGCAGATGGAAGCATCGGACCAATAATGTCTATAGCCATTTTATCAAATGGTCTAATCGGGATGTCCGCAGCTTGAATAGGAGCCGCATAAAATGGACCCCGTACCTTAACTTCCTGACATATCAAACAGGACCGACAATAGAGAGTGATGTCCCTATGGACGCCTGGCCAGTAGAATGCCGAAAGCACTCTGGATTTGGTACGCGAAAAACCCATATGGCCCGCACATTGCGAGTCATGCGCATGTCGTAATATACGAGATCTCATAGAGGATGGGACTAAGATCTGATAACATAAGGATGAATCCTTTTCCCGTATTACTCTAACCAAAATCCCATTTTTAAGTATAAAGTCATGTCTAGATTTTGCAAGTTTGTTGCTGGTATTCTTTTTTGTTCACATACTGAAAATTTTTTTTTAATGAATCATCATTCTTTTGCAATGTTGCAAACAACTCCCGTGAAATAGGAGCATCATCATCACAAGTGGTATGAACTGTAGGTTCAAAAGGTGTATCATGCGACATATTAGTAGCTTGCGCTCTAGTCACTACTGCATTTGTAGTTTGAATATGTCGCTCTTCCCATTCAGCTATTTGCTGTGGTGTACACTCTTTAATACCATGTATGCGACCAAGTATTACATCACAAATTGGATTCGGAAGGAGACATGCCTGGATCTTTCCTGAAAAAAATGGTGTATTAAGGTCAATAATAGCAGTGGGAAATGTTTCAACGGTGCCACCAAAAGTCACACACTTGACAACCCTGCCCGTGGCACAACTTGGGTTGATCAGCGAAGTCCGGACGCCCACAGTACTACAACCTGAGTCAAATAGGAGAGAGCATGAAATGTTGTTGACAAATCCCTTGTTAAACTTAAGAGAGCCCTGTCCCTGGTGTACTGACGCAGCAGTGGCCGTACAGACTACAGGTAGACTAGGCAAGGTATGTCCGCAACGCAGCGTCGTGATCGCCTTAGGCTGGAAAAGAGTCGAGCATTCTGGACAGTCTTTCACTTGGGTACAATCAAGAGAACAAGACATAGCATTGTGAGTTTCAGCTACTTTACCCTGTTCAATGTTAGCCTGTGTATCACTTAAAGCGACATTAGAATGTCTACCCGTATTACTCGACGATCTATCTCTACGACGCGATCGATTTTGATTATTTGCATTAAAATTGCCATAATTGTCGTTTTCTGCTTGAGTTAAAATTTGGATGAGTCCGATAATTTGTATAATTAAAGTTATGATGTTCTTTAAAATTTTTATTCCAAGAACCTTGTCTGTTTTGCGGACCCTGAGATCTTGATCTCCAGTTTTGTTTATTATAATGTCCTTGATTATTTTTAAAATTATTGTTACCAAAATCTCGCGATCTGTGAGCTTGGTTCCAAGAAACATTAAATGGAGCAGATTGTTAAAATTGCTTCCCTTTGTAAAAGTTATCATTGTTAAAATTGTAATTATTTCCCTTATTGACATACCTGTCAGCACTAAAGGAACGATTTCGTGAAAAATTGTTTTGTTGTGCTGCAAAAGCAACAGGCAATTCATTCTTAATCTGTGCATTACTTAGATCCATGGTTGGGTGAGCAGTGCAGACATTTTTTGCATGTTCTTCTAAGTCTTTCATAGATAAAGGTTTCCGTTCGTGTAAAAATGCGAGAAATGTAGGATTTACAGACGATAGTACCTTATCGCGCATCAGTAAATCGAAGAGACCTTCATACGACTTTTCAATTTTGGATAATTCGATCCATCTTTCTAGGGTTAGTCGTATTTGTGACAGAAAATCACTGAAATTTCTGCTTGATTGCGGTAGCAATGTGTACGAAATCTTAATCGGTATTCATCTTCTGTCATTTGAAATTTCTTCAGAAGTGCGGCTCTAAGAGCATTATAATCATTCTTCTCATTAATACTGGTAGTATGATAAACTGCTAAAGCATCCCCAGTAAGTAACCTGGATAAATATGTGCAATACAGTGTTTTATCCACGTTATAAGACCTACAAGTGGCCTCAAATCTATCTAGGAAAAATATTACGTCATCCGACGGGGGGATTAAATTTAGGTAATTTAAGGTGAATTTCCTTAAAATGATCATGTCTGGATGAAGTTTGGCTTTCAAAAGTTCTCTGAGAATTAGCTTCCTGAGTTAACCTAAGTCTCTCATATTCTGACTCTGCTAATTTCAGTTCATGCTGTCGTTTTTTATCATTCTCTTCCATCTCAAGCTGAAGTCGTTTTGTATTTTGTTCAGCTATTAATCTTCTTTCTTCCATTTCCTTTTGTTTATTTTCCATTTCCTTTTGTTTAACTTCCATCTCTTGCTCAGCTATTAATCTTCTTTCTTCCATTTCCTTTTGTTTATTTTCCCTTTCCTTTTGTTTAACTTCCATCTCAATTTTAAGTCTTTCTTCAGCCTCACTTTGCTTCTGTTCTGCCTCTCGCTGAAATCGTTTCTCTTCTAATTCAGCGGCTAATCTCATTTTTTTTTCTCATTCTCCTCCGCCTCAAATTTCAAATTTTGTAATCTTAAAGTTTCTAGCTTTCTCTGTTCGGCTTCTATTTCTTGAGCTTTCTTATATTCTGCAAGTGCAAATGCTTTTGCTTCATCAGGAGCCATCTGAAGAGCTTTTGCTTGCTTAATGAAATAATCTAGTGAATACATTATGCTTTATAAGTAGTCACAATACTCTTGATTTATAAAATGATAATTAATCAATGTAAATTAATTAACCTTGTTACTTTAACAAGTGTTCGTCGTTCCTGTCCTAGAACGGTATCTTTTGTTATCATATAGTTATGAAATATGTTAATAATCAATACAGTAATTTATGTAATGAAATGTCATGAAAGCAACAACGTGAAAGACAATAGAAACATTACCGACAAGACACGATAATCAAAGACGAGTGAACACAATCGTAGAAATCAACAAAAATAGAAATGTGTAACTAAAATAGAATATCGTAAAAAATTTACGATGACAACTACGATCAGATACTCAAACAGGACAATTGACAACACAGTGTAAAAACATAGGTTTTGTAAAAAACTGAACGACAGGAAAGGTGAGACGGACGCATAATACAACAAAATTCATCATAAAACTAAATACGAGTAATAATAACTACCAAAAACAACAAGTAAACGTGACGAAACAGCTAAACAGATACTATCATAAGGAACAATTAGCGATCGGAACTTCGGCAAGGTTTCTAGCCTTGGACCGGAATTATCGCTCAATTGAAACTTACAAGTTGAGCCCTACAGAACGTCTGACGAAGAGCCCGAATTGGCTTCGAGATGGATCTCGTTCGTCAGATCAACCTCCCTACCTCCCACGACGAATGTACAACATATAACATATAACATGGAAAATGTAAAGATGGCCATAACTATAGAAGGCATAGCTAAAAGTAATAAAATGTACAACGAAAGCACGTTATACTCATCTCGCGTGTGCCGGGAAAAAACAATGTGCCTCGTCTCCGTGGATGTACGTCTGAGGATAAAATACTTCGCTCTGCGTATATAACAACAGCTCGCACGTAATAATGACGAATAGGTGATCCCAAGGCAGTCAGTCACTGTAAAACTTGACGTGGAGGTTGATTGATGACCTTGAGCATTTGGTAACCGTAAGTTGATTCTGATTCATCATCACACTAGGTTCCAAGTTTGAGATGTTGTCGCCTTGAAAGTTCAAATCTTCTTTTCAACCGATACTTGGATTGAGTACGTTCCTGTGAAATTATTTATTTCCAGACCACACTGGCATACCATTTACTGTTGGGTGTTCATTCTAATGGTAAAGAACTTCATTACGCGAATGGTTGCAAAGGAACAAAAATGTCAGAAAATGTTCTTCAAAACGAACTCCAACAAGTAGTGTTTAACTGGTCACTTACTGGCAGCACACAAGTCTGTGATGACTGTACATATATTTTATTTAACGTGACACATACGGAGTGGAACAAGACGATCATAGTTACAGGTGCAAAAGGGTCATACGTCAAAAAATGTTGATAAGTACTTTTCAAGTTCATGAAGATTCTCTAACAATTAAGTCCTCTTATTCAAGTGACTAAGGGGCACTTCCTCTACCATATCATATGTATTGCAGTCAAGTCCGTTGACCTTCTTTCAAGGACGTATCTTATGGCCAACGGATTCATTCTCAAGGAGCAATACTTCTTATCATACTTGTAACAATTCCAGACTTTTTCCATACGATACTTAGGTAGCATATATATATAAAATCCAAACAAAGTCATCCACGACAATACGACCAGGTTAGAGTTCTGTGTTGACTAACCTCTCTATATCCATGCCACGACTTTGGCATTGACGAAAATACGGCATATAAAAACATGTGAAGCATACAAATCAATTAACTTCGTTTACTCGTAGGTATCCTCCCTCTACGGTAATTCAAAAGGGCTAACGACTCCGTCTGTCCATTCTAGGAATGACATACTACGATGAATTCCCGCTAGACCAAAACTAGGAGCGGCCTGATACTTTAATTTAACTCAATAAACATTCGATGTGAAATGGGGCGACACTTACTTGATAATTCCACTATTGGCTTCATCATGAATACCAGTAGATATCATTACAAAATAATGGCTTCTTCAAACTTGCCAGAAAAATACAAGAAATATATATATCGGACATAAACATGGTCCGAACTGCCCCGTTCAAAACATGACGTCAGAATTCCCTAACTAGGTTACCCGTGCGTCCAAAGCAACTCACACTGCATTGTGCACGTCAGTGCGTGAATCAATCGAACGCACAAATAATATAACTATTTTAAGACTGGTGCGTACATTTGGCAGGACCGAAGACTACCCCCTTTAGGTAATAAATGTACGTAACAATCATGTTCCAGGGCATGGAGAAGACCAAGAGATGGATATACAACATGGGCTCACAACAGCTACTAAACTCCGGTATTACTGAACCAGATAAGCAATTTAAACTGTTAACATAACGTTACGCAAAGGTGTTACCGTTTAATACTATCATCATTATAACCTACTAAGCAATCACAGAAGGCTACTAAAGGAGGTGTGACTAGTCAATCTTTGATCGTTACATTTTCCTGTGCCATCTTTCATCTTTTTTCTGTGCCCTTCATTTTCCTTTTTATTACCCGTTCCTTGATGTTGTTTTCGCTTTCATAGTACGAGGTTCTCTTATCACATCTTTGTCTAATTTGTTACTCCCTTACTAATTACCTTGATTGCTTGTACTAGCTTTGAAACAACATTGACTTCTGTTTGTGCAGAGCGAACTTGCCACCATGACTTTTCGCTTATCGCAGCTCCAGACGAAATACGAGTCTACACTGAGCGACATTCCTATTGTTAATCAACCATACTGTCGTGAAATTATAAATCCACATATATAAATTAAAAATTAAATGTAAAGCCTAACGCATTAATTCAATAAAAGGGAAAGAAGAATAGTGGAAGACCCGTGCTTTTCAATAGCGTACGCCTTTGTTAATAGAACGTCATGCTAGTTGAACAAGAAACCCCCTTTTTATGCTCCGTCTGCATAAAACTACACACGTTCGAAAAATACAACTAGTACTGTGTTTCTTAGAAAACCTTGAGATACGCAAGCTGCTTAATGACCTAGATTAATACTAGCATTAATTTCATTTTATACACTGCGTAATGAAAGGACAGATGGACTTAGGATAGAAAGAGAGAGGGCTGAACGGAGGAACGCCGGCAACACTAACACGCGTCTCGCGATATAAAATTAATGCCACCCCAAGCGTAAGGCATGAAGCACTAACTTTTTTTCAAATAGACAGTGGAAAAAAAAAACACTACAAATACGAGGGTTAGGTTTAAAAACCTGTTTAATGCTTATTAGTAAACATGACATTATACTGTTTTATGTCTGAAAGCCTGACAGTACCGAGACACCACATCGTATCGAAGTGAACGGGAGGTAGAAGAAAATGCATATTTTGAACGCAGCCACTTAGCCCCATAAAATTTATATATTTGGGTTCCTTAGGACTTGCTGACAAAGAATATGTTAAGTGTTACGCAAATAGTCTAGGAATTAACAAATTATAGCCAAAAGAAAATTGTGAGGATGTCTGATAGCACCAAATCATAATCGCTCAGTGGCGTGTTTTAAAACCACCATTTTACGGGAAATAGGCCAACAAGTTAAATCCTATTTGATTGGCGAGAAGTATATGTAAGGCGAAACACGATTAGTCGGACTGCAAATACTAATTTTGGTTGTTAGGGGAAACGTAGGAAGGGTAAATTTTTTCAAAAAGCTTTCGTAAACATGGCCCTATTGGCTAGACCAGTTGATATAGTCAATTAGGAGCGTCTGTTCAGTGCCACATTTTAAAATAAACTTACTAAGAAACAGCGCGTTGAAATCCAGCTCATATTTTTCTAAATAAAAGCCTGGGACAGAGGCAGATCGGATTTGTGCCATAATTCATCGCCAGTCAACGTATTTGTTTATTATTTCCATGAATTGTGGTAAGATTGACATATTTGATATCTTTTTGATGAAAATTGAATGTGAATTGATAATTTATGTCTGTATATGTGTGTGGTTCAGTAGCAAACATGAGGCAAAGCCTAGATATTGCTCCAACCTGAACAAAACCTGCCGGAGAAAAGAATAACTGCATGGAATTGCCAAATAGTACTGTGACACCTATCTTATTGACTAGAAGGAAATAATGCTGGAATTGCAGAGGCGTAGTAACCATTAGGGAGAAGAATACTGGTGTAGATTGTTTCAGATGAAGCTAGCAGTTGGCCTACCGCTCTGAACTCAGTGTTTGTTATGTATTGTGTTTCAGTGTGGAAATAGATTATAAATTAGTTCTGAAGTAGGAGGTACAACCTTCTTGTTTCAGGGACCGTGGTCCTAACTTATTGAAGCAGCACCTGGTCTGAGTTTTGCTGAATCCAGAGGCTGGTAGCTTACTCCTTGGTCAAGATAGCGACCATTATTGTCTCTCAAGAATACGGTGAAGCAAGCGAGCAGAGGAGACTGTTTCCTGCCGCCCTCACAGAAGATAAGATTCTGTGGCCAGAGCAGCTCAATCTTATGTACCCCCCCACCTCAAAAATTGACAGTATATTAATTAAAGAGGGACAATAAATTGTTTCAAATGACAGGAACTGTGAACTTTTCCCAATACTATTTCCTCCAGAAGCAAACACTTGAAGTCATGATGACAAACAACCACCTAGCTTGAAAAAGCCAGTATTACCTCATAGTACTATATCACAACTTACACACATATGATAATAACAATAATATATGTCAATACAAAGATCATATCTATAAATTATGTACATACAACTTGTAATTACATTTGATTGTGATTCCTGGTTCACTGTGTAGTTGAATCAGGATATCTATTATTGAAAGGAATTAATACATATATTTTTAAACTTTAAAACTTGACTTATTAAGATAGCCTTATAGAGTGTTTTATGTGTGTGAGTGTCACAGTGTTGTAAAGAGTTGTGGATTAAACTAAATTGTTTATCTGTCTGTTGTTGTTGTGACTTACACTTCATCATTTGCATAACCCTAGACATTCAACGTAGTCATCACAATATTCCAGAATAATTCTGACTGAGGTCTAAATGTGGTAGCAAAGTAAGGTTATCTGTAAAACACTACAACTATTAGATACAGATACCTTCACAGCTGATCTCAGTCAGTACACTAAGTCCCCTATAGATATTTATATCATCCCACTTTACCACACATACACAAACCATGTTGTTCACAAATTCCAGTATGAATGAACAGGCGGTATTAGGAGATAAGTTGTCAAATTGCACATGACGTATTGGAAGATGTCAATCTGGTTAAAGATTGAGACGGGCACAGTAAGATAACAAATGTGATTTTGGAGCACAAAAAGCTACGTAATCGCTTCGCACAGACGTTGTTGTGATATATAATTACAAGAAAGGGACATCTTGAAAGATGTTATCAGTGATAGGTCTATGAAGTAGTGAGTTGTAAACATGATACATATCAACGGAAGTAGTAAGAACTTATAAGTTAATATAGTTTGAAAACAATATCTTATGGTTCATATAGAATGTTCTACGTGAAAGAGATGATGGATAAACCCCTGCCAATGTCAGATGCCCAGATGATGGTTGGTTTGGCATGAAAATGCTTGAGATTGACTGCTCCTGACTGGACCTCTCCTCAACGTAGCAACCTTGGTGTGTTCGAGAAAATATTCATTATAACCTAGCGCCGTGTAAGACTACTTCACATACTTCCAACTTTGTCAAGAAGAGACCATAGACAGAGAAAAAAAAGAGCTAGTAACCAAGACATAGGACCGACCCAGGATTAGCAGTAGCTGCTAACATTAGAGAGCGTAAAACTTGCATCCTAATACTGAAAGCCCAAGCCTTAGGACGCTCCTCACGTGAAAATAGTAGTAGAAGGATTCAGTACACGATAATTTCATCTAACTGTGGGATTACTGCATCTTAAACTAGTTGCGGTAAATTACGGTAATTTGGTGCTTCAAGTATCTGTATTACTTCACCCGATAGTGGGGTAACTTGTAATGTGTATATTTTATCATTTCATATTTTGCATTTTGACATGTGTAATTTACTTGTGGATGCACAGTGGCATACGAATCTGGCAACCTCATCACTGTAACACATGAGCACCACTGCAAGAGATGGGGACTGCATCGGGCGGGCTCCTTCAAAAGAAACTAACAGCAGAGGTGTCTCCAGGATCCATAAAAAGCTGGGAGTTGATGATGATCTCATTGCGTCCCTATGTATTATACATACACCTTGGCCTTGTGCAAAAGATGGATTGCTATCATTTTTGAACTATTGACAAGAAGAATAGTCCAAAGCACCTGTGGGAACCAAAGCGGCCGAAGTAGACGCCAACCGCCTCCACACTGGAAGCTAAGTAACAAACAAGCGAAATCAATGAACACTTCTCAAGTTTTCCACCAAAATATAAATCATCCGATGATGATAAAAATCATCGTTTCATTACATAAACAACGTTATTTATTTTAAATCGTGTTAAACTCTAAGTGATTATTAAACCTGTTTATCTGCAACTTTAAGGCTATAGTTGGATTAATCACTATTGAGTGAATTGTATGTCTGCATCAGTATACTCAGTTAATTTAAATACATACCCATCCAAAGCTATTAAAGTAATATTTTACTGACTCATTTTAGTTGCGGGGCTAAAAAAAATACGAGCACATTTCTTTTTTTTTCCTCACAGAAACGCCTGGAAGATAAAAAGTTCATGACAGCTTAGATGATCTCAGTTGTCATGCTTGATTTCTTAAAATGTATGTGAGACCCATTGAAATAGAAGCATCACTCTTCTATTTGTATCTTTTCCAAGCGTAATCTTGAGGGAAGGTTGATACCTTTGAAGACCCTCATTTTTATTTCTAAGTTTGGTCATTGTTGGACCACCGCCGCAAAGCAAGGAAGACATACACTCGACAGGCGATTGGGCATGGGAACGGCTACGGTATCCTGTGGATACTTTAATCCAAAAATTCAACAGATAAGAACAAGTCGTAAAAAAAAACAAGTAATTCAGATTCCCTACAAGATGGGAAATCAGTTATATACCTATAAAGGTAACCTAGGCAGCAATGTAGACAAATCTGGAGAAATAAACCATGTCAAAATAAAATTACAAATGGAGAGCGCATCTTTCATTGCATTGTGAAATACATGTGGGCATCAAGAGAAATCAAGTTCAACACAAAAATAAGAATATTCAAATCTAATGACAGACAAACAGACAGACAGACACATGTACAGAAGGATGGATGGATAGATAGATAGATAGATAGATATATAGACAGACAGACAGACAGACAGACAGACAGACAGACAGACAGACAGACAGACAGACAGACAGATAGACAGATAGACAGATAGATAGATAGATAGATAGATAGATAGATAGATAGATAGATAGATAGATAGATAGATAGATAGATAGATAGATAGATAGATAGATAGATAGATAGATAGATAGATAGATAGATAGATAGATAGAGAAGGAAATGAAGAAAAACAATAATAAGAAGACAACAAAGAAGAAGGAGGTGTTGAAGAAGTTAGAAAGAGAAAGAAGAAAAAAAGCTAAAGATAACTTCAGAGTTCTAGATCTGAGCACTGCCTACCAAGTATGTTTCCTCTCTTATCACAATGTTTTGCGAAAGTGGATAACCTCCTAATAATAGTATCGGCACACAAATAACGCACGTTCAATATAAAAAAAAAATTAAAAAAACTGGTCTGTTCCGTATTTTAATTTGCAGAAATAAAATGTTTGTTTAGCAATCTAGCACTTTAATAAATAAATGATCATGGTCTTACCTGATGTGACAGTGACCCTAGGGTAGTCTACATGAAGAAATGTCGAAAATTAGCACAGGGGTTGAGACAACGAGTGTTATAACTCTCTGGGCCCTGGGATTGAGATAACCAATCTGCCGTGCCCGTGATTACCCACAGTTTACCCACGTGACTTTATGACGAGCAGAAAGAAGACGCTAACAGGGCATGCGAAATTGTGCCAGGTTCATGAACACACAAATCTTAAACCACGTAAAGGGGAGGGGGGAGGGAGGGGGGAAGGGAGGGGAGGTGGTGGGTGGTGGTGGGGGGGGGGGGGTTGGATCCACTTTTCAAATAGTTACCTAATGCCCTAAAAACAGAAAATAAATGTTCTATACTCTTTGTTCTTTTACTCCTTCACGTATCATGTCCGGTTGCATGGGCGATAATGTCACTCCACAACTTCATGTGTTCATATGTTGTTTATCGATTCTGTTGTTGAATTCTTTGCATGTGAAGATGTCAAACTGTCTAGTATCTTATTTTTCCTTCAATCTCTCCTGTTGTCACGATATATTCCCGCTGTCTTCAAAGATGTGTGCAAGAAAGACACGAGGGCACTGGCCATAAATTCAGCAATCTGGGAGGATGAAGCTGCCGATCGCACCGAGTAGCGATGCTATCTACGGCGCCACCTCAGTTTGGACGAAAAGAAGCTCCCACAACAAGCAGAAGAGAGGAGAAAACGTCGAAAGGAACACCAGGAAAATAAGAAGCTGATGGCTGTCACCTCAGCGTCACATTCCCATTAGTCAATTATGGCCGAAGGGGCTACTATTATTATCTACTCATAACATGTCCGAAGAAATTGGGTTGCTTCCTTCTGACGTGAGTAGTAAGCTACCTTTGAGCACGTGCCTCCTTTATGACCACCTAGCCATGTAATGTATTATTGTTAACCTTCTTCTATAACACCGGATATCCGTGGCTTCATCTAGTGTTTTTCCTGCTTGTTTACTAATGGTCTTTTACTCAGTTTCATCAGTCAGGATTGGTTCTGTATAAAACTGTTATACATTCTTTCATCAGTCAGGATTGGTTCTGTATAAAACTGTTATACATTCTTTCATCAGTCAGGATTGGTTCTGTATAAAACTGTTATACATTCTTTCATCAGTCAGGATTGGTTCTGTATAAAACTGTTATACATTCTTTCATCAGTCAGGATTGGTTCTGTATAAAACTGTTATACATTCTTTCATCAGTCAGGATTGGTTCTGTATAAAACTGTTATACATTCTTTCATCAGTCAGGATTGGTTCTGTATAAAACTGTTATACATTCTTTCATCAGTCAGGATTGGTTCTGTATAAAACTGTTATACATTCTTTTGCAGGGGATACAAATGGATGGCCAGTTTCTGTTGCTGCGAACAAGGTTTACTTCTGTTCTTTATCCTTGTTGGTCTCTCTCTGTCTCTCCTCCCCTCTCTCTCTCTCTCTCTCTCTCTCTCTCTAACACACATCTATACAGATGCTTTATCGTGACATGGAATGATTTACCGAAGGCTGTCAAAACTAATAATTACACCACATTCAAAAGATATCTGCATTTACGTCTTGAAATCTTGAACCCGTACCTACCGGCAACTCTATGTTCAGTTCATACAATATTTTCATGTGTATTTACAGTGATCCTCCGTACAGCGCTGTTAATTCGTTCTTAAACAATAGCGCGCTAACCGAAAAGCGTTAAACGCATTTTCATTTCGCATACGAATTTATAGAAAACAAATGAATTCGTTCCCAAGGTCTAGAAAGCTGTATCAAAATTAAGTAAAAAGCTATACAAAACAAAAAGTAAATAGTTGTTATTGTTGATCAGAATCGGCGTCATTGCACTCCGGGCAAACCCATAGCTGCTGAGTCTCCCTCAGCAAATGTCGAAGGGTATGAATGCTTATTTTTTCTATTGCGTGCTGGTCGGATATGCGCCGGATGCACCCTCTCATGCGTCGATCCCTGCTGGTCTTACATTAAATGCCAAATTCTAGCAGTCTTAGCCTTGATGATTAATGGATTGCAGTGGCATTCCCTAATAGGCGATCATTTATTGCCCTCAGTATCTCTCCATTATCCATATCCAATTTACCTTCTATGGGTGCTCTTGAAGCTAGTCTGTCAGCTCTTTCATTGCAGCATACCCCTGTTTGACCAGGACAGTAGATCCACACCAGTTCCGGAAGATTCGAGGCTTCTATGGAGGTTTTCCATTCATGCCGGAGTAATCCACTTTTGACCTTCCGAAGCATGAATTGTGAGTCTGATAATATAAATGCCTTTGTTAATGAGGTTTCAGACAGCGACCTTAAGGCTGCAGTAGCTGTCTCTACCTCTATTCTCATGCTAGAGGTTGTTATCATGTAAGCCCCGCTATGTTCAGCGACTACTCTGCCCTTTACTATAGCAAGGAAGCCTCACCCGGATTTCTCACTATGGATTACAGACCTATCAGTGTACACAATGGCATCATCATCACCAGCATTCTCATTTATCAGCTGATCAATTTCCAGCTCTGCCCTCCCACTGGCCCAAGTTCTGCACTCTCTACCAAGGCTGATGATGACTTGCTAGTAGTTTGTCCAGTTCTCACCTGACTTACTCCATTATTCTCCTTTAGATATATAGTAAACTGTGATCACCTGTCTAATAGTTGCCTCTGCCTGCGTCATCCATGACATCCCCCTCTTTATTCTTGCTCCTTTGATGTCAGCTATGTTCCCATGCAGGGTTAGGCAATCAGTCTTAGGGGTCTACCGGTAGATCACAGAATTATTTGGTAGATCTATAGGTAACGAATGAGGAAAACAAGAAATATCTTTTAAGCCAGGGAAATATCGGATTAAGCCTCTTTCAAAAACATTACAAAGGCCGGTGTCCCCAGGATTAAAGGTGCAAGGTAACCATCACGTTTGTCAAGAAGGTAATGCTGCAAGACATTTTAAAACTGCTCATTTTACAAATCATTGACTCTTGAAACCATTCACACACTTCCAGGGGATTCCCCTGAGGTGAAACTTGTTGAGAACCCAGCATTACACACTAAGCTTGGAGAAATCACTTGAGCCCCAGGCGTAATTCTTTGGCTTAAACCTGGTTCACTGCATGCAGAAGGATCTCACTATTGACCCAGTGATAGTCAAGAGGAGTTGAGAAGTGCCCCAGTGCAGGATGTGACAATGCCTTGGGAGAGCCCAGAACCAAAGTACAGTATTTTAGCTCTGCATAGTAAGAGAGCCCCCTTGGATGGCGGGGAATGCACAGTATGCCACACACTTCTTACTCCTACCTTGGGACCAGATGTGACGATCCTTTAAATGCAAGCTAAGCTGAAGAAACTGGAGCTCATGACTTCAACTCAACACGTTTCGGAATGGCAGAAACACCACAGGAAATGCTTAGATTTACAAGCAGATAATACCAAGGAGTCTTCATCTTGGTATTGGCTGCTAAAGAGCTAGAAGCTCAGCTGTTCTTGTTAAACAACAACAACAAATGATATGATTTTTCCACCTAACTCTGCAGACATGATTTTATCAAAGTAAATCGTTAGAGGGCTCAGTGTTTCTAAAATAGATTGCCACAACTCCTTGGATGCCTAACGCGGCTCTACAGACATTATGGAACTCCATAATAACAAACACCAGAAATTAAAGCCTAGGAGAAAAAAAATCAAATCTATAATATATTATGTACAATGAAGAACATACCTTGTATATATCCGAATTTTAAACTAGACGGGAGGGCGGGCTTGTCACATGAAAATCGAGCACCTTGATCAATCCACTTTATTCTCATCAGCACCCCTCATTCTGTTTCAACCAAATCGCTCAACGTGGTTTCCCTCGCTTCCTAATTAAGCATGCAAGTTAAATTACGCATAAGCCAGGTCTTTCGCTAATCGGGCTTATTTCTATTTTAGCCACGCCTATTTTCTTTTTCTCTATGTCTTACAGACACTAGGAATGTTTACAAATAGACCTATTAGCTAGTCCTGAGCCGTTCCTTCACCCCATCCCCCCCCCCTTTCCATATCCGTTTGTTCGGAACTTAATTAGCTACAGTGAGAGACGCCAGATCAAAAGCAAATCCGTTCGCTAGCGAAGAGTCTGCGGTCGGAAAAAGGTGTGTAAAAATTCTTTCATTCAGAAATCGACCGCAGATTTCCCCAACAAACGGGCATAGGCGATAAATCTCGCATGTAGCTAACGATTTTTACCAATTTAATATATATACCCATCTCTTAAAAATTCAGTTATCAGTCTGCCTCAGGAATTGTTCATATTCTAGCTCGACATCTTGGAGTTTTTTTTAATAGAGAATTACTTAGATTCATGGAGAGTTCATTTTCCTGTGTTGCGGTAATAATATATATATTAGAAATTTGAGTTATTTAATCGTTAAAATTTTTCATTATATTTCACTGGGATTTTGTGTTAAGTTGAATAACGTATTAAATAAACTTATAGCTAAATTTTATCCAGCCGTAAACGTAATTTAATTTCTTGTTATTCCCCAGTAAGAGAAGCTTAAATAATTATAAGACGCTAGGCGATTGATAATTTTCGAGATACCATTTATTTTTATTTTCATCATGTGTAAATTTTAAGTGACTAGTGTTCATATCTAGTGTTAAAAGCGATGAGATTAGCTAGACACTCGTGGAGTTAAATTTAATTTAATAACGCGTGTGTTAGGATATGATTATAGTGTGATTACATGTTTATCTATTTTCTACATATAGGCTGATCATACCCTTGCGATCCAGCGGGTTTGTGGTCTTATGCCTTATGGCATTACGGTATTTTGTTCCTAAACATCCAGACATTGTTTGTGAAATCTGATTTTTGTGACCCGATGCGGTCCACCTTCTCCATCCATGAGAGTGGTTAAATCACCAGAACACTACAATTTAAAATTTAAATGATAACTGGAACGGGACTGTACCAGAAGATTTTTCCATCTAGAAACATAAATATTACGGGCCTGATGTGGCAGAACTTACAGCACTATGTTTTTCTAAACCATTTGACAGTAAAGTTTACTTACCACGGAATTATACTCGAGAGAATTCACGGGTCATACTCGGCTACTTCCCTCCGAAAACAGCCTAGGAGTAACATTCTGTTTTGCACATTTAATTACGACAGAGAGAGTCACAGTCATTGGAGGCTAGACCACACCGGAACAATATATTAACTTATAAAATTCCAGGACAGTGCCACCACATAGAAAAAAAAAACTTATTCCAAATCAATACATGCAGTAAGAAGAGGAATATCCAGGAAAATATAATCAACGCATCAATTCAGCGACTCCCGGAAAATAGCAGTCAGCATAACTGGAGAGTCTGGGGCTGAACTTGACAAATAATATGACTCTGAATAGTCGTAATAACTGTTTGATTTAAATTCCATGGAATGTATGCAGCGTCGACAGTTGGGTAAGCAAATCTGAAAGTGAGCCACTGTATGTGTGTAGTGAGTGAACGGAACGAAAGAAACTTATTTCTTAAGTTAATACTAATATACCATCTTCTTTTATTTTATCTCTCACCTTAGGGAAAAGTGTGGCCTGGATAACTAGTAACTCTAAGTCAACTCCAAGGACTTTCAACCTGCTAAGAGACAGTTGTTACTTTCCAGTATCCCTTTTAATAGATCTGCCCGTGATTCTCACTCTATTTTCTTCCTGCAGAACTTATACTTACATTTTATGCAGATTTTCTTCGAGACACATTTCAGTGAGATTGTCTTGGACAGTCTTGGTACTTATTCAAACATTCATTTTCTTCCATCTTTTCATCAATAAAATCAGCCAGCCACAGGTACGTCACCAAATTATGTGGTCCTGTTCACAATTTTGGGCACGTCACCACATTCTGAGATTATATACTCAATCGTGTATACATTTAAACACATAAAGAGGGGAAACCCGAGGCCGGTAAACAATTAATAAATAAATATCATACGCATAAAGGTATGTTTTAGGCGCTCGCGAGAAATAAAGAAGCAGAAAACTAGACAACAGAAAAACAGCAGAAGTGAGTGCCTTACCAGAGAATCGAACCCAGGACCTTCCGAACGTTAAAGTTCTTTGACTTTTTCACATCTGTAATCTTGTAAAATATCTTTTACTTTTTTGGTTTTTATTTGTATATCTTTATATATATATATATATATATATATATATATATATATATATATATATATATATATATATATATATATATATATATATATATATATATATATATATATATATATATATATATATATATATATATATATATATATATATATATATATATATATATATATATATATATGAGAGGAGGCTAGAGTCAAGTCAGACAAAATTACATCTCCTTATAGTGCGAGCGTAGTGCTGTTGCAGAAGCCCAATAAGGAAGTTCGGCAGTGCATCGATTACCGTCTACTTAACACTGTAACGGAATTCCAGCCGGAACCTCTACAGAGCGTTTCTGAGCTGTTCACCAAGCTAAGCAAGGCACGGATTTTCTCCAAAATTGACAAGAGTAAAGGTTATTATCAAATACCAGTCAAGGAGGAAACTAAGCCTTTGCTAGCTTTCAGCACCAGTGAAGGACACTATACGTTCAACGTAATGCCATTCGGGTTCGACATCGCACCAGGAGTCTTCCCAAGGATGATGAAAAGGCTTTTTAGAACCATTGCACAGTCCACATATACACAACTTTATGGACGATATATAGTTGCAACGGATACCTACGAAGAACATATTGCTACGGTTACTATGCTCCTTAGGAGACTACAGGAAACTGGTCTCACAGCCAGACCTAGCAAATGTTTAATCGGCTTTGAAAAGCTTGACTTCCTGGGGCATACCATTTCTCACGGTTCCATGTGGCCAGTTGCTAAGAACGTAGAGAAAATACGTGCAGCGAAAAGGCCAAGAACGAAGAGAAAAACACGGTCGTTCCTATCACTGTGTGCATATTACCAGAAATTCATCAGAAACTTCAATGGTTTGACTGTACCCCTTACTGACCTTACAAAGAAGGGGCGACCTCAGAATGTTATCTGGGATTCTAAGTGCGAAAACGCTTTTGTCACGCTCAAGGAACAGCTGTCTAAATATCCAATTTTACGATTACCTGACATTACCAAACCCTTTAAATTGCGGGTCTACGCATCGGGTCAAGGCATTGGGTCAACTCTGCTCTAAGCAGGCGACGATGATCCGAAACGGCTATTCCCAGTGGCATATGGCAGTCGTAAATTGAATAAAGCAGAACGAAACTATTCAACAGTGGAGAGAGAATGTCTGGCACTGGTTCATGGGATAAGGAGACACCATGAATTTCTGTACGGAGTATCATTCACGGTGCAGACAGATCATGCTCCACTGGCGTTTCTTGGAGCGAATAAGGAATTCAATGCGAAGATAATGCGCTGGGCTTTGTTGCTAAGCGTATATTCTTTTAAAGTAGAATACATACCAGGAAAGGAGAACGTAGGAGCAGACTTTATGAGTCGGAATTGGAGCACGAAGGAGGAGGGGGATGAGATTGAAGAAAACAGTCACCCGGAAGCTACGGATATAGGTAACTCTATTTTCATAAAGTAGGAATGAAACGGTTTCATATCTTCAAGCTGGGACGAACTGTGACAGGTTATGTAAATAGATTACATGAATCCGCACGTCTTTGCTTCCCACCTGGCTTCCCACGTTTGTTTTCTTATTAGTATTCACGTTTTTGTTAACGCAGAACCCATGCACTTCGATATCTGTCTAACTCATATTTTTCGAGCCGCGCTGGTGTAATGGCTATGGCGTTGTACTGGCGACCAGGTTTTCATGGTTCAAACCCGGGCGTCAACGTTTGAAGGAATGTTTACGACCGGAAATTTGACTGAATAACCTGAACGGCTTCTGCACATAAATCCCGTGTGGATGGGAAGGAGCGAAGCTCCTGACCGGGTTGGAAGGAAAGTCCACTGACACCCCCCCCCCCCCCCCCCCCCCCCCCCCCCCCCCCCCCCCCCCCCCCCGCCCCCGCCCCCCCCCCCCCCCCCCCCCCCCCCCCCAGTCTCGCAATGACATGTCATTGGATCAAAAGAGCTGGAAAGCTCGAGTACCGCTGGTTAGAGAGAAAAAAAATACTCATATTTTAGGCACGCCTATTTTCTTTTTTCTCAATGTCTTACAGGCACTAGTGAGTATTTACAAACAGACCAATAGCTAGTCCACGAGCGAACAGGTAACAGCCAGCGAGTAAGAGCCGTTAACTGAATTATCACGCGAGCGATTGGGCAATTGTTGAATAGTGACAGATCAGACAAAGAACTTGCGTAGAAAGTGAACGAGTCGTCTATTTGTAGAATCAAGGGCGATAAGACAAAAGACGTACCTTTGATGGTTACATTTCTCAAGAAGGACTTAGGCGAATGAAGAAAAAGAAAGTGGTGATAACCACAGTTACCTACCACATCCGTTTGTTCGTGATGCCAGGGGACGTAATTAGCTACAGAGAGAGACGAGATCAAAAGACGGTCTGCTCGTTAGCGAACGTCTATGTGGTCGGCATAGGTGAGAAAGAAAGCTTTAATTCGGGAATCAAACAGTAGATTTGGGACCAAAAGACGCAGCAATAGTGAACGCAGTCAGCGACTCATAGCTTGACTGCCTGCAACAGGACCAGCGAACCAGAGCTGGTCAAGACCGCACTCCACCTCCACGTGGTGGTCCTGGAAACAGTCTGCAGCAGTGCAGTCTGGCTGAGCGAGTGTGGATCGCAATGGGAAGGCAAACCCGGTCCTAAAAAATGCCGTGCAGAAGTCGGATGTGTCGACCGAAAGGTGCAGATATCACAGCTTAGGCGTAAACAGACAACGCAACCACCGTCCTTTTCAGGACGAACGAGGAAGAAGAAGAACAGTAGATTTTCCCAAAATGCTAGCGAAAGAAGACCAATTTTATATAAATACCCCATCCTTTAAAATCAATTATCTAGTCGATTCAGAAATGTTCGGAATATCTAGCTCGAATCCTAGAGCCATTGTACAAAGTGGTTTACTTAGAATTCTGTGAAGATAGTTTCATTTTCTGTGTTGCGGTAAATATATACACTAGCACTTGAGTGATTTAATTGTTAAAGTTCGTCATTATATTTCACTAGGATTTGCTGTGTTAATTGGCTAACTTATTAAATAACATATAGCTAATTTTTCCAGCTGTACCGTAAATTTAATTACTCGCTATCACCCAGAAGGAGATGTTTTAGTTGACTAGTAAATGCACTAGGCGATTGAGTACTGACGAAATATATATATATATATATATATATATATATATATATATATATATATATATATATATATATATATATATATATATATATATATATATATATATATCTTTATCTTTCTAATTCATTATGTGTAATTTTGTAAATGACTAGCGCTTATTTCACGGGTTAAAAACGATAAGATAAGCTAGACACTTGTGGTTTCTAATCAAATTTAATAATTGAGTGGATAAGAAATCATGCCTTTACGCGGGTTGGGATAGAATACTGATATTGTGGTTAAATGTTTTGTATTTTCTTCCTAAATCTAGTACGGATCACAAACCAAACCTACCAGCGGCCTAAATCTGAGAAAAGGGGTCTAAGTCAAATATTACCAAAAACATTCTTATGTAATATCGGGTCTTCGAGGTTGACCTGTTCGGCCCTCTTATTTCACCCAGAGAGAGAGAGAGAGAGAGAGAGAGAGAGAGAGAGAGAGAGAGAGAGAGTACAAACATATGACAATAAGATAACTGTAACTGGACATATAGCTACCCAGATTTCTTTTTAATTTTCATTTACATTCAGCCCGCTGTGGCAAAAATATCAAATTTAACACTACCCGACTACCGACCACTGTGTTGTGGCGAGGATTTATCCAGAGAGATTTACTCACCTGACATTCTCTGTAACTATCGGAATTACAAGCTGCTGTACACTGTGAACACTATATCTCGGTAATTAATTTTCTACCTGGACTAATTGATGTGACATAAACATTTCCAATTATCAGCACCAAAGTAAGCGTTCCCCATTAGGAGAATTAATCAGTCTTGGAGGAACTGGAGCTTATTTCGGTGACACCCAACACTGGGTTTGTATTTATATGATGGAGATATGTTCAAGATGTTGTTAAAACAACTATTAGGTAAGCGAGACTGAACGTGGCCACAGGTTTGTCAGAGCAGAGAGAAAGAGGAGTGAATAATTCTTCTGTTGTATAATCATGGCAGTCAATTTTTTTTCTTCCGTTTTGTTTGCTAATACTGTTATTTTCAGGATAGATTAATTAGGAACTCTGTTCTGTACAGTATAGTCAAATTCTATACCAGAGCAAAAATCCTTTGACATTTTGGGGGTTTTTAACTTCTTTCTTGCGGGATCTTGTCTCAACAGAGGGGATTGCACTTATGGTTTTATTTTTTTTTTTAATTTCTGTAACCTATGATTTTCTATTGCTATTGATATATTGGATGTTGTGAAGTTTTTTATGATAATAAACTTTAACAAAACTTAATTACCTGTGTTGGTCAGCTCAGCCCAATATCCATACTCCATTTACTATAGTTTTCACGTTTGGGCGTCTGGTTGTCGTCACTTATCCGTGTGTGTGTATTGAGTGGTTAATAGTGTAAATGTTAATATATACGGAAAGGAGAATTGTCTGATAAACAAATTATAGTCGTAAAGATAGGCTGAACTAGAGTATCTTTTCAATCCAGTGACAGATTCTACCTTTAACTTATTCACTCGTGAAATCTATATCTTTACCTTATCTCTCACTGATTTACCACTTTTTCAGTTCTATTCAGACAGGACCAGAATCTGTCTTAAATACCTATCCAAATCTACGACAATATGATAAAATTAAACATAATTTCTCCTTCTCAATCTCTAAATAATTTTTCTATGGTCTTGATTATAAAGAAAGACAAATCCATTCGGATTTGCATTGATTTCAGGCGTTTAAATGCTTTGACAATCTCCGATGCGGAGCCTCTTCCTTTGTTAGATTCTCTATTGGATAGACTATCTACGTCTACTTTTTTCAGTATATTTGATTTATCTAAAGGTTATTGGCAAGTCCCCTTGTCGGACAGAGCAAAACTTTATACTGCTTTCGCTACACCTTTGGGATTGTTCCAATTTAATTTTATGTCTTTTGGTCTCGTTAACGCTACTGCGACTTTTTTTTTGCATGATGCGAAAATTTTCTCTAGTCGTGATGACATCATTACCTATATTGATGATATTTGCCTTTTCCATCAATCTTGGGAAGAACATGTTCTTGGAATTGAACCTTTGTTGACTACTCTTCGTCTCTATAATCTTACTGCTTAAGTATTGTTTTTCAAAATCACCCATTTTAAGATTGCCTGATACTCGGTTTCCTTTTATCCTTAGAGTCGACGTCTCTGGTTCAGGAATCGGCGGTACATTTATGCAGGAATTCGATGATTGTCTACATCCAATTCTGTATGTCAGTCGTAAATTGACACCCACAGAGAAAAATACCCCATTGTCAAGCGGGAGTTGCTCGCGGTGGTACATTGTTTTACAAAACTGCAACGCTACCTCATTGGTCCGAAATTCGTCTTGGAAACGGATCAGAGGGCCTTGTCCTTTGTTAAGACTGCAAAATTTAGTAAAGAGAAGGCTGCCATGGCATCACTTGCACTCCAGCCCTACGAATATGACATTCGTGCCATCACAGGCAGTCAAATACGTGGTCGCAGATGTGTTATCACGTTGCCTGAACGACTCTCTGTCATCTGGCAACACTGCAAATGCAAGTATCTTGTGAAGTTACATCAAACCTATCAATTGACTTCTCCACATGTTGACCAATGAACAGTGTGCGATATATGAACATATTTTGCTCACAATGCTTATGCTGACAGAAATTTCCTCATTTTTTACTATGTAAAGAGGATATATGACTATACCCTGTGATGAATAACAAGACTGATGACTATCGTAATTTTTTTTCATCAAAAAATTGAAGGAAATCGCCCAATGACTCTTTTGACAGTACTTGCAGGTATTGAACGGGTTCACTCAGCACCTGATCATAATGAATGCTGATATCGCCGATTTCATGTTGTACCTTGTTTTACTCAGCGCATTACATGGATGTCTTGGACCTTATTAACAGTTTACACACTCGGTTTATATGCAAAACCACACACATTCATTGATGGTCTAAGAATAATGTGACATTTGGATATTTTGAATGCAAAAACTTGATTTATTCTATTATTGGAACGGCGTCTAAAGATTAACGGACTTAACTCAAGGATGCTTCGCATGGTCAACGGGACATAACTAGAAAAATTCTATCGTGCCATTATTATTCTCTATCCGGTTGGACATTGAACATTGTTACTTAACGTGAACTTATAAAGGAATTTATACGATAATACAGCGGAGAATCATGGACAGGAACTTTGTGCTCGATTATAAATATTTTTTCTGGACTTTAGTTGGTTATTATTCCACTAGGTTAGATAACAATATATCATTTTGACTTTAAATATAGTGCTTGAATTAGCTGTTGATTAATTTTAATTCGCGTGATGAGATTCTGTCTTTGACACAAGGCATTAATACACTCACACTAAGTATATGAATGAACATTTTAATAGTTCTCACAACTATTGGTAATTTGTACCATACATCAGCGTACTCTTACCTGATTGGACACACAACTTTGTCTTGTTCAAAATAAAAAAAAATTTTATTGACACCACAATATAATTTTTATGACAAGTACTTAAGATGTACACATGACTTTAATCTTTTAGCGTATGCTGTTGCATTCATTCCTTTACTAATATGATTGCCTGCCTAATTTCATCTATTTACGCTGTTACATATTTGTATATTCTATAATGCTTTGCATTATTGCTGTTGATCAATAAGTTAATTACTTGACAACTGATACTGGACTTGACTGATAGGTGTTATTGGACGGTGTGAGGTATGTGAGTGCATGTATTGCTACCATCATTTTTTAATATGTTGGGTACTATTAGTTATGGCGACACCTCACTTTGCTGTTAAAAATGAATTTGTCCGTAGTAGACATTGGCTATGGTCTTAACACCATGGACCACACTTTTAGTGTTAAATTTCTACCTATGGCAGAAACCTGGGTGCTATGCTAGTTCCTACTTACAGTGAAATTTGATGTTACCATATTTCCCTCTGGTGATGTTATACTTGTTACAGTTACTTTTGTAACAAAGTTCATTTGTTGATAGTGGGGCGTGTCGAGATTTGTTGTAGAAGTAAAAGAGGGCTTCATATTATTATGTCTGGCCGCATTTCTTTCCTTTTATTAATGACTTATTTTTCTTTGAGTAATCGTGCTTATATATGTAAGTGGCGAATGTTGGGTAAACTGATCAACTTTAACTATAGTAAGTTGTTAACTCCTTAGGTGGTAAGAGTCCACAAAGATACATTTTATTTACGAGAACAAGTTCCACAATACATGGCATCAATCAAATATACATACAATTCATGCAGTCCCAGATCGTCTACTATATTCAATCCATCAGTCGTCAAAACGTCTGGCTATTTACTTGTGATTCCGTATGTCGGTAATCCGGTAACGAACAGCCATAGGTTTGGCAATATAATAATTTGGATACTTATTAATAATATACTCCCTGCAAATCTTCCTGAACCGAATATGATTCATCAATAGTATGAGACGATATTTTATCCATAAACAAGTCGGCAGACCCTGTTGCCTTATATTAGAAGAATTCCAACACAATCACTATCATTAACGGGAGCATTGAAAAGTCACGTCCGACTAAGACGGAATTCAGAATATCAAGGGTATAGGAAGAGCGATGCCATGCCCCAGCATACCAACCTACACGTCATGTCTATCCCTAGACAACCCTATAAAATCGCGGTCAATATAATGGCTTTTAAGTGCAAAGCTCCTTACGTTGGTGGCACATCAATGTGTTAACGCGTACCAAATTAAAGTGGGCCAACATTACCCAGATACCTCGTATCAATACTCACACCACGGGAATAATGAAAACTTTGTTTCCATTATTTTTGCGGGGGGGGGGGGGGGGGGGGAGAGAAGGGGAGCGAGTGATTTTATGTTTAAAATTCATAACGATTATGTAGGTATAATAGGCAGCTCAACAGGGCTCCTTTTTGTTTGTTTTATACGGAGTCACTTATTAATAAAGGAAGTGGCGTCATGCCGATATGGTTGACTGGCAGACGTGAACAAATTTGAAGCAGAAGTGAGTTGAGCGTCTGCAAGAGAGATGCGGCTTGTGTTAGGAAGTGAGCGGACGTATGTGTTTTGAGCTCCTGCAGTATTCTGGGTTTTTCCTGAATTATTCCATCACCAGGACATCAATATACTTGGTTGAGGTTCTAGTAAGGAAATGTGTGCTTATTCATAAAGATGTCCAAAGGACGACATTAAATAAAGTTGGAATGATTGCCAATGACCAGCGTTTGATAGGGAACGGATTGGACATACATACCACTGCATTTGCCTTTGGGGCTGTATATGTGTATATATATATATATATATATATATATATATATATATATATATATATATATATATATATATATATATATATATATATATATATATATATATATATATATATATATGTCTTCCCATGGAGCCGTGTGTCAAGCCTAATAAACTGCATGTTTGTAAAATGGTGATGGTGTTGGTCCGCTCAGTACAGTTATACTGATTACATGTTGTGTGACTGCCCCTAGAGTCTACCTTGGCCACGGAGAATATCTCCGGAATACTTGAACAATAACGACACCTAACAGAAGTGTTAGAGACCTCATTGTACTAGATCCAAGTTTACGAGGGGTGACCAGTTCCCTTCTTCGCTGCCTTTGCCTACCCTAACTCAACAGCAAATTCAGGTACCCAATTACAGATTGATAGACTGGAGCGTGACGAAAACAAATTTTCAAAACTTGAAACTTTGCCGCGACAGGTAAGCGCTCTAACCACCCTGCCAATCCGAAAACTGCATTTAGGTTACATTTATTCCAAACACATGAAACCAGACATGATTTTATCAAGGTATATTTCTAGAGAGCTCGCTGTTTCTAAAGTATAATCCCACAGCTACTGGGTTACTTGCATAGACAGTCATTTTGGTATCATCCCCTCTGATGGTGTCACTCGCTGCGGTCCGCACCCCCCCAAGTGACGCCACTGTAACAGAGTACCACAAACAGTTAGAAGTAAATCATACATTATGAAACGATAAAGGAAGTCCCGTAGCCAATACAGCCGTAGGGTTGTGAAGTGTTCGAGGCTTCATCATACTAGGTCCAGGATTCCTTTTTGACTGCTTACAGACCATTGGCCGCATTATTCACAGCACTTACTTCACTTGTCTTGAAGTTACACTGTTTGAGCCCGCCATTTTTTTCCTTCTTCACTCTACATGTGACCAATTTCTTCTTTGCTTCCCAAAAGCCCAAAATTTGGGCGTTTAAAATTTAAATATAAAGACGTAATTGAGATTTAAAAAAGAAAAAAAAAACTTTGCCTCATATTGGCGAGGTGCGTCCCGTTCAACCTAATCGGTTATATTAGGGCGCATGTCTGATAATGTGTTATAATGTAATTGAGATCTATTTTCGTAAATCGGCTATCAGGTCACGTGGGCAGATTTGAATTTGTTGTTGATGTCATGGCTTAATGTGTTTGTACTGTTTCCGCAACCAAATGTTTCTTGTTAACGCCTTCCAAAATAAACGAACAAAACGTTTTACTTTTAAAAAGAATATCATGTACCTACTTGTGATATTCAACTTACCCCTTATGACTTCCCACTTAAGCCGTACCACTTAAGACTCACCATTTAAGATTTACCACTTAAGACTTACCGGTACCACATAAGACTTACCACTTAAGACTTACCATTTAAGCTTAACCACTTAAGACTTACCACTTAAGCCTTAAGACTAGTTAATTACTTTTTACTTTTTAAAATAAATAATATATATAACAATTTGAAAATTGGCGGACAGGAACTGATATGTTCTTAAATAAATCTTACATTTTATTGTAGTGAAGTGAATCGGTATGACAACACGCTCAAATTCCCCGCTTAAAACGAACTAGCTATCGTAATTTTAAATCTATAAATAACTACAGTATTTGAAATTTGTCTGAGGGTCTAGTCAAATTTACCGCCAACATTTAACTAAGAGTATTTGAATTTTTCTAGGAAAACAAGTTCAAAGTTACCACCTCCCCCCCTCTCTCTCTCTCTCTCTCTCTCTCTCTCTCTCTCACACACACACACACACACACACACACCAATCCCAATATTTATCGAAGGACGTAGTAAAATTTAACAACCAATCAAATCGTTACCTCTTTTTTGTAAGGACAAGAAAATTTTGGTTGAAGTGGAAATAATGCCTATTTTGGGTTTTTGACCGAACTTAGATAATTTATTTCTCAATGACTAAAGATAATTAAAATAAAAGGGATATCTCAAATTATAGCGCTGATAATGCTTAACATATACACATAGAGATTCCCTCATAGAAAAAATATCTTAACTTAGAAAATTTAATTTAGTATTATTTTCACATCAGGTTAAGATCAAATTTAATTACAAAAAAATTAACCCCATTTGAATGCAAAGAAATAACTAAAGGAAAACTATATAGAACGATAGAGAATAATTGGCCGTTTAATTATCACTTTTGATAATTAAAATCGGTTCACAAATAACTATGATATAAAATAAACAAATTCGGTCACATCAGACAAACACGCTTAAAACTGCTCAAATTCTATAGCCTAGGAAATAGTTAATTTTTTTTGACTCGTCATCTGATTTGTTGGGTGTAGTGTGATAAAAATTAACAACTTCTTGCAAAGTCCGCCATTGACGACAAAGCTTCCATACCAAGCTGACATTATTGAAAGAGACAGAGGGACAAGCCTTTGCCTTCTGCACTGCAAGCTTAGTGCTATAGCCCTTTACTGTCGGGCAGCTTGTATGTGCGAATATTCTTTACTTGAGGGTAAGACAGATAATTTTGTTTGCATATTTTATTAACCTGTAAGTAACAGGCTATGGTGTGCCATATTCGTTTTCGATACTGCCGCTGGGAAAAGTGTATGTCACGACGACCTAAGTAGGAATGTGCCTATAGCAGGCTTATTCGGAGTGATATTGTTTAAAATGTTTGCCAATTGGCCTTACAAATTTGCGACTGTAAGTGCAGTATTAATGAATTGATATTGTCTTTTGGAATGACACACTGTTCAAATAGCATGTGAAAACATATAGGGAATGTTCGAATGAAGTAATCAAGAGGTCACAAGTTATATTGTACCTCACCATGACTATTGTATGGAAGAAAAACAGGAAGGAGGGACATTAACGTAGAATCAATACTGAAGAAGACTGATTACACCAAGCTGAGTGTAGACAACAGAATTTAAGGTCTGGTGCGACTTGTTAGCACAATTGGCTGACCTAGGTATGTATTAATACAGTTTAGAGGTGAAATTGATAGAGGCAGATGTTACATAGAAGGGATTGTCCTTCTTATTTCAGGTTGTATTACAAAGTACTTCGTTGCTGCAGTAGCCTGAAAGGAAGAACATGTTGGAGTGAGTGCTCATGCTACAATTTGAAGCTAGCTCCTTTTCTTCAGTCAGGAGTCACAACGTTGGTGTGCAGGCCTAAGATCAACAAAACAGCTGCAATAACCCTTTCACAGATAAGTCCTTTATACAGGCACTGATACCTCATCCTAAAACATAATTTCACCATTAACAGTATACCACCTGGGAGTGATGAAAATAACAGACCTTACAGTATATAATAGTAGTGATAATATCAAGAACTGTGGGTATATTTATTCCAGTGACTTTTGTTGTACAAAAATGGACAGAGTTTCCAAAAATATTTATTTTAGCATGTAAATAACCTTTTCTTGATTTTGAGAATTCCTGTCCCAACAAGATTGAGGTAGAGGAATATTAAATTATACATATATCTATTTTCAGACAGTCTTGCTTAATTCTATTAAAGTTAAAGTTCTGTTTTGAAATTCTTAACTGTTATAATATATTACCCTAGACACTTTGCCAAATAACAACATACAGTTAACTTACACTTGGTGAGATCTCAAGAGGTAGCACATAGGGACCCAGAGAACTTCATCATCATCATTCCTTACTCTGGGAACTTACATAGCTGGACCTCACCTTGATTGTCTATACACCCTTGCTCTTTTCAGAGAAGGGGGTATTTCTTATAAGACCAGTCTCTTATCTGGCACTATCCTGGTATCCTCTGATACATCTATTTGTCCAGGATATCCTATAATTAATAACATCTAAACCTCTTATCACATTTATAACAAAATAACATTTGTAATTTAAAAAATGCCAGTTCTGTGAACACTTAAATAAAAGAAATATGTTGTTATTCTGAGTATAAACCAAACTAATCTGCTATCATAACTGTGTACAGTTTTTATTTAAGTTTTTGTTCGTTTAAAAGTTTGAAATGTATTTTTTTATGAGTTGAAATAACCCTGAAAAATGTATGGAATTTTAAAAAGTATTAACTCTGGTTTCGCATAAAACATACCAATAACTATTTTATTTCATTTCTATACATTTAGTAATAATGTGGGTTGAAAATGAAAAAAAAAAACAATGCAGCTCGGCTGCTCCGGGTCAAAAACTGCCGAACTGCTCCGGGGTCCAGAGCTCCAGCTTCGGGCTCCACTTCAAAGCCCTGCTTGTAAGTCTGTTGTAGCAGATAGCTCATTTGGTACAGTTTTCAGTGTTTGCTTGTCGTGGGCAAAAAAAAAAAAAAATGAGGAGGGGAGACGGGGGAAGCACTAGCCATCCTACCATGCTGCCCAGTTCCCAATGCTCACGCCGATGGTAGAAGATTGATCTAATAAAGAAGTTTAGTCTTAAAGGTGCCATATATCGTTCCATGTCAAAGACCTCTGCAGAGCTTCTTCCCATGTAGTCAGCTGCCTTTTTAAATCTTGTTGAACTGCATTTTGCACCTTCTAATTTAAAATTTTAAAAAAGATGGCTAGGAGAATATAAGAAAAGGGTGAAGGAAACAGAGTAAAGGGAGGGCATAGAAAAAGTATTAATTTTTATCGCAAACGCATGCACAAACACATGCAATAAAGACGCTAGCTTTCTCGCACCTCCTAAATCACCACCAGATCTTCACATAATGGCTCTATATTCTCAGTACCCTGCCGAGATTAGAACCAAAACATTGACAGACATCTTCGCATCAAAACAGTGAAATGACGAAGTGTCAATGACATTTTTTTTTAAACAAACAAGCCGTTAAAACAAACACAGCTGTCAAGTAGTACATCCTTCTCACAAAACGTTTTTGGCGACAGCGGGTCACTGCCGATCACCCGATCCACCTGCGTCGGCAACAATCGTTTGTCTCGAGTCCCCACTTCTGATTGCCTTTCTGACCTCCCTGCTCACTGGAACTTATTGGCACAAACCAAAAAAAAAAAGAAGTATTCTTTGTCTTGTGGTAATCGTCGTGGAGGAGCAATAATTATGAGAACAATTATCTCCGTGTGTGTGTGTGTGTGTGTGTGTGTGTGCGTGCGCGCGCGCGCGTGCGTGTGTGTGTGTGTGTGTGTGTGTGTGTGTGTGTGTGTGTGTGTGTGTGTGTGTGTGTGTGTGTGTGTGTGTGTGTGTGTGTGTGTGTGTGTGTGTGTGTGTGTGTGTGTGTGTGTGTGTGTGTGTGTGTGTGTGTGGAGAAATTTGTTTTCATGTCTCATGAGTTCCGAAAGTGACGGAGAGATGCTCTTTGCAGTTGTCTGTCCCTTTTAATTAACCCTAACTCACTTTTACGAGTTAACTTGGTTTCTTCATCTGTCTAGCTGACTGTCTTCATCACCACCTGTCCATGTCTCACTGCCATATAGAAGTGTGCTGGTGACGCAGAAGTTATATAGCCTACCGCAGCTTTGGTCTCTAAGTCTGGAGTTTCCCCAAAAGTAAATAAAATGGTGCCATAAAAGTGCGGATGTAGACACGAAAGATTGAATAGAGTGAATGGGCCAGAATCTCCCTCTCAATCTGAGAGATTCACCAATACTACAATAATACAATGCTACGCACCAATGAATGACAGCGATGAAGAGGTCAAGGATGAATTCTATCAACAACTGCAGAAAGAAATGGAAGACACACCTAGATATGATCTTATCGTAATAATGGGAGACCTCAATGCGAAAGTTGGAACACACAGTACATATAATGAAAGAGTAATGGGGAAATGCGGCAGCGGAACAGCAAACGAAAATGGGGATAAATTAATAAGTTTCTGTAGCATTAACAATCTGGTCATTGGAGGAACACTGTTCCCACACAAAGAAAGTCACAAATTTAACATGAGAATCACCAAATGGTCGGGACAGAAACCAGATAGACCACATCATGATTAGTGGTAGATGGAGACATGCATTACAAGATGTGAAGGTAAGAAGAGGTGCAGATGTGGGAAGTGATCACCATTTAGTAGTACGAGTAGCATAACTGAAAGTGAAACTAAGAAGGGCTGGACCAACTGTAACGACACAGAAAAGGCATGACATCAGCAAATTGAAGGACCCCCTTACCAGAAAAGCTTTTGCGGCTGACATAAAGAAACGATATCAATTTGCCAAAAGTCAGGAAAAGACATTAACTGATGATGTAGACCAGAAATTCAACACCATTTCAACAATATATAAGGAAAGCAGCAAATCATGCTTGGGATTCCAGGAAAGGAAGAAGCAAGACTGGATAACACCAGAAACATTAAACACCTTAAAGATGAGAAAGGAAATGAAAAGAAAGAAAACAGAAGCGAAGTCCCCCAGGTTAAAGCAACTATATAGCGAACAGTACAGTCAGCTGGACAAGAAAGTTAAACGCCAAACCCAAGCCAACAAAAGGAATTTCCTAGACAATCTCGCAAGACAGGCAGAAGAGGCAGCAATGAGAAATGAACAAAGCACGATATATAAAATAACTAAATTCATCAGCGGAAAACGAGGTGCAAACAATATTACATTAGTAAGAGATAAGCAAGGAAATCTCATCACGACAGCAGAGGGACAGGAAACAAGATGGGCAGAGCATTTCAGAGAAACTCTGAACAAGGAACCACCAGAGACACAATTGAATATTCCTGAGGCTGGAAACGATCTAGATGTTAATACAGACATTCCACGAAAAGAAGAAATCATCACAGCAATCAAATGGTTAAAGAATGGAAAAGCTCCTGGCCATGATAACTTAAATGCAGAGCTATTTAATACAGACCCTGTGCTAGCAGCAGAACTATTAGAACCACTATTTGCACAAGATTGGAAAACAGGGACAACACCAGCAGAGTGGAACAAAGGAATAATTGTCAAATTGCCTAAGAAGGGAGATTTTGCAGACTGCAATAATTGGAGAGGAATCACTCTTCTCTCAGTTCCCAGCAAAGTACTAGGCAGGATAATTATACAGAGAATTTCAAAAGCAGTAGACCACACACTGGGGAAAGAACAAGTAGGATTTAAAAAGAACAGAAGATGCGTAGATCATATATTTACTCTCAGGAACATTATAGAGCAGTGCTCAGAATGGCAAAGACAGCTGTACATTAATTTCGTTGATTTTGAAAAGGCTTTTGACAGTATACATAGGGACAGTTTATGGAAAATACTGAGGGCTTATGGAATTCCAATCAGCATAGTGGCAATCATAAAAAGCCTCTATGCTAACTTTACGTGTAGCGTTGGGCAGAGCAACCTAACCTTTGAGGTGAAGACAGGAGTACGACAGGGATGCCCCTTATTAATCTAAAGAAGTCAGAGGTCATGATGCTCAATGTGAGCAACCCTGAGCCCATATCAGTAAGGAATCAGCAACTGGTACATACAGACACCTTCACATATCTATGATGCATAGTAACACCAGACGGCGGAGCAAGCAAAGACATCAACAACAGAATAGAACAAAGCAAGAACAGCCTTTTTTTAAGCCTAAACAACATCTGGAAGTCCTCTCAATACAGCACAAGCACAAAATTAAGATTATATCAGAGATGTGTGCTTTCTGTGCTTCTCTATGGTGCGGAATGCTGGAGAGTTACAGAGAAGGAAATGTCGAAATTGTCCTCTTTTCACACAACATGCTTAAGAAAAGTTCACCGAATCTTTACCATCACCAACCAAGATCTGCTTACTCGGAGCAAGCAAGAGGACATGCACACCATCATAGCTGGCAGACGCTGGAGCGTGGTTGGCCATGTCCTCAGAAGAGACCCCGATGCCATCACAAGAACAACTATGCTATGGACCCCTGAAGGAAAACGAAAGAGAGGCCGACCAAAAACAACTTGGCGGAGGACTGTGGAGGCTGAGATGCAAAGAATGAACCAGAGTTGGGGCACTGTACGTAGGATGGCCACCGACCGAGCAAAGTGGAATCAATTTGTTGTTGCCCTACAAGACGCCACTAGGCGTGATGGCCACTGACTGCTTTGACGGTCATGGCTAAGGATCAAAGAAGAAGAAGAATGGACCAGAGATACTTAGCAAGAGAGAAAAATATAAGATAAGCTTGAAAACAAATTCAGAATTATTTATAGGGCTGACATAATAGGACATACTATTTCTTCGGGACTTTTTTTTTTTCATTTAACTGATGGAGAAAAATATCAAATTTGCAAGTCATCCAAAGACATTGAGCGACGAATGAATAGTGGGAAAATTAAATTTTAATCTTTAAAGTCTACATTTGACAAGTACATTTCAAAGTAAATCCCCACTATTTACCTATGTCCTGTATCCATCCCCCTCACCCCGGTTAGAAAGAAACTTCAGACGCATTCATGCAAAAATTATGTGACAGTGGCCACTTCCGTTTTGCAGTCAGCAGTCGAAAAAGGAAGGGCTCGAGAAGTGTTCACGCAGACAACGGATGTGTTTATTACCTTTGTAGTTTTCTCATGGTCGGATGCAATTTATGGCAAGTTTTAGTTTCCAGTTTTACTGCTGCAGAATGTTAGTGTTAATTGCTTTTGATTAATCATGGACAAGAAGCACAGATGTGAGTTTCAGTATCAACAAATAGGCTACCTAAGTTTCTGAGTAACAGGCCTTGACAAATTTTTCGCGACACTTGATCCATTACAAAATTAATTCGCATGTTAAATTTACCACAACTTCAAGTGTTAGTTCTTTCATCTTACAAAAGATCATTGTTTCACGATTCGTTATGTTATCTTTAGAAATTAATACAATTATGAAAATTAAGTACGCAGATAGTTTTAAGTTAACGACAGTAGGTAGGCCTATTTTAGGGTTCCCATAATGTTTTGTTCAAAAACCGGGACATTTCCAAATTTTTACCTAAAAAACCCGGGACATTTTGTAAAAAAAACATATTTCAGATTCATCAGAATATTTATCAGATTTATGGGCCTGTTCAAGAAGTTTTTTTTTCTTCTAATATTTGGACACAGAACTCAGCACAAGAGAAATCCTTAAAATTGGTCTTTATAATGGCAAGCTTTCACTGTCTCAATTTTAAGTCTGTTTTTTTTTTTCGTCTGTCCAAAGCGCATTTATTAAAGAAAAAATACGTTCAACAGCTGCATTGGATCCTGGCAGTGCCAAACAAAAACTAACTAGGCATTTCAGGTTCTCAGCATTTATATCCTGCTTTGTAAAATGAGCGAACATCTCACCATTTTTCACTGACACTTTGATCCTTCAGTTCACTCCACACATCAAATTTGCTTTCACAATATTTTTTCACACATGCAAACTCATCAAATAAGTCCTCTTCATTCACAGTAAAATTTGGTGACACTGTCTTCATGAATATGTAGCTTTCTTGGATGTTCTTCCAAGTCACAGACTCCTTTCCCTTCAAATTGATCCAATCCATAGACTGAAGAGGCGTAAGAAATGGTGTACACCACTCCTGAATATATTCAATGCAGGTGTCATAGAAATCTACTGCATAGCTTTGAAACTTTTCAACTGTTATGTGTCCTTCTTTTTCTAATTCTTGCAACTGATTTCTCACAGTAGTAGTAGTAAGAAACTTTTCTGCCTTCCTGTAGTTAAATCATTTGGTAGATGCTCACTGAACACTGTTTTGGTCGACTTTCGAATTTTTGTTCGAGATTCAAACCGAGGGTCCACTGTAACCGGAAATTGATAAAGTAACACTACTAAAACACGGAATAAAATCTGTTACCCAAAGATTTTTTTTTTTAGGAAGGGCCCTTAAAAAGCGGGACATTTGGAATAAATTCGGGACACCGGGACATTTTATTAAAAAACGGGACTGTCCCGGGAAAAACAGGATGAATGGGAACCCTAGCCTATTTCCAACTCCCATCAGCATAGTCACTTTTTCACACCAACAGTTAGGCCTAGTCTATTCGGTGTCGAGTATTAGGCCTATAGTTAGCCTAGTATAACTTGGCTGTCGTACGTCCATCCATCCATGAAAACTGTTTTTGAACATTAGGCTTAGGGCCTGATCAGTAGCATAGAATAGTACAGAACCGTTATAGTCATAATTGATTGTTATTCATTGGTCTTTTCAGCCTGTTTGGACATAGTAGACTGTATCTGACTTGTGACACCAGTCCCATTAATATTCATTTAAAAATGAATTCACTTTCCTTTTACAAATAGCCTAGGCCTAGCTGATTAGCTGGGTTGGAATGAATAACAGTGAACCACCTGTTAATACAAGGGAGCCGCGGTAGCATAATGGTTAGTGCACTGGCTTCCTAGCGCAGTGGTCTATGGTTCGATCCCCAGATGAGGCAGGAATTTTTTAGGCCACAAATGGCTCCTGGGTCGACCCAGCCCCAAATGGGTACCAGAGCAACTCTGGGAAGGTTAAGGCGGCCGGCTGTGACGAGAGTACTGAGATTCTGTCTTTCAAATGGCCCATGTCTTTTTCTCCTTGCAATTTGTTCAATATATTTTTGGAGGGAGTACAGGAAATCCTTCTCCATGTTTCTTCTCCTTCTATTATTTACGTTTTTTCAAGATGAGATCACGAGGGAGTTTGATCTCATCTGCTTTATGGTTCTTCTTTATGTGTTTAGAATGTCCTTCTATTATTTACGTTTTTTCAAGATGAGATCACGAGGGAGTTTGATCTCATCTGCTTTATGGTTCTTCTTTATGTGTTTAGAATGGGGGTGTAGGGAATTAGAAAGTATTATTCTAGATTGAGATTATAGAGGCTGGATCAGGATTTGCACCAGTGTCTTTTTTTTAAAGATATTGCGTGGCCATATACGCATTTTTCGGGAGTTAAATTATTTGCGGCCATTTTTGCTTCATTTCCGCAGTATAGGGCTAGGACCAATTCCCGGTTCTTTGTCTAGCGGGGACTGGTTGCATCAGAAAGATCTAAGGTTCTGATTGGCGGAGAGCTAACTGCAGTTGAAATGCAGAGCGCCCATTGGCTTTAGAACCACGCCGCGCATATGACGTCATGAAGTCGGCGCGTGGGGGCTTGAGAATAAATACGCCCGAACTTCATAAGTTCGCTCTCTAAAAATTAATTGCCAAGGCCGGGTTGCCAGAGTCAAGTCGATTGCCTTCAGTAGGACATTCGAGATTTGCAGGTACCGGCTTTGTGGGAATGAGAGCGGAATTTTGAGACCACAAAATTTCTCCCACGGCAAAGTTGGGGCATTCGCAGAACCGCAAGGGTTTTACGTTAGTTGCCAGTAGTGGAAGGAGAGGAAGAAAATATGTTTTCCCAGCCAGGGGAAGACATTTTCCAGCGAATAGGATTTTTGTGGATAAATCCTGAGCTCTGACGCTCGTTACACACGCAGATTTGGCAGGCTGCCAGCGTTGTGGTAATTTTGTGTTCGTTTCTTCACGGCCATAATAAAGCCGACGGCCCAGTTATAGATACTCGGGCAGGTAATTTCAGAGTGGTAGAAGTCAGCTACAGTTCCAGTCCAGAATCCAGGGGGGTTCTGTTAAACCTCAGTCAAATCCAGAGTAGTGGAGAGAGATAGGGTAAACATTCTCTCTACTGAAGTCAGCACAGATAGGCAGAACTGTTAGTTTTGGTGAATCATAGCAGAGGACAGCTGCTGAAGTTTAGAGGTGCAGTTAGTTGTGTTCAGGAGATTCCAGGATAGGCTGTGTAGAACCGAAGTCTGTGCAGAGATTGTGTAGTCACTTCGCCGTCGTTCCAGCTATCAGTGGACTTAGAGTTAGAATTTAGAACAGCTAGTTTGGAGTGTAGGCGACATCAAGTGCAGTGTAGTTCATTTCAGTTAACCTTACCTTCTTTCTCCATACAGGTTGCAGTTGTGGGAGAAGGGTTGGGGTGGATGCATTTTTTAAACTGTGCTTGATTTTGTTTTCAGGAGTGCATCCTCGCACTTGATGTATGGGACATGCATATGTTTGTTGTTTATAGGTGTATAATAAACTTGTATAAATTGTAGCTGGCATCAGTCATTTCCTTTAGTACAGTAGCTATATGTTGTCTGTACCTTGGTGTTTGTGAATCTTAATTGAACCTTATCCCCATAGGGTAGTTAGAGGTGGTTCGAGGCCATAGCAATTTAAACGTCCGAAGTGGCGAGGAAAGAATCAACCTCGGTTCTCAACCTCGGAGCCAATGGTCTCAACTTTCACAGTTTGCACTATATTTCTATCTGAATCTATCATTTCAGTCTTTCTTCTTACTATTGTCTTGTCACTATATGTAGACAGTCTCTAGTCCTAAATCCATTTCGTGACAAAGTGGGGGCTCGTCCGGGATCATCTTTGTTGGGATCAATTCTAGATTCATAGATTGTCTCTGTAGGAAGTTCTGAAAAATAGATTTTCTTTATAATATCCCCTAGACTTGAGCTATATTAAGACTGATCCAGCTAAAAGTTTTTTCCACAGGTTACAGTTAGTTAGATGATAGTTGTAGTAAGGTTGTTTATGACTTAGAGGTAATTGATGGCTAATTGAATTTTTTTTTCTTAACAGGAAAGTAAATTCGGGTTTTGGGTAGCTGGATAACTTGAATTTTTTTCAGGTAGTTATTAGTCAGACTTGGTGCTAGTCTGAGTGCGGGTTTTTGCGACAGCATATTCCTAGTAGGTAACAGTAAATTTTTCTTGTTCCTTTTTTGTCATTTCCCCTCGTTGTGAGTACTGCTGATTTGTCAGGTAAGATGGCTGAATTGGTCAAGCTACTTACTGCATGGAAGGACGCAGCTAAAAGCATGGGGATGAATGAGGCCGAGACTAGGGCTTACATTATGAGGGAACAGGACCGGCAGACGGAGAGAGAGAAAAGGGAAGCGGAGAAAGAAGAGAAGACCCGACAGGCAGAGGAGAGAAAAGCAGAGAGGGAAGCCCAGGAGAAGATAGCAGAGAGGGAAGCCCAGGAGAAGATAGCAGAGAGGGAAGCCCAGGAGAAGATAGCACAGAGGGAAGCCCAGGAGAAGATAGCACAGAGGGAAGCCCAGGAGAAGATAGCACAGAGGGAAGCCCAGGAGAAGTTAGCACAGAGGGAAGCCCAAGAGAGGGAGAAGGCAGCAGAGAGACAGCATGAACTTGCCCTGCGTTCACTGGAACTGCAGTACCGATCTTCGGAAGGCAGTTCGGCTAACGGAGATTCTCCCGGAGCAGGGGCAACAGACACCTCAGGAAACGGAGGGCCCCGGATGGCAGCCATGAATTTTCCGATGGACTCTTTTCCTAACGGGAATGAGAAAATTGAGGTATTTTTAGAAAAATTTGAACGGATGGCAAAGGCATACGGGCTGGATGATAGTCTTTGGTGTCTCAAATTATCTCAATCTCTAAGAGGACATGCGTATGAGGTCTATAGCAAGATGCTGGTAGATGACCAAGGTAACTTTGAGGCTCTGCGGAACGCCCTGTTACAGCGATTCCAATGGACTCCCCGGAAGTGCCAAACGATGTTTAGGGAAAGTCGACTGGAGAAAGGAGAAAGTTTTCCCCAGTTCGCAGAGAGGCTGAGGAATTACCTCACTCGCTGGAGAGAGTTGTCGGGTTTGGCTAAATCTTTTGAAGGATTGGAAGAATTAGTTCTGTGCGAACAGATAAAGGCCAATATGTCTCCGGACTTAAGGAAGTACCTGGCGGAGCAGGGCGCACAGCAACTGGACCAGATAATTCTTTTTGCTGAAAGGTTCCAGTCGGCACAGGCCGAAGTACTGGGCAGAAAAAGAAAACACCCTGACCTGCCAGCCCCGGACAAGGGAGCATCTTCATCGCATTCGCCTTCCTCTTCAGCTCACCAACCGCAAGGGCCGTCTCGCAAGGAGCCCCCTCCCAGTCATAACATGCGCTCCCAGCCGCCTAACAGAACACAGGGGCCGACGTCTCATGAACCCGTCAGGAACCGGGGAGATAATGAGAGATATTGTAGGTTCTGTCGGACTACTTCTCATTGGACAACACGGTGCCCAAACAAACACCCCGCTCATCAGATGGCGTGTTTAAGGCCTGTGAGGGTGAAACAAGGGAAGAAGTGGAAACCCTTCCAGTCAGAGAAGTTGTTTTCCAACAGCGGGCCAGCAGAAGTGAACGGGACTGAGACAACATGCTTATTTGACAGCGGGCTTACATACCCCAGCATAGTCGCCCGACATCTGGTGAAGCCCTGGCAGATGACGAAGGAAAAAGTGAATATTGGTGGAGTTTTAAGGAAAGGGACTTCACAGCGCTTTCCGGTAGCCAATATTGAGGTGAAATGTAGGTTCGTGTCTGGCACCATCAAGGCAGCTGTAACGGCTCAGCCGGCCTACGACTTCATTCTCGGTAACCCATATTTAGTTTTGGGGAACCCGCCCACACCGATCCTTGCTGATGCAAGGGGGCCTACTGCAGGCCAGATAAGTGAAAAAGGAGAACCCCTAATTCACGGAGCCCCGAGCGAGCTCAAACATAGCTGTCGTGCCAAGGAGGGGTGCAACGCCTCTGACGACAGTGATATGTTATTTGCAGAGGCAAATTCGCCCGCCAGCCCTGTTCAGCCAACCGGCCAAACAGTGGTGACGACGCCTCTGATTCCGGAAGTACACTCTTTGTTGTCGGGAATTAGGCCCCCGATGGTATTAGCTCCTTCAAGTGAGGGACATACTGACAAGAGCGGTATTACATATGTCAACGACCAGCGCCATCTTCATAGGGCACAAGATAGCGGTCTGAGCGAGCATATAGTTCCAACCAGCCCTGGAGCCCCATCCGACCAGCACTTTACTCAAACGGAGGAGGACAGTGATCTGAGTATCCGTTTGCCTATAAACGGAGATGGGCCCCACAACTCTCGTATCTCGTTTACAGGAAACGACTCTTGTAACGAGCAGCCTGAAAAATTGGCTATCTTTTCCAATTCGTTTCACGGAACATTGGAACCAGTCACCGAGAGCTTTATCTCAGATTCTCCGCGATCTAACGGGATCTTAAACCGTCAAGTGTCACTGCAGGACACATTCCAACTGACGCCAGCAACTCTCGACGGGGAGGGCAAGGTTGAGAATTTTCTTAGAACCAGAGTTTTAGACGGAGGACTCTCTGGAACTATACGGGCATCTCACAAACTTTCCAGGCCAGGAATTAGTGAGGGAAACTGCCTTATAACTTCGCAAGGAGCGATTTTGGAGAGCTCTGTCCCGCTTCAGATTGGTAGGGGAAGAGCGAGTCCAGAACCACTGCCAGGGGCAGATCTTACCTACCTTTCTTCAAAGGTAGAAGCTATTGAGGTCGATCGTGATCCAATAGACACCCAGCAAGAAATCGGAGGCTCTACACCAGAGGAACCCGAGACGTTGCATCAGTTTCGCACGGTACCAGCAGTCACAACTCTGCTGACGCGCAGCGAGGAAGTCGCCATTGCCAGGTCGCCACAGCGCCCGCCGGTCACATCAGCTGACCAGGACAGCCTTTTGACGGCCATAGCAAGGGAAAGTTCAGACCCGCCATTAGACGGCACAGGTCTGAAGAGAGATCAACTCTCCCAACGGAGCATAGGAGCTCATTCTAGGAGAGGAAGAAGGAGGAAACGCAAAAGAGGAAAGTCGAAGAACACTGAATAGGAGGGGTAAGGACAGACAGCCTTGTAGACAGTTAAGGGCCAATGTGAAACACAGAGATTTCAGTAATGAGATCGTTGCTCAATCTTTGAAAGGGGGGAGTGATGTGACGAGAGTACTGAGATTCTGTCTTTCAAATGGCCCATGTCTTTTTCTCCTTGCAATTTGTTCAATATATTTTTGGAGGGAGTACAGGAAATCCTTCTCCATGTTTCTTCTCCTTCTATTATTTACGTTTTTTTCAAGATGAGATCACGAGGGAGTTTGATCTCATCTGCTTTATGGTTCTTCTTTATGTGTTTAGAATGTCCTTCTATTATTTACGTTTTTTCAAGATGAGATCACGAGGGAGTTTGATCTCATCTGCTTTATGGTTCTTCTTTATGTGTTTAGAATGGGGGTGTAGGGAATTAGAAAGTATTATTCTAGATTGAGATTATAGAGGCTGGATCAGGATTTGCACCAGTGTCTTTTTTTTAAAGATATTGCGTGGCCATATACGCATTTTTCGGGAGTTAAATTATTTGCGGCCATTTTTGCTTCATTTCCGCAGTATAGGGCTAGGACCAATTCCCGGTTCTTTGTCTAGCGGGGACTGGTTGCATCAGAAAGATCTAAGGTTCTGATTGGCGGAGAGCTAACTGCAGTTGAAATGCAGAGCGCCCATTGGCTTTAGAACCACGCCGCGCATATGACGTCATGAAGTCGGCGCGTGGGGGCTTGAGAATAAATACGCCCGAACTTCATAAGTTCGCTCTCTAAAAATTAATTGCCAAGGCCGGGTTGCCAGAGTCAAGTCGATTGCCTTCAGTAGGACATTCGAGATTTGCAGGTACCGGCTTTGTGGGAATGAGAGCGGAATTTTGAGACCACAAAATTTCTCCCACGGCAAAGTTGGGGCATTCGCAGAACCGCAAGGGTTTTACGTTAGTTGCCAGTAGTGGAAGGAGAGGAAGAAAATACGTTTTCCCAGCCAGGGGAAGACATTTTCCAGCGAATAGGATTTTTGTGGATAAATCCTGAGCTCTGACGCTCGTTACACACGCAGATTTGGCAGGCTGCCAGCGTTGTGGTAATTTTGTGTTCGTTTCTTCACGGCCATAATAAAGCCGACGGCCCAGTTATAGATACTCGGGCAGGTAATTTCAGAGTGGTAGAAGTCAGCTACAGTTCCAGTCCAGAATCCAGGGGGGTTCTGTTAAACCTCAGTCAAATCCAGAGTAGTGGAGAGAGATAGGGTAAACATTCTCTCTACTGAAGTCAGCACAGATAGGCAGAACTGTTAGTTTTGGTGAATCATAGCAGAGGACAGCTGCTGAAGTTTAGAGGTGCAGTTAGTTGTGTTCAGGAGATTCCAGGATAGGCTTGTAGAAACTAGTTTGGAAGGCGTGCAGTGTAGTTCATTTCAGTCCTGTGCAGAGATTGTGTAGTCACTTCGCCGTCGTTCCAGCTATCAGTGGACTTAGAGTTAGAGTTAGAATTTAGAACAGCTAGTTTGGAGTGTAGGCGACATCAAGTGCAGTGTAGTTCATTTCAGTTAACCTTACCTTCTTTCTCCATACAGGTTGCAATTGTGGGAGAAGGGTTGGGGTGGATGCATTTTTTTTAACTGTGCTTGATTTTGTTTTCAGGAGTGCATCCTCGCACTTGATGTATGGGACATGCATATGTTTGTTGTTTATAGGTGTATAATAAACTTGTATAAATTGTAGCTGGCATCAGTCATTTCCTTTAGTACAGTAGCTATATGTTGTCTGTACCTTGGTGTTTGTGAATCTTAATTGAACCTTATCCCCATAGGGTAGTTAGAGGTGGTTCGAGGCCATAGCAATTTAAACGTCCGAAGTGGCGAGGAAAGAATCAACCTCGGTTCTCAACCTCGGAGCCAATGGTCTCAACTTTCACAGTTTGCACTATATTTCTATCTGAATCTATCATTTCAGTCTTTCTTCTTACTATTGTCTTGTCACTATATGTAGACAGTCTCTAGTCCTAAATCCATTTCGTGACACCGGCGTGATGCCGACTACATCACCCCTAGTGTGCCGATGGTCAAGATAATATGGACCTAACACCATATTCCCAATATGCCTCAATGGGCGTGTAACGGGTTCCTTTACCTGTTAATACAGCCGTAAATAAAGAATTCTGAGACGCAGTAAAAAGGGGTAGGTTTAGGTATCTGAAACCTAACGTTAAACCCTAGTCTTAATCCAAGCCCTAACGACGTTGCCAACTTACTAGGATGACATCGAAGAACATGGCTGTTCTTCATTTCAGTTGCTTAGCTAAAACAAGGTTGTCTTTTTCACAAAACAGAGTGTCTGTTTAAACAGATGTTTGAATAAGATTGTTTGTAAATCTCTAAGTATAGGCTACGCATGTGCAGATAGGTTATGACCTTGTTTGAGAATATAAGTTTAAAAGCCCAGGATACAAAGTTTATTCTTAAGGAATAGTTTATTTTGCTGAACATTGTTTCATTTAATTTAAGTCAGAGTGAACCCTCTCGTGAACATCATTCAGTTCGTGAATTGTCTAATGACAGTATACAGTGAAGAGGCTATGTGCACCAGTTGGGTTATTTCTAATAACGTACTGTTCTAATTTTGTTATTTGAAGTGAGTGGTGTCAATAGAGCAGTGGTTAAATTGTGGGCCTTGTGATAACAAGTATATGGGTTCAGATCTGAGGCTAGGAGATTTCTTCATACGATTCTTCTTCTTTCTCCTTGTTGCTCCTAACAGAGCATAGAGCCAGCACTATAGTTGTTCTTACAGCCTGCATTGATTCATGCAATCCTTACGGAGCATTCAGTCCACATAGCAGCATTGTCTCCAGGAAGCTGTCACCAAATGCAATGCTACTTACAGTGATGGTTCCAATCAATCATCAATAAATACCCTTTAGCTACCCAAGGAGCATAGGCCTTCAGCAAACACAAGTCATGTACTCCTGTCATCTGCCATCAGCTTAAGTTCTTTCCAAGTTTTCCTCATCATTTTCACTTCTGTCTCCAGTTCTCTTCTGCATATGTTTTTTTGGTCTACCTCTGCCTCTCTTTCCCTGAGGATTCCAGAACAAGGACTGCCTTATAATGCTATCAACACGGTTTCCTCGATGTGTGTCCTGTTCATCGCCAGTTCTTCTCTTGTTCCACTGGCACTTGTCGGGTTCTTGTCATCAATTCCACACTGGTGACTTTGTCATACCCTTTCAATCCTTCTATTCTACGCAAGGACCCATTAATGAATGTCTAATTTTGTTTTTGTTGTTCTCCATGTTTCAGAGCCATACAATAGGACTGACTTCATATTTGAGTTCAAGATTCTTATTTTTGTGTTGGGGTTGATTTCTCTTGATCTCCACATGTTTCCCAATGCAGTGAAAGATCCTCTTGCTTTTTGTATTCTTATCTTGATATTGTTGTCTGTCCCTCCAACTTTGTCTATATTGCTTCCAAGATACGTGCAAAATTATCAGGACCAGTGTTTTAATGGGGCTCGAAAGGGGAGCAAAGAATAGTAACACTGTTCCCTACCATGCATGTTGTAAAAAGCGACTAAGGAGGGTTGGGCATGGGGCTGGTTACCTCAACCCGTTAAAAAAAACTTTTTACCACAAAAACATCAACATTTTTCCTATGGTAATCGATTTAACATGATTTAGTTGCCAGCCCTCTCAAGACCTTGTACTCAATTTTCTTGTTGGCTGTCACAGTGCTTTGTTTTAATTAGACAGTCAGATTCTCCTGGTCCACACTAGTTCTGAGTTGTGTGCTAAATGTCAGATGTCGGGAGGCGACACAGCATAGCTGGGACGGCTGCAGCTGAGTTCCGAGCAGCAGTTTTGACTAGGCAGGGCCTATCATCTGTTTCGATGCTGTTCTATTTTTACCCTGTGTGAAAAAACATTAACATAAAAATTACAAATCTTATAGACACCAGCAACAATTTACTAATGTATGTGAATAATGAAATGTATTTTAGTAGATCTATAGGATATTAGTAGGATCTTATGAGTATGTGGATATCCTCCGCAACTGTAGGCTTATGTACTGCCAACAGCCTCTGCTCCTGTAGTTTTAGACATACCAACACTTTGTGGTGTCAAAGGGAGAGTTGGAAACACATAAATGTTGCTGTGGAGGAGAAAGAAAGTATTGGTATCTTTCATTTTCATATAACTTGTTGACCCATAGTTTCCACCCATGTTTAGAAGTAACACCAAATTCCCCAAATAATATTTGTCTTTCACTCCAAAAATTGTGAGAAAAAAATTAACGCAGTCTCTCTCTCTTTTTTTTTTTTTAAAGACATGCCAACCGAATTCAACATAACCTAGTGTTCCAGATTAATAAAAGTTATGTTGTTTGTCATGTGCTGTCAAGGTCTGTATGTTGTGATTGGGTCAAGTTAGAGTATGCCATATGCCAAAATTGTAATTTCCATCATATTACATCAGATTGCACTATTAGAATATATCCATGTTGTCTTTTGAAGTGCAAATATATATTATATTTGTAGAAATATACAGGCTTAACTGTAAATGAGCATGTGGCAGCTCTTCAGCTAGGGAAGTCAGGCACAGCAAAGAAGGAAACCAGCCATCCCATCTCATAAAGACCTTTAATAATGAAATCTCTAACACGTTACTACCCTACAGCAGTATCTTTACCTTTTTATATCTTCAAACCAGGCCATGGTCTATCATGTGTGAATAGTCTGGGGTGTAACTGCACAGAAATACATATATACATGTGCTAATATATTCCAAGAGGCTATTCGAACACATGGGGGGATAGCTGTAGCAGTGTACACCATGCTCCTCCTGCAGCTTTAATACATACATTACAAATACTCCACCTGGAGCGTTATTCTCGTATAAGACAGTGTTTAATGTATATGTTACAATATACAATGAAACATATGATAGCTTGGTAACGAACGTTTTCACTTCTCACAGTTTAATCTCATGCATGTAAAAACAAAGTGGGAAGCATAAACAATGTGTGATATGGATGTGAAATTTTATAGAGTGGTTCTCACACCTCGAGGAATGTAATGTTGTGGGTGTGAATGGGATGTATATCTAGAGACCTTTTGATTAATTGTTTTGTATTGCATGTATGGGATGTGAGAAAGAGTCATTAGATTTAACAAAACAGGCTGAAGTCAGCATACGCTCTGTCAGCCATGATGACAAAATCAGGAACTCCTGACTCTTTCCCATGGAAGAGCGGAGGAAACAAGTGTCGGTGTAAAATGGCATGAAAATAAATACCGATGCTCATACAGATTGGAACACACTAGGGCAGAAAGCTTAGAGATTTTAGACAGGCAACTTAATAATTAAGACAACTAAAAATGTAGGAAGTTTGTTATAGGTCCATGTGCTGGATTAGCCAGTACATGGACAAATGATAAAGTAGGAAAGAAGTATAGATTTTTAAAGATAATGTTTTTGTAGAGAATAGCTATAATAATAATAAATATTAAGAAGAACATTTCTAGATAATCTCGGCTAGTGTTAGAATAACTTGTCTATTAAGTACAGATAAATGGAGAGAGTATTTCGTTGAGCTTTAGAGTTTTATGTTCGACTCTGTAGTGCTCCGATATACTTTGTGGTTTGCATTAGTAGGACGAATTATTTGTTGAGTAGTAGAGTTTTAGGGAGGGCTCTGATTGTTCCAAATAACCCCAAGGATTGTAACGAAGTAAGAAAGAGCGATAGTGGTTCTCAAGCTGTTAACCAATGATCTTTTTCCGCTACGGTGAATAGTGATTCACAAACGGTTCTTGGGCCATTTTAAGGATATTATTTCTGCGTGTTGACGATATAGAATATATTGAATATTTATAACTTCATGCCATTGGTGGAGCGGTTGTAGTGAAGCAATAAAGTGTGATCCTGCAGACTGGCAGGTAATAGATAAATAAATAGGGATGAATTTATTCCGGGCCTTTAGCCTTTGATGCCACTTGTAAGTATACATCATGAGAACCACTGACTCAGTACTCAATTATAGTTACTGTAAAACTTAATAATAAATGTTCATTGAATATTAAGGAAGATGATATTGCTCTACACAAGATTTTGAGAATCAGAGTAACTTGTGAGTTGATATAGTTTTTCATGTAATGAAGAGAACAATGGCTCTCAGGTTTTTGTCCTTATGGGGACCAAAGTATATTAATTGAGAAGAATGAGAACAGAGGTTCTCAACTTATTAGATGATGATGATAGGATTAGTAAGTGTAGTGTAAAAGTAATAGAAATGAAAATTATAATTATTATATTGGACACTCACTGCAGATACGGAGCGAAGGATTCAGGCTTTCGAGTATAAATGTTATAGAAGAATTTTGCGCATTTACTATAAAGAGCACAAAACAGATGTCTGTTAGAGAGAAAATAAACACCTAAGCAGGCCACCAAGAACCACTTTTTTCAGTAGTGAAACGTCGAAAGCTTGCCTGGTTTGGGCATGTAACTCGTCATTACTCCCTTTTGAAAACGATCCTCCAGGGAACAGTCGAAGGTAAACGGAGAAGAGGAAGGCAAAGAAAATCCTGGGCTGATAACATCAAAGAATGGGCAGGACACGGTTTTTCCACACTTGTACCACACTTGTACGCATTGCTGAGGATAGAGAGCAGTGGAGGACCCTGTGTGCTGATGCTTCCACCATGGCACCCCTACGACCCATGATGGGTTACGGGTTGAGATGATATTGGTGTACAGTGCATGCTTTAATATTATATTCATATTTTATTTGGTGGAGATAAATTTTAGTAGTTTTAATAAACAATATTAACTTTATAGTTAAGCCGTTAGGAAATTACTTAATTTTTGTTCAGAGATGAACCAGAGCTGGTCAAGACCGTGCTCCACTTCCACGTGGTGGTCCTGGAAACAGTCTGCAGCAGTGCAGACTGGCTGTGCGAGCACGGATCGCAATGGGAAGGCAAACCCGGTCCTAAAAAATGCCGTGCAGAAGTCGGATGTGTCAACCGAAAGGTGCAGATATCACAGCTACGTTGTAAACAGACACAACGCAACCACCGTCCTTTTCAGGGCGAACGAGGAAGAAGAAGAAGACTATGTTAATGAAATAGTGAGTTTTTGTGGTCACTTTGTCAAGTGTCGTCAATGACCTATGGGTTACTGCGAGATGAACTGTGTCAACAAACTAAAGGTGGGAGATGACATTATATTATAAGCAATATCACATGCCAAGAAATACCAACACATAGCTGCATTCTCACCTGGGAGAACCTACCTGGGTTGAACAAGGTTGCACACAATTCTAGAGACTGGTGGTAATCAACATCTAGGGTGTGTAGCCTTTCTAACCACTGAACACTTACATGAACACTTTTATGAACATAACAGGTGCCTAGTGTTTATACGGTGTAACCAGATCTGATCTGAACTTTGCACAATTGACAAATCAACAAACTTATTGACAAACATAGCATGTGCGCTGTTACACATAACTTTATTTGGTGCCCTGACTCTTAGCCCTGTCACATAGCTACGTCCCCTTTTCATCACGGTTGGGGGCGGGGGGGGGGGTTGTTGTTTCAGTTTGTTTTGCGTGTGCTTGTTATTACTACTTTGTGTTAGTTGTTGTTAGTGCAGCTGCAGTGTTTTGTCTAGCTTCCCACATTACCCATACTGTTTCCCTCTTTATTTATTTAAATATTTATGCTGTTTAGCTTATTAGAGTGTATTATTGTCTACACGCAGCCATATTTAACACTGTGACTTTTTCGTATAGCTTGTAGGTTCCTGTGCCATAGCTTTACTCTGTGTGGTAATTATTGTTTAGCTATTCACGCTTATTGTAAGACCTACTTAGTTTAAATGAAAACACATGCGACTTGCAATCAGTATACATTTAAATATGTTTTATTTTCATTGTGTCACTTCCTGTTTAGCACTACTCATTGTAGTCTAGTGCGGTTTCATTATAGTGCTCTGAAATCTTTGACCACTAATTTTACTAGTACATTTTTTGAAGCAGTGAAAAAAATTCAGCACTCAAAACCTGCAGAGGGTGTGCCTGAATATTTAAAGAAGTGGCTAACATTCGCTGAGCACAACTTAATAACTTGAATCTGTGGGTCATTGGGAATAAGAAGTTCAGCAACACTGATCGTAATTTCAGGCAGTTTGTTGAAACAGATGGCAAAGAAAAAAAATTTTTCCAACAGTTTCTGGAAACAAAAACTATGGCATCATGAAAGCCAAATAGATAGTATTAGAGCAACCAGGCATAAAGTAACCTAAAGCAGCATGAAGGGAGTCTGAGAGAAACACTGGCCGGAAACATGTTGTAACTTCCTGGAGTCGGAAGTGGCACCAGCTGCTGGCAGTAACATTGTTAAGCTTACTAGTGATGAGGACCCGATGTGGAGGAGTTATTGCAGTCTTGTGGTGAGAGTTTTATCTGTGGCAGTTGTGGGAATTGCCAGAGCAGCACATCTAGAGTGAAGCTGAGGACCACGATGAGAGGTATTCTCCCTGGTACTGAGAATCAATAAAAGTCATGTCAAGAAAAGGAAGTCAACCCTAGAGCAGACACATGAAAAGGACCCCCAGCCTGACCCCTCATCCCAGTTGTAAACCGAGGCTTGGACCATGTTAATTAGCTAAAAACTGATGTAGCAAACCAGAATAATCCCCCACCAGACTATTCAATCATTCAGCACTAATTACTGTCAACTACCAATTTATGCTGTGGGTTTTATAATGACACTAATTTAATACTTGGCTCGCTCCGCTAGGAGACGACCACAACATGAAATGGTAGACACAGAAAGATAACACTTTCTATAGAATTTCCCTTTTTAATAGAACACTGCACACAGTATAGCCACACACGGCTGAAAACAGTATGGAATACATACAACACTGCCCGAGACACTTCTCGAATTAATATATCAAATTAATCTCATACATGACAGTATAACAGTACTATAAAACTTGGTACTGAAAATCGCTCACTATGGCGAACCAGAACTACAACAATGGAAAACTCAATCCACTGGCAAATTATACCCGATGGCCTGACAATAATATCATTGGACACTAAACCACTCCAGAATTATAATTATGTCCAACAGAATAAACCACTATAGCAAACTCTTGGCCATAATCCATACTCAATGAAAATGGAAACCAAAACACGTCCGCCTCGGACAAGCCAGAAAACTCTCTGCTTTTCCCGCTTAATCTATTTTCGACTTCCGTCCTCTTCACGTGACTCCGTCGTTTCTTAAAAGTTATCAGGGTTGCCAAAACTCGCTGATAACGATGTCACCAACCTAGTTTTTTTCTGCCACCAGAAAATACGCTGTGACAATTACCCTTTATCTTTCAAAGGATCATAGGCCTTCAACTAATTTGGCATGAACATTGTTTTAAAGACCCGTGCAACTGAGGAGTAATGATATGTCATATAGTTTGTAATCAGTTATTGTATGTGTGTGTGTGTTTTTTGTGTGTGGTCTCAGTTAAGGTAGGTTTTGATTGTTTGTGCAGACAACTTAAACACATCTAAGGCATGCATCTAATTCATGAACCAAGCCTGCATTGTGTTTAAAAAAAAAAACGTGTGTATAGTAATACCCCTCTTATCGTGGCTTGGTTGTAGTGTTCTTTAAATATTAACAGTATTTTAGACGTGTAGATTAAAAATAACATATCAGATTGCATCTCTGTTTGTGCTATGGTATAGATACAATTGGTGAACAAAAAAAAAAAGAAAAACAACAACCAACAAGCTAGTCTTTCACAATGGGTGCATGAGTATAATAGAAGGATTAAAGTGGTGTGACAGGGTTAATGTGGAACTGATTACAAGAACCAGACAAGCTGCTAGTGCAATAAAACAAGAGATGAGAAGAAGGTGCTGAAGATGGACATGACACACGTTAAGGAAACCTATTTGGAACATTACCAGCAAGTCCTTGTTCTAGATACCTCAGAGTAAAAGAAAAAGAGGCAGTCAAAGATAAGAGAACTGGAGACAGAAATGAAAATGAGGAGAAAGACACGGAAACACCTTGAGCTGCTGGCGTGCAGCAGGAGGACATGGTGTGAGTTTGTCGAACGTCTGTGTCTCTTGGGGGAGCTAAAGAGTATTGATTGGTTGATAATGGCCCCACTTGAACAGTGTTGTTTTGTTGAACTCCATTTTCTGGGAACATATCCTGAGAGCAAAACGGGATATTACTTGATTTTAGGGCTGCACCGAATATTCGATTCGTATTCGATTTGGTGCCAAATAGTGCATTAAATGAACTATTCATATTCGGCTGAATACTATGCTGCCATCAAATACGAATAGTAAATTTAGGTCAACCCGTGGTGTGATAATTTTAGACTCAGAAAGTAGGCTGACTTTAAGTTTCAATTGGTCCCTTACTAACTCAACACACCACAATTTGCGATGCATACTTAAGCGTGCAGAGGCAACGAAAGTACATCAAGCCATTGACAAAATGATGGCACTAGACATTCAGCCATATTCTAACATGCAAGATGTCGGTTTCATTGTTTCTGGTTGGCTTGTTGGAGCTGAGATACACAATGCCAAGCAGAAAATTTTTTACTGACATAACTATTCTTAACATGTACAGCTCTTTTAGGGCTAATATCCAGCACAACGATATCTCGCCATGCTCCATGCAAACGTCTGTTTGGCACTGCCGGCAACACGTCTTTTGGCAGAAAATGTTGAGAGACTGGTTTTTTTGAATGCCAATGCATGTTTCATGCAGCAATTTAAAACATGATTAATGGCTATTTGCCATATTTTTTGTAGTAGTGTATAATTAATAAAAATATCAGTAGACCTATTGAACACAACTTTTTATGCCCAACATTCACTCACTCTTCGTATTCGGCTGAATAGCTAAAGGCTTCTATTCGCGTTCGGCCGAATAAACAAATACTATCATTATACAACTTCTCAGATTTGATGATGGACTACCTGAGCAACAAGAAGAATGGGACAGCTAAGGAAGAAGGAGAGTTAACTGATGATGACGAAGAGGAGAACAATTTTGTGAGAAGTTCTAGGAATTCCTATTCCAGCAGAGAGCACAGGGGAGCGTCCAGAAATTTTTCAGTAGAACAAAGTAAAAATTATGAGTTGGGCAACAAATTTGGCCCTAAAAGAAGGGACACCAGAAGGCGAGCTGAGGCAGATAATCGTCGCAGTTCCAGAACTGCACCCGATGGGGGCTTTAAAAAACACCACAGGGAGCATCAAGATTTCAGGCAGACGTCAGCACAAGAAAGTCACACTCCATCAAAAAGTATCCTTTCTGTCTTTGTACATTGACAGTATGTCATTTAATATCATTTAAACACTGGATTTCTGTCTTTGTGACGGGAATAATTTAGCTTCAGTCACCATTTATCAACATTGTTATCAGATGTAATGCTTTTATTTATCAGATGATCTAAACATTGGACCCCCGTTCAAAATTAACGGATATCTCAATCAGACGCTATATATAATCTCCTTTTAATATATGATCTTGGATGCTTGCCCTGTTAATGTAGGGGTGTCGGTTTTACAAATCTGGTGTAACGTGACTAGGTAGGCTTCACTGCACTACTCAAGATAGAACCAGTATATATAAAGGGGCTTCTAGAACAGGTAGCAGATAAAACAGACAATAAGATTTCTGAGAACTCAGGGCCATGACACCAACATCAGTATTATTACAATTTTAAAGAAATTTGGTAGCAACTGGAAATGAGCAGAAGAATTAGAAGTTAAAATTAAATTTTGTTTCAGACTTTTATTATATTTTTATGAAAAGAAAGTTAGTTTGAACGTTATCTTTTCAGTGTAATGTGCACTGATTAACTTTGGTTTGAAGAAGTGCTTTTGCACTTATTTGCACCAAACATATGTAAATTACCAGTTTAGTCTTTAGCAGTATTATAACCATTGTATGTTCATAAACTACCGTTTCTCACTTTGAATAATAATTTTCCTGAGTTGTATCAGTTTGGGCTAATCGGAGGTTTAGGGCTTCCTCTGTGAGACCCTTGAGTCCAAAACATGGCAAGCCATCAGGACCCAGGAGAACAGATTCCCCTCAGTCACATAGGTACTGGGGACAAGACAGCGTTGCAGAGGGCCAAGATGAGCTTGAAATACTGGAGAGGGAGCAGAAGAGAATAAGAGAACAGTTAAAAAGTTTGGAGGAGGAGGAACAGAATGATGGAAGCAGTGAGAATAATTGTAAGAATCATCTTAAAGATCATTATCGTCTTGAAGCTGTGCATCAGAGACAATGTCATTTTAAGATATACATGGTAGTGAGAGTCATCTTAATGTTAGCACTTTGGAATAGCCATTTTAAGTTATGTCATCTTCATATACTGTGTCTACTGGCATGAGTGATCATGTCTCTTCACAACTTCTTTTCCCCCAGTCTTATTGATTAGTTGTTTTGTTGACTTCTTTCCACACCATCGGTCCAGTATGTTCTCTCATTGTCATTCTCAGTTTCTTCTTCATTCAGTATTTCCTGTTATTACTGCATATTCCAGCTTCCCTCTTTTCATTTAACTCTTTTAAGTCCCAAAAGCCAATATATCATGCTTCCTTCTAGACCCATTTGGCCCGATCAACGTTAAATCGGCTTCTTTCTAGAGCTGTTTTCTAATTTTAACAACCTAAAACATCATTTCTGACAGGAAGTACTTTCTTTTAAATATCTCGTGTATTTATGCATATGAACATTTTAAAAATATTTTCAAACAAAAACAATAAAAAGGCACTGGGGTGGCCATTTTTGTTTGGGCCAAACCCAATTTTTTTGCTTGGGACTGAAAGAGTTAATGCCCAAAGAAAGATGATTGCTTCCTTCTATTATGAGTAATAAAATTGTTTTGAGCACTGTCCTATTTCGGGAGATACTTACTGCTCTATTTAGCTGTCCTTGGTATTCTCAACATTCTACTATAGAACCATATATCTGTGGCCTCTGGGAATTTTGTGTTGCTTGCTTACTGATTGTTCCTGATGTGCTCCCATGTGACAGATTGGCTCTGTTAAACACTGAAAATCTCTCATTTCTTACTTTCATTGACAATGACTTGTTGCATAAAATATTTTTCAGTTTGCAAACTTCTAAAAAAGAAGAAAACAAAAGTATTAAAAATTTACATCCTACTAAAATTATCTTCTAAAAATAGTGTGAATAATTGCGAGGTCAGCAGTACAACAAATGAAACATACATGCCTGATTACTGCAGAACTTCTTGTGTCATGGAAACATATCTTGAGTTTAGTTGACTATAATGAATCACGTTAGTGTTCGGTGTATATGTTAACATTGTAAATTAATGTAATCTCTGCCAACATTTTAGAAACAATTTAATAAATGTGCTTTAATTGTATCTGCTGTTTAATGTTTGGCAGGACGCTTTCTTGAATCTTGCTTTGATAGATAGGATTATTTTTGTATCTGATACATACAATAAATATATGTAAACACATTAAACAATATATATGTATATATGCAGTATAATTTAAGTTTCATTATAAATAAAATTTTATAAAAGTTTTTAAGTGGAAGCACTGTACATTGGTTTTTTTTTCTTTTCTTAAGTAGACATATAATGTTGGTGTGGTGTTTTGTGTGTCTGCTGATCACATATTTTCAGCATTAGGTAAACCTGAAGTCAACATCCTGGTAGATATTTTGATTAAAAATGTACAATGTCAAGTATCATTTACAAATAATAATCATTGGTTTCCGGTCGTAATGTAACATAAATGTTTGATGATTGGACAGAGCAACAATTTCACAGTGATGTCACTTATCTCCTTTATTCATTCCCCCCCCCCCCCAATATTGTTCCCAGGTCTGCCCCTTGTCAGAAATTTTTTCACTGTTCGCTCACAAATAACCACATCCATCTTTGTTGCAAAGCTGTCAGTCCATCTCAAGCTTCTTTCATCACCATACAGTTTTTTTTCTCAGAAATATGTTTGTAAGATGCGGATAGTTTGAAAGATTCCGATCTGCCGGTAGATCATAGGAGGTGATGTGGTAATTCACAGGTGACTGAGGGAGAAAAGAGAAATTGTGGACTAGCTGTCTGTCCTTATCATTCAAAAAGACCAATATCCCCTGATTAAATTTATTTTTCCTCATTTCAGTGAAAACCTGCTGGTTTGCTTGCAGAAATTCACTTAAATCACAAACTGCCTGAGATAGGAATGCCATATTTTCTTTAAGGTGATGTTAGCATTTGGTAAAAAGCCATTAAGGTTGAATTTTGCAAGAAGTTTGTCTGGCAGAGATAAGAGTTGCATATAGGCTACACTTAATTCCAATTGCAAATACCCTGAGGAATTCTATGAAGGTAGATCTTTAGGGAACTCGTTTCTAAAGTAGATTCCCTCAGTTGCCTGCCAGTATACTAGAACAAGCTGGAAACCAAAGATATACAGTTGACATTAAAAAATCCGGCAACCTCCGGACCTGAGGAGTGCCGGATTGTTGAAAATGCCGGATTTTTTTGGGTTATATATGCTGTATATATTTAACAGAAAATGACTACCTGTACAGTCCTTTAAAGAAAGAAAATTAAATGTTTACGTTTTACACCACTTCTTTTATTTGCTGAATCCATAATAGGGCTATACAGCAGCAAATAAATGATAAAATGAGAAGGAATGAGAAGGAATGCCTGTTAACACGTGCAAGCAAGACCCAAACAGCTGCATCAAAACATAAACGGCTCCAGAAAACAGTGGCGCGCCAACGAGGTAAATTAAAAAATGCGCTCCGAAATCCATTCCGGAAAACTGAAGGAACCGGATTATCGATGGCCGGATTTTTGAATGTCAACTGTAGCTGCAGATTTACTTTAATTTTCCATCTATTGGCTTGAAATTTTGTGTGAAAATTCCTGTGACCTTTAGTGTTATCAAATTGTTGGTATACAAAACACTAGGCAATACAGACTAGCTTTATTTGATTGCGTCGTTCAGTCATTTGATTGCCACATGAGTCAGTGTTTTGTTTATTTGCTATATATGCATAAACATACATGTTGCTGTTAGACATCACTGCTTAATGTCGCAGGTGTCCTAGAAAGTCTGGATGTGAGTGCAGGAGAAGACCTGGTCGGAGAAGACCTGGTCGCTGCTTTTTCAGAGACGAATGACACCGCTGACCTTAATTATTTGTTAGAGGTAAATATTTGCTACGATAAATAATCTCATATTGTCATCATTTCCCGTTTTGCTCCCAATGGATTAACCACCACAGCTGGAAGCCTGCACCAGGTCATTCATTTGCTCATGCAGCTGTGGTTGTTGTAACAATTCATGTTACATGATTTGGTTGCCAGCCCCACGCACAGCTTCATACTAGTCTCCTCTGATGCGGGAGCAAAAGCTCAACTCTTTGTCTCCTCAGACAAGATATGTAACGGAAATTTAGGGCTATAGAGATGGTGGTAGTTTTAATTTTGGCAAATTGTGTAAAGCACAAAATTATCGCACCAGAAATATTTTATAAGTTGTGTTATTTAATTTTTTGGTGTGCACTGATCATCATCATCATCATGCCAAATAGCATAGGCTATCATGTCTTTTGAGTTCTTTGTTGTTTCATTTCTGACTTTAAAAAAAAAATGAAACTTTGTTATGAGGGTCTCTCCAAAAGTTAAGAATAAGCAATGCTGTGAAATTAAAATAGTTTAAAAACAAAACATGGGACACTACTTAAAGAGTGACCCTTGTATTAGAGCTTCTCTTTTAGCTGTTTTCTATCTCGTTTTTTGCCAGTTGTCGCTATGTGTTTTACCTTTCATGTCAGTATGTGCTAATGTCAAATGACCTGCTAGTTTCTAATGTTTGCAATGATTTTGTGCAATAAAAATATTCAGCCCAGCAGAGTATTTCATAATAGAAACTTGTTAAATGGTGCAAGTCATTGCCTTCCATGTTACATTGCTTTTTCTGTTGATTGGCTATAAGTGTATCACCTGGATCATCGAGAAGGCATTATAGTGGAGTTAAGTTTAAAGGCACGCAACTTGCTCTTTCCATATTGCCATATTACACTACTGCTTTTACCATTTTAGGTCCTGTGAAATTTCTATGCAATCTTCCAATTGCAAATATCAGTTAATGTTCTTATTTTTCTCCTCCCCTACCACGTCCCAGATTTTGAACCTTCCCAGTAGAACAACTGAACATATAGTTCTTAATGTAATAAAAACCTCTTATATGGATAACTGAGTAATTCAAGTTGGGATCATTTATTGGACATTATTGTATCCATTTCTTCCGCTGCCCAAGTCCCTCCTGTCTTGTGCCGTCTGCTAAATGTCTTTCCATGTCTTCCTCATCCCTTTCATTTCTATCACTAGTTCTCTTCACCCTGCGTTTTTTTAATCTCCTTCTCTTACAATAGGTATTCCAAAACAAGTTTTAACCTTGTAATTCTGTCAGCAGGCTTCCTCTGTGTGATTACCATATATTTTCCTGTCAGCAGGCTTCCTCTGCGTGATTACCATATATTTTCCTGTCAGCAGGCTTCCTCTGTGTGATTACCATATATTTTCCTGTCAGCAGACATCTTCTGTGTGATTGCCAAATATTTTCCTGTCAGCAGGCTTCTTCTGTGTGATTACCATATATTTTCCTGTCAGCAGGCTTCCTCTGTGTGATTACCATATATTTTCCTGTCAGCAGGCTTCCTCTGTGTGATTACCATATATTTTCCTGTCAGCAGGCTTCCTCTGTGTGATTACCATATATTTTCCTGTGCAGTGAAAGTCTCTTCTTGCCTTTTTTATACTTAATGTGATATCACCGTCCTTCCAAATGTGTCTATCGTCTTCTTTGATCCATAGCGCAGACAGTCAACGCAGTCAGTGACCATCATGCCTGGTGGCATCTTGTAGGGCAAGCAACAAATTGATCCCACTTTGCAAAAACAAAAAAGAGATAAACTGTCAATATTGCTGTAATATTCTACATTTTTAGGGGTGTTTCTTCAAATATTATATTGTATTCTTTCATACCTTTTGGAATATAGTATATGTGTCACTGATAATTATTTTGCGTCTCTTATGTTTTGGAGAGACTTGCATGTATTCTGTGTATCTGAGCTATCCTTTTATTTCACAAACATTTTATATGAATTTTCAGGCAGAGAAGAGTGAAGATGACGATATTGATGTACAAGAACTTCGTAGACTTGCATTGGCCACATCTGAGAGGCACCTTCGCCTGATGGCAACAGAGCCACAGACATCTCAGTCTAGTAAGAAATTCTTGATGTGTACAGATTTTCTTACAGCGATTTCTACATTTTAAAAAAAAAAAATTGTTTTTACTGGTACACTACTGATTTTCCAACATCCTTGATTCCTAAGCTTGACTGGGAATAATAATTCAACAGTACACATCTGACCGACTAATTATGCACCTTCCATGTCTCTAAAGCACCATGACTGTTAAATGCTTATATCGAGGGAAAAAAAACCCATTAAATATAAATGAGATGATCAGTTGAAATGCAGGTTAAAAAAAAGTAGTTCTATAACAGATACTGTTGTAGTGGAGTGAAGTGTTAGAGATTTCACCATACTATGTCCAGTATCAGAAGGCTAGCTGATCAGTTCCTTTCCTGGCTGCCTTTGGCTTCCATAAGAACATAATCGGGTACCCATTCACAGCTGGGTAGATGAGCGTTTCAAATCCAGTACCTTTGCTACGAGAGACCTATGCTCTAACCACTCTGCCAATTATATGCTCAGTGTAAAGGTACATTAGTTTCAGGGAACGAAAGTATCTTATTTAAATGTAAACTAGTTTGTCGGTTGTCGGATTTTTCAACTGTGATGTCATAATTTTGTCAGAAAGGAGCCTGCACTTTGACACGGGCTTCCTTCAAGAAGGCCAGCTGCCGTTATGGCTCCAAGAACCATAAGGAGCGAAAGAGATGATAACCTGTGTATAGATTTTGATGTCACAGCTGTTTAGATGCTAGTAAAATTTCTTATTTGTGTTGTCTTAAAAGGTATCACAGAAAGAGAGCCAGCGCTGATACTTACTTACTTAGTTGTTCCCCTTCTACCGTGAGGTGTAGAGGTTTGGAAGAGAGAGCGCCAGACTATCCTATCGGCTGTCTTCCTCCTGGCCTGGTTCCATTCTAGTCCTCGGTCCTTTAAATATTGTCTAATGTTGTCCTCCCAGCGGACTCTGGGGGTCTGGATCCCTGGCTCTTTGTTTCCCATGCTTGTCGTGGTAGCGATCTTCTCTAATTCTGCAGACATGGCCAAACCATCTTAGTTGGAACTGTTCTACTTGGGTCTGCAGGGGGTAAGATTTTAGGCCTTGACGTATTGTCTGGTTATGGACCATATCTCTTCTTGTTACTTCAACCACCTTCCTCAGATACCTCATTTCTGAGGTTTGGATCTGGCTTTTGTCTTCTTCTTCTTCTTCGATCCTTAACCACCGACCGTCAAAGCAGTCAGTGGCCATCACGCCTAGTGGCGTCTTGTAGGGCAACAACAAATTGATTCCACTTTGCACGGTCGGTGGCCATCCGTCGTACAGTGCCCCAACTCTGGTTCATTCTTTGCATCTCAGCCTCCACAGTCCTCCGCCAAGTTGTTTTTGGTCGGCCTCTCTTTCGCTTTCCTTCAGGGGTCCAAAGCATAGCTGTTCTTGTGATGGCATCGGGGTCTCTTCTGAGGACATGACCAACCCAGCTCCAGCGTCTGCCAGCTATGATGGTGTGCATGTCCTCTTGCTTGCTACGAGTAAGCAGATCTTGGTTGGTGATGGTATTCGGCCAAAAAATGCGGTGAATTTTTCTTAGGCATGTTGTGTGAAAAGAGGACAATTTTGACATTTCCTTCTCTGTGACTCTCCAGCATTCCGCACCATAGAGAAGCACAGAAAGCACGCAGCTCTGGTATAATCTTAATTTTGTGCTTGTGCTGTATTGGGAGGACTTCCAGATGTTATTTAGGCTAAAGAAGGCTGTTCTTGCCTTATTCATTCTGATGTTGATGTCTTTGCCTGCCCCACCGTCTGGTGTTACTATGCTTCCTAGGTATGTGAAGGTATCTGTCTGTACCAATTGCTGATTCCTTACTGATATGGGCTCAGGGTTGCTCACATTGAGCGTCATGACCTCAGACTTCTTTAAATTGATGTTCAAGCCCACCTGCTGGCTAAATTTATTAAGTCTATCCGTTTTTTCCTGGATGTGTTGATGTGAATGTGCCAGCAGTGCAATGTCATCTGCATATTCCAGATCTTCCAATGTAGAAAATGTAGTCCATCTTATTCCTCTTGGACTGCCCTCTGTTGTCTGGCGCATCACCAGTCTATGACTGTTAAAAAAAGAGTGGTTGATAAGGGGCATCCCTGTCGTACTCCTGTCTTCACCTCGAAGGTTAGGTTGCTCTGCCCAACACTACACGTAAAGTTGGCATAGAGGCTTTTTATGATTGCCACTTTGCAGCTTGGAATTCCATAAGCCCTCAGTATTTTCCATAAACTGTCCCTAAAAAAAAAGTTTTAACTTTTCCTGCCCCTGTCCATCTGCTCTCACTTATCCCCAGGATGTGTAACCTATAGTTTCTCATTTCTGCCGTGACCTGTCTTAGTTTACCTGTCTCGTACATTGTCCTGACATTCCAAAATCCTATTCTTGTATCCTGTTTTGCGGTCAGGACATCCGTTTTCATGTCAGTGGCTTCCTTTCGGCTTTCACCACTGACAGTCATACGAGCCACAGACTCCGAATGTCCATCCCGCAGCAAAGTTTGTTCATTTGATGTTGTTTCCGTAACTTCATTATTTTTTTTTCATAGACAGGGGTGTCAGCCCTATGCTAAAACCCCCAACCTGGAGGACCAGGGTACCAGCTTTTGTCTGACCCCTACCCACACAGACCAGTCCAGCTTGGTTGAACCTACCAGGAGTAAAACTCCCACTGGCATAGCTCTGGGGATTGTCAGGGTACGCAAGCTGCCATACCGCTACAAGGTATAGGTACCATTGATGGCAGTAGCTTTTGTAGGTTGTAGTCATTGCCCGTGACTCGCATCCATATGTCAAGACTGGGACATAGGTGGAGCGGTATACAGCCATCTTCGTTTTCTTACCAACCTCTCTCTTGCTGAGGAATCCTCGATTTATGGCCTGAAAAAGTCTCCCAGCTGCTGCTTTTCGAGTGGCAAACTCTTTCATGCCTCCCTTTCGGTCTATAATAGCTCCGAGGTATTTAAAGTGGTCGACCTGCTCCAGGACCTGTTCTCCCAGCTTAATCTGATGTCTTCTTTCTTCTCGTGATATCCCCATGGATTTTGTTTTAGAGCTGCTTATGACCATCCCTCTCTTCTCCAGCTCTTCCTTCCAGACTTGCATATTGGATTGGAGATGTGCCTCTGATTTAGCAATCAGGGCAACATCATCAGCAAATGCCAGCCCTGAAATACAGACCTGTCTCATCTTCCAGTACCCCACTGAATACTTTCTTGTTCTCTCTTTACATGCCTTGATGACATCATCCATGAGGAGTATGAAAAGATAAGGTGACAGGATATCACCTTGTCTTACACCAGTGGTCGTCCGGAACTCTTCTGACTTATGGTTTGTTGTCCTCACATAATTTCTGCAAGACTTGTAGAAGCTCTGTATAGCATGGATCAGAGGTGCTGGAATGTTCTTCCTTGCCAACCAGTCCCAAAGTTTGCTCCAGGGGACCGTGTCAAACGCCTTTTCCAGATCTATGAAACAAAGATGGATCTCACTGTTATACTCAAGGGCCTTTTCACTCAGCTGTCTGAGTGTGAAGATTAGGTCTTGAGTACTTCGGTTTGCTCGGAATCCGCACTTGACCTCATCCAGTTGTGGCTCAGCTAAGCGCCGGAGTCTCTGCTCTAGGATTCTAGAGTAGATTTTACCAGGGACACTGAGAAGGGATATGCCTCTATGGTTTCCACACCCTTTTTGAAAACTAGTGTTATGATGGCAATCTTCCAATCCTTTGGTATGGTCATGTTGCACCACGCTGCCTGTAGGACCCTTAAGAGTAATAGGTCGCCTGATGCTCCCATGTACTTAACCATTTCTGGTGTTATACCATCATTCCCTGCTGCTTTGCCCATCTTGATTTTCTCCAGTGCTGCCTACAGTTCTTCCATCTTTATGTCATCTTCATCACCTTTGGTTTCCTCTTCTGTGCTAGTAGTTATCATTTCTGATGCTTGACCTTGCTCACCATCAAGGAGTTCTGAGAAATATTCTTTCCATCTTTCTATTATTTCCTTCGGGGCAGTAAGCGATTTGCCTTGCTTGTCCTTTATAAATTTGAGAGGGTATTGTTTTTCCTTCCTCGTGTTCTTTAGGATCTTAAAGAACAATTTCTGGTTTTTTTGTGCATCTTGTTCTAGCTTTTCTCCAAATTCTTCATAGGACTTTTGTTTTGCTGCTAGCATCTTGTTTTTTGCTTCTGTTCTGAGTATCACATATTCTCTGTATTTCTCTATTTGTCCTGCTGTGTTTTTAGCTCCTAAGAATTGTTTCCATGCCATTTTCTTCTCTCTTATTTTCTCTTTGACTTCCTCTGTCCACCAAGGTGTCCTCTTTCTCTTGTTCCCAAGTCGGACTTCACCACATGCTTCTACAGCAGCTGTCTTTATGATGTCCTTGAATTTAAGCCAGAGGGTTTCCAAGTCATCAGGTTGTTCTTCTGTGTTTCTCACTGCTGTAGCAATAAGCCCCTGATATCTGGTCTTAATTTCTGGCTCTCTCAGCTTGTAGGTCTTAATGCTCATTTCTCCCGTTGGTTTACTTGGTTTCTTGCGTGATGTTGGGCAGTTCCTAGGCTGAGCAACTCTTTCAGTTGTTCTTTTGATTGTAAGCAGGTAGTGATCACTTCCAATCTCTGGCCCCCTCCAGACTCTAGCATCCCGGACACATTTGAATGAGCTGCTCCTAACAATGGCATAGTCGATCACTGACTTCTCATTCTTTGTTGGTTCACATCTAGTGTATGCATGTATGCGCTTATGGGGGAACATTGTGTAGTAATGATCAGATTCTGCTCACTGCAGAATCTAAGGAGTCGCTTTACATTGTCATTGAGAGTATCTTCTCCATATCTTCCGATAACTCCACCCCATCTAGCATGATCATTTCCATCTCTGGCATTGAAATCTCCGAGCATGATAATTTCATCTAGGCAGTCATCCACTGTCCTTTGAAGCAGCTCGAAGAATTCCTCCTTGACCTCTGCTCTCTCATCCTCATTTGGCCCATACACTTTTACCAGGTTGACTATGGTTTCTCCTCCGAGACAAAGTTCATTTTACTTTTTGTTTTTTGGCCTTTTTTTTTTTTTGGCCGAGATCCATGCAAACTCCTTGTCCCTTTTTCTTTGTTTCAATTATACAAGCTTAGAATGTCTGGTTTTTACTTAATGTAATATTTAACAAAAAGTATTGTCTCCTAGACATGTGGCTTTGAGGTAAATGAGCTGGAAGTGCATAGATAATGATCTTTTGCTGCTTCTTTTCTCTTGTTCAAGAAGGTAGTCCTAAAGCAGAAACTGCCACAGGAGAGGGAAGTGTCCACTGAGCATAAAAGCATCAATGTTGAACCTCACATATGCTACAATATTAAATAAGCAGTTTATATTTGTAATTTTCTGTGTATGCAAAATGCTAATGTGTTGAGTTTGATGGAATTATTATTGTATTAAATATTTTCATGTTCAGGCATTCCAAATAGTGATGTTGTTGTCATTCCTGATGTGGAGCCAGATTTGCCAGAGCCAGAAGTTGTCATCATGGTAGACGAAGAAGAAGAACATGAAAAAAAGAAGAATCTTGTTGGAACTGATAAAGTGGCTGAAACCAGTGACAATCTTACCGTGAGCCGTCATGCTAAAAAGAAGAGTAAGAAATCAGACAAGCTGAAGAAGAAAGGACTTTCTAACATAAACAGTCGGTCTGGTGGTCAGGATAAAGTTCGAACAGAAGTGAAGTCAAAGGTCACACTACCCAGCCCCAAAAAGTCAAAAGGCAAAAAGCACAAGAAAGGAGATGCTAAGCAAGGTATTGATGATTGTCATATATGAATGTATGATGTGTGTAACATTATTACACGAGAATGCATATTATGTGTGTGAGATAATTGTTGACTCACCATTTGTGTTTTAGGATTGAAATGGGGTAAATGAATGGTTTAAAAGATCATGTGGAGTGGAAAATGGTGTAGTGTTACTTTACTAGTGGATGATAAAGGCCAGGTATTGAAACAAATAGATGTCATTGGCTTTGGACATGGAACAATTGACAGAGGATGGAGAGAAAGTAATAACGAGCCATGGAAAGTATGTTTGTATGAACCACTGGATCTGCACATATCTTGAAGATTAGTGTTATTATCATCAAATATCACATTTCTGAATATTCTAGACACTGAGCATTATCCAAAATAAATTCATGGATCGCAACCAACATGTCGACTGTGTTCTGAACTTCCCCATGTGTATATGTGTTGTTGTGATATGTGATTTGTGCAAGCACTTTCTTCTTCAACAATCTGTCCCTTCTTCTATTTATTACCAAGTTCTCCAGTGTTTTTAGCAGCTCTTTATGTGTACATTTCTTTTATGTCTGTTTATGATACACTTCTTTTGTCTGCTTATGATACACTTCTTTTATGTCTGTTTATGATACACTTTTTTATGTCTGTTTATGATACATTCTTTTATGTCTGTTTATGATACACTTCTTTTATGTCTGTTTATGATACACTTTTTTAATGTCGGTTTATGATACACTTCTTTTATGTCTGTTCTTTTGTGACTTCTTGTTTTTGTACTTTAAAACTGAGCAGTGTAGTTATTCCATACCCATCTTCACAGCATATGTGGCAGAATGAACTAAACTTGCACTAGAGAATTTAATGTTGGCAATTTTTTACGTATTGAATTTTTAGTACTGCATGAAAAAAATGGATGGTAGTAAAGTTACTAGTTGCCTTCAGTGAGTAGCAGCAAAGTTGTAAATTTTTAAATAAAAAAAAAAAAATCTTTTTGAATGAGAGAAGATGCGATCTATGTGGATTTTTTTTTTCATTCATTTAAAAAAATTTTTTGTCTGTATCTTTTGCCTCTGCTATATAAACAGAAGAGTGGGGTCGACAGCGAGACGAGCTGCGGATCTTGCTTATGGACAATACAGAGAAAGCACTGGAAAAGCTTCTGAAATATGCCAATGAGTGGGAAGGCAAAGAAAAGCCTATAGTAACTGGCACAATAAAAGATTTCAAGGTAGGTCAGCAGACATAAAATTATTGGTATTTCTATATCATAGATACATACACCATTAGCTGTTGGGACTTAAATCGAAGCATAGAATTTCTAATCACTTATTTTACTAATGGCAGCCATACATTTTCGGTGAACAACCAGATGCTCAGCTATAATGGTATTATTGTCAAAACCGCACCATGTAGTAGAAGGAATTAAGATTTTAAATACCAATAAAGATGTAAAACAAAGTTCAGGGTGAGGAACCCATTTTGCAGCTGGGTAGATAGGAGCAACATGCGGTCTGGTTTTGAACTCGAGTCCCTTTACTTGGACATCACATTTGTCAATCCCTGGGGCTTAAATCATTGTCATTAGCAGTGCTTGGATGTTACTTACTTAGTCGTTCTCCTTCTACCGTGAGGTGTAGAGGTTGGATGTTGAGGTAGATAAAATTAGAAAATTTAGTTTCTAAATTTGTATACTATTCGAGCCTTGCCCATAATGATGTAAACTAAATGGAAATAGGTTCGGGGATAGTCTTATTGTAACTACTTGCACAATGCAACCCATGTTATGACAATGGGATTGCCGTCAGGGACACATGGGAACAGTATAAAGAGGAAAGGATTCACTGATCTGAATGTGTGAATTAAAATAAAGTATGTTTTAAAAAAAAATTGCTAGTTACAAGTACTGTGTAGAATTCTGTGTCGCTGGAATTCTATTTTTATACTGTGTAGAATTCTGATGTTAGTGAAATTCTATTTTTATTCTGTGTACGCAAGAACGTACATAGCAAAGGAAGAATAGAACCATGGCTAGCTCAGGCATGTCATAAGAAAGTGACTAATATGAGATTGTGCATGGTTTTGGCAACTTCATTATGTAAAACAAATTCCAAAGCACAGCTGCAAGAGGACATGCATGTATTGATGTGGCTCCCTACTAGGGGACAGGCTGTAGTAGTGGCTGTATTCTCCATCAGGAGCGAAAAGGGAAATGATACATACACACCCAGTGTAAGAATATTCACAGAAATTTGAACCTCCTATATGGAACTCTTTATGTTTTTTTTAAACCATTGCAAACCTGAAGCACATCTACAGCATTGCATTCCAGCAGACCACAATATGAAATCAGAGTTTTAGTGACATGTGACTACTAGCATTCTTTCACTTTCACCCAAGAAGCCAGGGGCAGGTAAAAATGATGGACATGAGGGCTTACAATCTCCTAACTGTACACATTGGTTAGCGCAAAACTGACAACTGGACAAACTACCAGCAAGTCATCATCAACCTTGCAAGATGACTAGAGATTGGTGTAGTGGGGAAGTAGAGCTGGAAATTAATTAGTTGATAAATGATCATACTGGAGATGATGTTGCGATTGTATACACGGATTGGTCTGTGTACTCCGTGGTGAGAAAACAGGATGGGGGGTTTTAGGGCAGCATCATCGCTGAACAGAGTGGAGCTTACATGACAACAACCTCCTGCATGAGAATGGAGATAGAGGCAGCTTCTGTGGAAGTTACAATTCAGAGCTGTTACTTAATTCAGCATTTCAAGCTATTGAGATTATTTGCTAAATGTTCCATCTGTCCCATTTCTCAGAGACAAAAGCAGATCCCAGTCCTAAGTGATAAACGTGCTGTCCAGAGTTTTTCACAAAAGTCAGTTGATAAGAAAGCTGTTCAGGAAAAGTCAAAAGAATCTAAGGAACAGGACAAAAAATCTGGCCAGCTACAAGATAATTATGAAGAAGTGGAGATGGATATCGACAGTAATGCAGAGGAAGAAGGTACATCTTAGCGTTTTCTTTCTTTCTCTCTGCCACACACCCTCCCGAAGATATGTGTAACTCAGACTTTTTGACGACTTACTAACTCTGTTTACCATCAGTCTGAAACAATTTTTTTTTCCCCCTGTGCGGTCAGTTACAGGTATCAGTAATAGTCTTCTCCTTTCCTCCTCTCTCCCTTCCCCTCCTTTTTCTCCCCAGTTTTGAATCTCTCACTTAACATCTAGCTCTTGCTGTAGCAAAAACCCTCGGCGGGGTAAAGACCTGAATATAAGCAGGTGTCAGTCATTGGACACCATTGTATTCATGACCCTTTCAGTTTCTCATGGAGACTCGTGCCAAGTTCTGTCCTATGCTGTCTACTGAAGGTCCTATCCTTGTCTTCCTCATCCCTGTCATTACTGTGTCCAGTTTGCTTCCTCGTGTGTTTTTCTGTCTTCATCTACCTCTTTTATCTTTTTTTTTTTTTTTAAACAAAATGTACAAGGGGATTGACATAAGTCTTGGGCCTGACCAAGAAGGACATGTCACAGAGAGCTGAAATTTTGTATAGTGTTTATTCCTTTTCAATATAGCCACCATCTGAATTGACACACTTCTGCCATCTCTGCTTGACCTTGAAAAGACCTTGGGAGTAGAACACCCTATTTTTCAAACTAAACCAGTCATCACATGCCAGTATAACCTCTTCATGGCTGTCAAAATGATTTCCTTTTAGCTGTTTTTTAAGATTTGGGAATAGAAAAAAGTCTGATGGAGCCAAATCTGGAGAATATGGTGGGTGTGGAAGAATTTCAATATTCAAATCGTTGGCTGCTAGCTGCACAAGCCGTGCTTTGTGAGAGGGCGCGTTGTCTTGAAGCAAAGGAAGATTTTGAGTGCGCGTTATCCCTCATTTCCTGGTCACAACCTTTCTTAGTTTTGTGAGAAGATCTGCATAGTACTGTCCATTAACTGTGTTGCCACGAGGTAGATAATCTTTCAAAAGGACACCTTTGCCGTCCCAAAAAACAGTCAGCATCACTTTTCCTGCAGATTTCTGCACCCTCGGCTTGACAGGTGTTGGGGAGCCCGGGGTTTTCCATTGCATGCTGGCAATTTTGGATTCTGGGTCATAATGGTGTACCCAAGTCTCATCTACTGTCACCATGGTCTCCAAAAAATTTTTTGACTGACACTTTTTGAGCAACTGTTGACAGCAATTTACCCTCATGTGCTTCTGTTCACGTGTCAACAGTCGCGGAACCCAGAGTGCACACACTTTTCTATGTTCAGTCTGTTGTGTAAAATTCTATAAACTGTTCTTTCATTTAGTTTTACTCTACTATCTATCTCCACAATTGCCATTTTTTGATCCTGGTCAATGATTTTCTTCACTCTTGTTGCATTTTCATCATTGCACTCTGAGGCTGGTCTACCAGATCTTGGCAGATCAGCAACATTTGAACGCCGCACTTAAACTATTGACACCAGTTTTTTTACCGAAGTATATGAAGGACAAGAATCACGAAACACTGGTTCCATCTCCCTGTGTATTTCTGTAGGTGTTTTTCCCTGAAACATCAGAAATTTTATCACAGCTCTGGCCTCCTTCTTTTCCATTGTTTTGTCAAATCTGTGGAGCAGCAGATCCGGTCAATAGGGTACATTGCGCTGTGCACCGTAGCGGGAAAACCCATTGAAGAAACAAACGCGTACTTTACACATTCAGTGCAAATATGATGAACTTTAAATGTGCCAAGTTTCATCTTCCTCCTGTGACTCCTTCATGGTCAGGCCCAAGACTTATGTCAATCCCTTTGTACTTAACTGTAAGAAAGAACTGTTATATGAAATAAATTAAACAAAATGTACTTAACTGTAAGAAAGAACTGTTATATGAAATAAGTTACAGTTTTTTTAATAGAAGTAATGACCATGCATTACAAGGCAGTCCTTGTTCTGGAATTCCTAGGGAAAGAGAGGCAGAGTTAGACCAAAAAACACAGGGAGAAGAGAACTGGAGATAGAAGTGAAACCGATGAGGAAGGTGTGGAAAGAACTTGAGCTGATGTCACGTGACAGGAAGGACTTGGCATGTGTTTGTTGAAGGCCTATGCTCTTTGGGGACCTTAACTCTTCAGTCCCAAGCAAAAAATTGGGTTTGGCCCAAACAAAAATGGCCACCCCAGTGCTTTTTTATTGTTGTTGTTTGGAACATTTTAAAAAAATGTTCATATGCGTAAATACACGAGGTATTTAAAAGAAAGTACTTCCTGTCAGAAATGACGTTTTGGGTTGTTAAAATTAGAAAACAGCTCTAGAAAAGAGAAAAAGATACGAAAGCTGATTTAACGTTGATCGGGCCAAATGGGTCTAGAAGGAAGTACGATATATCAACTTTAGGGACTTAAAGAGTTAAGGGTATTGATTGATTGAATGACCATGGGCATTTTAACCTAAATGAACTCTGCGGCTTACAGAATTATAGGGTGGCATTAATTTAAAGTTGCATAGAATAGAAGGATTAAAGTGGTATGATCAGATCACTAATGTGGAACTGATGACAAGAACCAGACAAGTGCCAGTGGAACGAGAGATGAGAAGAAGATGATGGAGATGAATTGGACACACATTGAAAAAACTTGTTGATAAGATTACCAGACAATCCTTCTTCTGGAATCCCCATGGTAAGAAAGGTAGAGGAAGAGCACATGGAGATGAGAACTGGAGACAGACATGAAGGAGGGGATGAAGCAGGCATGGACAGACCCTGAGCTGATGGCACGGGACAGGAAGACATGGCATAACCTTTGCTGATGGCCTGAGCTCCTAAGGGAGGTGAAAGAAGAAGAAAGGAATATTAATTTAGATAAGAAAGGAATATTAATTTAGATTACCAATTGTTAATTAATTTCACAATTAATAGATTGACTTTTGATCTGAATTTAATAACTTATCTCTGGATTACATAATATTTCAGTCATAATTTGAATTCTTTGATAGTTTTAGTGGATCCTTTTTTTTTATTTCTCTGATGAGAGTGAAATCTCAGTCTTACTGCAAATCATCACTAAACATTGCACCAAGGGACAGAAACATGGTAGTTGCTGATACAATTTAAAAATATTACAGGGTCATACAGATGCAAGGGGGACATACTCATGCATCATTTTGCAACCTGAAGTTTTTTAAAATTTACCTCTGTTCATTCTTGCAGAAGAACATTCTAACTTGGGTGGACTTCATTTTGGGGAAGGTTTTAGTCAAGCCATGCTGCCTGTATCATCTTACGTAAGTGTTGGTAGATAGACCATACTAATACTAGAGTATTTGTATGACTGCAGTATGTTTGAAATGTAGAAGCTACATGTATCTTCTGCTCGGTCAATCTGTTCTTCAGTGCTACTTATTTTGCTGCTTCTGTTATGTCACATGACGATGCTGCTGGTTGATGAGATTCATTCTTACAATATGTCTAAATCACTTTGCACTCTGCCTAGTCTGTGTACCGAGTAACACTGATCTTTTTATCTTTCACTTGTTTGTTACTGTCAAATTATAATTTTTTTTTAAATTATTGTGGTTGTTTAACTAGGGCTGCTGAGCTTCTCGCTCGTTTGCAGCCAATACCAAGTTGAAGCCTCCTTGGTATTATCTAAACTGCAGATCTAGGCTTCTGTTGCCTTTTTGCCATTCCATAATGTGTTGAGTTGAAGTCATGAGCTCCAGTTTATCCAGCTTGGCTTGCATTTAAAGGATCGTCACATCTGGTCTCAAGTTAGTAGTGAGAAGCGTGTGGCATACTATGCATTCCCCAACATCCAAGGGGGCTCTCCAACTATGTAGAGCTAAAATACTATGCCCTGGTTCTGGGCTCCCAAAGAGTTCTGACATCCTGCACAGAGCACTTTCTCAGCTTCCCCTGCCTATCACTGGGTTCAAAGTGAGCTCCTACATGTAGTCAACCAGGTCAAAGCCAAAGAGTTATGTCTGCTCAAGTGACTCCTCCAAGCTTAGTGTGCAATTATAGGTTCTCAGCAGGTTTCACCACGGAGAATTCCTGGAAGTGTGTGGATTTCAGTGAGGGTGTAATTAGCCTCACAGACAGAGATTCACTTCCACATATGTACGAGGGGCGTTCAGAATGTAATGCACCACATCGTTTTTCTCAGCTAATAATGAAGATAGAAGCATGAAATTTTGCACACTTCAAATATGGCATGTGCCAATTGTGTGCACCAAAATGCGCCGCAACCGGCCAAATAATACGGCTGCCCTAAATCATTGAAATGGAGCGTGTTAGCAATTTGCGTTATAAGCAGTGAATTGTGATAGAATTTCTTGTTGCAGAGAAGGAAACTGTTGTGAACATTCACAAGCGTCTATGTGATGTGTATGGAAGTTTTGCAGTCGACAGGAGTACAGTCAGTCGCTGAGTTCAGAGAATCAAAGAATCAGGAAGTGAAGATACGGAGCTGCTTGATTGGCCGATCTGTGGACGTCCTGCCACAGCCACCAATGCAGAAATGTTGAAATGCGCTGAGGGCATTATTCTTACTGATAGGCGAATCACTACTCTACAATTGGCCTTACAGCTGTCAGTCAGCATTGGTAGTGCAAATGCAGTTATAAAAACTCTTGGATTTTCTAAGGTTTGCGCAAGATGGGTTCCTCGAAGCCTCACAAATGACCACTGTTGCGTGCATATTTTGACGCACATATTACAAAAATACGATATGGCTATTTAATATGGAAAATATATATTTGCATTCATTTGTGTATGAAAATGCTTCCTCTGGTAAAGCTAGATAATTCATGATTGATTTACACTTTTGATTATATGAGTGATCTTTCTTGATATTGATTCGGCGCATGGATATTGAATTCATGTCCGTTCTTATTTGTTCGGGCCAGAAAATAGATTAATTTTGCTTGTTATGTTTATGGCCTGAATTCATGTGTACTACTTGTCTAGTGCAAGAAGATTCAGTCGTATATTGTATACCTTTGTATGTTCAGGTCAGACTATATTCTTTCTGCCGGAATCTAGCACAGGTTTTCGTAGTCCTACTGGGTTGTGAAGAGTTCCGATAATATCGACAAGAATGGCTGAGTGCTTTTTCCAGGGCTGGCACTGTTTAAGGTTTAACAGTGATTCATAGATGTTTTTCCAGGAGAAGTTTATGTCTCTGCAAGAGTCTATTTGTCAGAGATCCTCCTCATATGTGTGATTCGGACTCCAGTTATGCCAGACTCTATTTTTGATGATCTCGAGTCGGTTAGACCTAGATGGAACATTGTGCTTCGTATCGCTAGGGTCGTGTTTTGTATCGACGAAGATGACAGGCTTTCCTACAGCAGTTATGTCTACATGAAGTAACTTGATTACTGTAGAGCTGTATGGAAAACTTTATGAAATTATTTATATGCACATTCTAAATTAACTTTGGCTTATATTTACCCTCCTACGAGTGAGTGAGCGACAACTCAGGAAGGCGGCCATGTTATATTCCTGTCATCATATGTTTGATCACTGTCAAGAGAACAGATTATGTATCCTACTATCGGGCAGTGGTATCGAGATCTTGTTATGAGGTGAAAACCCACTATCGTGGTTTATGATTATTATACAAACATTGGACATATTTCAGCTTAAGAACTTAGCCATGAAATGAAGGTTCGGCCAATGACTTTTGTATGTTTACCGATCCTCATTGACGCGTTCAGTCAGTAGAGGATACGGCGATTAGTTACCAGAACAGTGAATGCTACCTTCGGTTGAATGATATTTCACTACTACATGAATGTATCATCCACGATTCAAATAACCAATGAATTTATGTCAACATGTACCCATGACTGTATCCGTGCTGTCCAGTTAGCGTGCCTTCATTAAACTATTGAAATGTCAGCGGCAGTTCAAGTCGTCATTGCATTACATGAGAGTGTGTGAGAGTTATTATCAAGTGGTCTGTTACACCGAACTACTACACCATTCGCGTTACTTGACACTCCCACTCAATGTCTACATGACAGGTTCATTCGATGATGCAGAGGTAACTGAAGAAGACTTTCTTCAGTAATGATCAGTGCATGACCCAAAACATAACATCCGCATCCAGACATTCAACAGTGGCCAATACACAACAACACGTTTATTCTACAGTAGTGGCCAGACATATAACAAACGACACTCTACAGTGGTGAACCAGATTCCTGGGGTTATGATAACCAGACCATCCCTGACGCCACATACGACACGCATGAACACCAGTGTACAAGCTACAATGGGGCAGTCGATGTCAGCTTGACCTGTATTACCGATCGGATGCTGTATCTAGGTCAACGCTTGTTGACAGTTTTTCGCTGTACAGACGGTATTATACAGGACAGTTGTATCAAGTGTATAAAATATCGGGAACAGTACTGTTGACATTTCTCATCATACAGAAGAAAGAAGTGATTGTTGATTCTGTACAGAAGAATCACAGTGTTGTTGAACATAAAGTGCATATTTCATCGTTGGATCTTCATATGCTCAAAAAAAATTGAACATTGTAATAGTGTAGAAAACAAATCTATTATTTAATTGTTCATTAAAAGTGGCAAGTTATTGTTACAACAATTTCAGGATGTCCTTACTGACATTCCTGGTCGAACTAATGTCATTGAACACGACATTATTCTTACTGACCATAATCCTATAAGGGTCAGACCGTATCCTATCCCGATACATTTTCAAGCACAGGTAGAAAAAGAGTTGGATGAAATGATAGAGTTGGAAATAATTGAACCATCCACATCAGCATATTCTTCACCGATGGTTATCGTGCGAAAAAAAGACAACAACATACGTCTTTGCGTTGATTATCGCAAATTGAACCAAGTGACGAAATTTGATGCTGAACCTATGCCTTTACTTGAAGAGCTACTTACCAGACTATCGAATTCTCATTTCTTTACTAAACTCGATTTGTCTAAGGGATATTGGCAAGTTCCATTATCCGAACACGCCAAACCGTTTACTGCTTTTTTCGACGCCTAGGGGTCTATTCCAATGGAATTTCATGCCTTTCGGCCTAATGAACGCCCCTGCAACATTCGTACGCATGATGCGTCGAATCCTATCTCATCGCTCAGATGTCATTGCATATCTTGATGACATCTGTCTTTTCAGTGATACTTGGGAAGATCACTATAACGGGTTAAACGAACTATTCTCTATCTTACGCGAGCATAACCTAACAGCGAAACCATCTAAAGCTTGTATTGGTTTTAGCGAAATATCTTTCTTAGGTCACCGTGTTGGTCATGGGTTCCTAAAAACAGAAGACCATAATACAAGTAAGATACTTAACATTTCTATTCCTAAGACTAAAAAGCAAGTGCGAAGTCTCTTAGGTCTAATACAATTTTATGGACGATTCATTCCGAATCTGTCCTCCATTATGTCACCTCTTTCTTCCTTGCTAAAGAAAGGGTCTCCTAATGTAGTCCATTGGACTCAAGAATGTCAATCCTCTTTGGATAAGGTTAAAACTATGTTTTCTACTTCACCTATCCTAGTATTACCTTCTAAGGATAAGACATTTATTCTTCGTAGTGACGCTTCATCCACAGGGATTGGAGCAGCACTAATGCAAGAGTACTCTGGAACTCTGCATCCTGTGATGTATATTTCTCGAAAATTAAATGCCGCAGAGAAGAATTACTCGGTCCTAGACCGTGAATTATTGGCTATGGTTTGGTCAATCCTTAAACTGCAAAGATTTCTTCTTGGCGCGCATTTCATTGTGGAAACTGACCAGAAAGCTCTTACGGCTATTCAGAGTAAAAATCTGAAGAGCGCGAGATCAACGCGATACGCGATTGCTCTGCAGCCGTTTCATTTTTCGGTGCGAGCTATCCGTGGGTCAGAAAATGTGATGGCAGATATTTTGTCTAGATGCCCACATGATTCATAACTGTTAAATTATATGCCTAACTTTGCTACAGTTGTTCCTATGTTGAAATGTGTACACATATGGAATATATCATATATTGATTGTAACACTACTTAGCGGTTCATTGATGTTTATTCACCGCTGATCTTTCAATGTTTTTTTCGTCTTTGATGATCATGATGTTAAGATATCTAAGATGAAATTTATGTATAAACTGATGTAGAAAGTGTGGCATTGCCAGTATTGTAGTATGCGTTGGTGACACCTCTCTGGAAATATTTATACCTAGAGAAATACTTTCTCTAAGTTCATGAAAAATATTCTCAATGCTTATCATCTGCGCATTGTTATTGGTGCGTGGTGAGCCTATTGTATGTTGCTCCTAGATGTATTTCGAGAGAAAAAAAATGTACAATTTTTTTTTCCCCGAGGGGTGTGGTAATCTGTTGCGTGCATATTTTGACGCACATATTACAAAAATACGATATGGCTATTTAATATGGAAAATATATATTTGCATTCATTTGTGTATGAAAATGCTTCCTCTGGTAAAGCTAGATAATTCATGATTGATTTACACTTGATTATATGAGTGATCTTTCTTGATATTGATTCGGCGCATGGATATTGAATTCATGTCCGTTCTTATTTGTTCGGGCCAGAAAATAGATTAATTTTGCTTGTTATGTTTATGGCCTGAATTCATGTGTACTACTTGTCTAGTGCAAGAAGATTCAGTCGTATATTGTATACCTTTGTATGTTCAGGTCGGACTATATTCTTTCTGCCGGAATCTAGCGCAGGTTTTCGTAGTCCTACTGGGTTGTGAAGAGTTCCGATAATATCGCCAAGAATGGCTGAGTGCTTTTTCCAGGGCTGGCACTGTTTAAGGTTTAACAGTGATTCATAGATGTTTTTCCAGGAGAAGTTTATGTCTCTGCAAGAGTCTATTTGTCAGAGATCCTCCTCATATGTGTGATTCGGACTCCAGTTATGCCAGACCCTATTTTTGATGATCTCGAGTCGGTTAGACCTAGATGGAACATTGTGCTTCGTATCGCTAGGGTCGTGTTTCGTATCAACGAAGATGACAGGCTTTCCTACAGCAGTTATGTCTACATGAAGTAACTTGATTACTGTAGAGCTGTATGGAAAACTTTATGAAATTATTTATATGCACATTCTAAATTAACTTTGGCTTATATTTACCCTCCTACGAGTGAGTGAGCGACAACTCAGGGAGGCGGCCATGTTATATTCCTGTCATCATATGTTTGATCACTGTCAAGAGAACAGATTATGTATCCTACTATCGGGCAGTGGTATCGAGATCTTGTTATGAGGTGAAAACCCACTATCGTGGTTTATGATTATTATACAAACATTGGACATATTTCAGCTTAAGAACTTAGCCATGAAATGAAGGTTCGGCCAATGACTTTTGTATGTTTACCGATCCTCATTGACGTGTTCAGTCAGTAGAGGATACGGCGATTAGTTACCAGAACAGTGAATGCTACCTTGGGTTGAATGATATTTCACTACTACATGAATGTATCATCCACGATTCAAATAACCAATGAATTTATGTCAACATGTACCCATGACTGTGTCCGTGCTGTCCAGTTAGCGTGCCTTCATTAAACTATTGAAATGTCAGCGGCAGTTCAAGTCGTCATTGCATTACATGAGAGTGTGTGAGAGTTATTATCAAGTGGTCTGTTACACCGAACTACTACACCATTCGCGTTACTTGACACTCCCACTCAATGTCTACATGACAGGTTCAATCGATGATGCAGAGGTAACTGAAGAAGACTTTCTTCAGTAATTATCAGTGCATGACCCAAAACATAACATCCGCATCCAGACATTCAACAGTGGCCAATACACAACAACACGTTTATTCTACAATAGTGGCCAGACATATAACAAACGACACTCTACAACCACCGATTGCAAAGGAAAGCAATTTCTTCTGAATTGTTGGAGCGTTTCAATGCTGATGGAGAGAACTTTTTGGCTAAGATCATTACAGGTGACGAAACCTGGGCACATCATTTTGAACCTGAGACAAAAAGACAGTCAATGGTGTGGCATCATCCGCAATCACCACGAAGAAAGAAATTCAAGACAATTCCTTCAGCTGGAAAGGTCATGATCATTGTCTTTTGGGACATTGAAGGTGTGATTCTGGTGGACGTTATGCCAAGAGGAGAGACAATCAATTCGCAAGCTTACATTAAGACATTGGAAAAATCTCAATCAACGTTTTCGCAGAGTTCGGCTGCATAAGAATCCAGCAGAACTGCTTCTCCTTCACGACAATGCGCGACCTCACACAAGTCTGGCAACACGGGAAGCAATCACCAAATTGGGTTGGACTGTACTACCCCATCCACCCTATAGTCCCGATTTGGCACCTTCTGATTTTCGTCTATTTGGTCCACTTAAAGATGCACTCCGTGGGACAAGGTTTGAAGATGATTAAGGAGTGATTCATGCAGCAAAGAAATGGCTACATGATCAAGACAAAATCTGGTACGGGCTAGGAATACATGCACTTGTTTCGCGCTGGCATAAAGCCATACAAGTTGATGGGGATTATGTTGAATAATACCGATGTTTACGTGACATATCCATGTATATTGTGTATAAATTTCATGCTTTTTGAATAAACAGCTCCTGAGAAAAGCGATGTGGTGCATTACTTTCTGAACGCCCCCGTATATTATAGCATTGTGCATAGCTGATGGTCATATTCAAAAATGCCTCCATGCATTTTTTAAGTTATTAAACTAGTATCCATTCATTATGTGTCTAACTTAATGTAAGTAACTTTTATTTAATTTTATTAATATAATTATTTTAGGTTTATTAAATGCCTGTTTGTTTTGTGTATCTTTCAGGAGAATTTAGATTCTCAAGACGCTCAGCAGAGCACACAACACTTGTTGCTGACTCCCATAGTTGTACCAGTTCTTTCTTCTCACCAGCTGCATTCACCTGCGGGTATACCTTTTGAAGGATCACTACCACCTCCCATGCCACTGTCTATTCCTCCTCAGCCTCCACAGCCTCCACTTCCTCCTCCTCCACCACCACCACCACATCCGCCATCATATGAGCTGGAGTGGAAGAATAAACAGGCAGTCAGGGAAGAGAGAATCGTCGAAGTAATGGGTAATAGGATAATTGTCAGCAAAGACGAATCCAGAAGTCTTCTTTATCAGGAAGAAAGAATGCCAGTTTACCAGGAACACCTAGAGCACCACAATGATTTAATTGATGCTGCAGTTCCAGACATATACCTAACAGAGCAAGCTAAAAAAGCCATCATGGAGTGTAAAGACTTTAGGGATGTTAACAGGGTTCTTCACAACTCTGGGAGGTCATTGGGTGATGACATTGGTAGACAGCTGCGTCTTATCAGACACAAACAAGAAAATAGGTCTGAATCTCAAGGTGCAAACTGGAACAGAGTTATAAATATGTTTCCAGGTATGGCACCTCAGAGGAACACTTCTGATGACCTTAATAGATCAGTATCACAGCTTTTGATACCGCTCGTTGAAAACTCTTGTAGCTCTGAAGATATGATGACTACTGATCTAAGAGCAGAGCATTATCCATCAATGGAGGTAAGAAGAATCAGTCATCCCTTGTTAAGTGAAGACATTTACAGAGAAGAAAATTCACCTTCTGTGACTAGCCAAAGGAATCAGTCTGAAATAACCGGGATTAATTCTCTCTATGACTTTCCAAGTGAAATAGATGAATATGTAGACCTTACTCAGAGGCACAGAAGACCATTAACACAAAAGAACACTTCTTATAAGTCAAGCCAAAAACCTGTGAGAAAGGTCAGTCGTGAAAGATCGCCTAGCCCTTCAAGAAGAGTTCTTCTGGGGGAGCATGTGAGAAGCTACTCCAGAGATGGATCAGGCTCACCACATTCTCCTGCTTACTCCGGGAGGCAATTGTTGAGCAGTCTGATAAGACATCAAGACAAGTCTTACAGTCCACCTCAAAGGTCTGCATCCAGAGAACATTTTAATGAGAGGGCATCTGTTAGCTCCCCGTACGTGTCACGGAAATGGCAACATGATCATCACCCCACATCATCCTCTCCACATGAAGAAGTTCATGGAAGAAGAAGTAACTCCTTAGAAAGAGCTGATGTTTATGAACCAGAAGTACCACCTACAAAGAAACTGAGACGATCGTCACCACCTCCTTACATACCAACTTCTATCACACCTTCCAGCACATTCCCTAATTCACAGGTGCCTCAGCATGATCGTCTTCAGAGCTCTGATTCAGAGGAGGAAGACCCTATTGCCCTTAGAAATAGGCTTCTAGCGGAGGTTACAGAAAAGAGAAAGACAATTGCTGAGGTAAGTCCTGAAATGAAAAAACAAAGACTGAGTTTGTCTAAATTAAAAATTCCCTGATACATATCCTAACCATCTCCATCTCATGGTTATGCCTGTGTTAAATTTTCATGCTTTTTTCGTACGTGCCCAGACCAAACCATCTCCATCCTGGGGTTATGTTTATTTATGTTGTTTTTTAAAAATGCATTCCTGATACACGCTCAAAACCATATCCATCTCAGGATTATGTTGTTTCTGTATGTTTTTGATACATGAACTAGCTTTCTCCATCTTGAGCTTATGTCATGGTCTGTGTTTTCATGCATTCTTGATGGTTTTATGCATGACCTATCATCGCCATCTCGAGGTTATTTGAGGGTTTATGTTTTTGTGTGTTCTTGACCTAACCATGTACAACTTGGGATTTTGTGATGGTTCATGTTTTTATGCATTTTTGATCCATGCCAAAACCATCTCTTACCTCAGGGTTTTATTATGTTATGTTCGCTTGGTTCATGCCCAAACCATCCTTATCTTTGATGTTGTTATGTTTTCATGTATTCTTGGTACAATCCCTAACCTTCTCCATTTCAGGGTCTAGTTGATGTTATATTTTTATGTGTAATTGATAACATGACGTAGCCATCTCTATCTCAAGGTCATGTGATTGTTTATGTTATTATGTGTTTTTTACCTGACCACCCGTTTTGTTTATGGCAAAACATTCAGTGATGTCTGCATTAGATAATATAAATCAGTGCATGGGTATAAGTGAAAATGGCAGTGGTTTGGAGTTGAACTGCACTGTTTATTTATACAAGTTAATGCTAAACAAAATTTTTAACTTGTGAGTTTTCAGATGAGATAACCTATTTTTTTCCCCCATCTGTCAATATGTGTTGAGAAACTGGCCTGTCGGGACTTTTTGCAGTATTAAGGACTTGAAAATATTCACGCTAACTTGAAATTTGTTATGTATGTTATCTCTTGTCTCACAGTTTTGACATGCTTCAGTCTACCCAGATGTAAATGGGTACCTGACTTTGCACTTGAGTCAGGGAAGGAAAAGGCAGCGAGTAAGGAAACTGGTCACCCCACTTCTTGATGCTGGACCTAGTATAGTGAGGTCTCTAACACTTCACTCCCCTATGGCAGTATGTGCTGTGGGACTACCTTGACCTTTATATTATCTCCGTATAAGACATTTTGAGAATATGGCACTGGTGTTGGATAGGACGCACATTCAGGGGACCTGTTGACAGCATTACAAGGTAGTCCTTGTTCTAGAATCCCCAGGGAAAGAGAGGGGAAGGAAGTCAGAAAAACACAAGGACAAGGGAAGACAGACTTAAAAAGGATTAAGAAGACAGGGGGAGGAGCTTGAATGGATGGCAGGAGGATAGGAAGGCTTGGCTTGAATTTGTTGAGGTCTATTCTTCTTAGGGAACTGAAGGGTGTTGATGATGATGAGATATTTAGCTGTCATTTGTGCTTTTTATATATTTGTGAGTTATCACAAGATTAACACATATTTTAGAATACTTTATCTTTTTAAACTACAGGGCCCGTCAAGTAACTCTACACCATCTGGAATGTCCCCAAAACAGGACTCGACACATTCTGAATCATCAGAGACTTTTCTTAAGGCTCATCGAACAGATGAACTCTCTGTTGATGGCCAGTACAGACTTAAAGCATCTCACATGATTGCCAAAGTCTCTCAAGATGATGAGGATGAAGAGGAAGAAGAGGATATGAAACCACCTCCAGTAATAAACAGACTTGTGAGGAGGTACAACAGACCTCCAACTCTTGTTGAACTCAGTAAAAGGATTTTAACGTCAGACAGACATGACTACCAACAGGAACAGCCTGAGTCACATGATCAAGAACAGCATTCCCGCCAGGCAGGATTGAAATATTTAGACCTCAATATGGATCAGATGTGTGAGGAAGAAAATGAAGGCCTTTCTAAAACAGATCTTGAAAATCTTAGAGCGTTTATCATCAGGTCACAAACACATGCTCCAGAAAGGAGGCAGCGGTCAGTAGCTGTTGAAGACGAAGAATGTAACGCTGAAGTGAGAGACAGACATGTGCAAGAAGAAATACCTTGCACCACTTCATCCTCATCTCAGAATCATTTACATCTTAATTTGTCTGAGAAGCCACACTCGTCTTCAGGAAACTCCATGCTTAAGGTATCATTAAAATCATCAACAGGAGGCATTACTACTGATTATGATGAACATAAATGTATAAAAGCGGCTCAGGATGTTAACCTCATTACATCATGTCCTGTGACTTCCACCAACACACCAGAGTCTTCTGACATTCCAGGTCAATCGCCATCATTCGTTGAAAACACCAAGGTCACAAAATCTGCCTCACCTCTCGTGTGTTCACAGTTCACGTCTTCAGAACTGTCCAGCTCAACATCCTCTCTTGTGACTACATCAAAAGTTATATCATCAGTAAGAAACAAAGCAAAGACAGCGCCACAGTATTATCCAGCCCCCAGCTTAGACCAAAGGTTAGAGCCAAGTCCATCATCTGCTGCCAGAACTAGTTTGATTAAAACATCCTTTGCTGCGAAATCACAATTATCTTTAGGAAGCAGTACTAGCATAAATGTCTTTCCGGGCTCACCCCACAGCAACCAGAGTTTTGAACAAAGAACCCATCTTAGACCTGGCTATAAAAGTGAATTAGTCTCTAAAAGTGTTTCTGAGGTCCAGACACAATCTACTGCTGATAGCACGGGTCTTTTAACAAGTTCAAGTGTAAATATTACAGCGAATGGTACTGCTGCCAGCCTGTCTTCCACCGCCAAGACCGCAGTGCCTATAACTCAGCAGTCTCATAAGGTTCATCATAATGTGATAACAGACTCCTCTAAAACCACGACACCTTTTAGTGATCGCTCAAGTCTTTCTTCATATTCCAGCCAATCGTATGCTTCAGGTGCTACAAGCGGACCAAGAATGTACTCAAATGTAAGTCTATTGATCTTATTGTTTTGGAGGTATTTGGTTGAAAGTTTGAGAACTCCTGTCACTATATGCTGTTGTTAGTTGCATAAGTGATGGTCTTTAACACATTAACTACCGCAAGCCGCTGTCAGCGGCTCACAAAATAATCACATTTGGACCGCAAGCCGCTCAGAGCGCCAATCTAATTTTAGTAATAAAACGAATGAAAAATGTACTGAAACACTCTCTGATCTGGTTCGAGATTTTAAGTTGCCACGGGAAAACAAATTCCCAAAGCATGGTTGTTGTAGAACACTGGAAAATTGATATTATGTTCATATTTTTCAGCGTTTTGGGTTAGTTAACCAAATCGTGTAAAACTGTTTACCATGGCAACTAGTGATAGGACTACAAAAAATGCATGTATATTTCGTCTAACGGCTGAATAGGATAGAAATTTGTTTCAACAATTGACTGATAGATCTAGCGACTAGAACAAGAGTGAAAACAGTGTGCACATTGATTGAAATTGTGATTTTGATAGAGATGGGGCGCAAGCAGTTATAATTGTGAAGATATTGCAAGTCCTCGGCCATCGGAGGGCCGTTAAATAGCAACAACCTCTATTAGAGTTACAACCGGTATTTATTGTAATAGTACATTCATTTATCTTTAAAATGACGTGTAATTCATAAAAATCTGTCAACAATTACGAAAACTACAGCTTACTTTGTGCAAACACCTACAGGATGAAAATGGGAAAAAAATTTAATTCGGCCACAGTGTGTTTTTCAATTCGGTAGTTAATGTGTTAAACAGATCTTGTTCTGTGATGTTTTTTATAAGATGTCCATGATTCCTTCCTATTCTGTAATCATCACCATCATTTTCCTTTGCGCTCCTTACGGAGCCACCACTGAAGCTTGTCCCTTTGCAGGAAGCCTGCACCAACCATTCACATGCTCTTGTTTACGTGATGGGTTGTCAGTCCCATGCACAACCGCATATTAGTTGCTTTGTAAGACATGCCTGGGTGTGTAACACCCCTTCCCCCCCATGAACTACACAGGGCCTATTCTTCGGTGATAATAAAAAAAAATCAGTAGAGACCATTGGAACAGACGGTAATATGGTCAATAGAAGTCTCCAGTCACATAAATGTTTCTGTCCTTGTAGCTTCTTGATGCACTTGCATCATAAATCCCTAATGTCATCCTCCAGCTGATTTCTCCTACTTCCCTCATTGCACTTAAAGCACTTTCACCATGATTTTTCATGTTGTTGACTACTCATTTAGGCCTCATTGTATCAATACATTATATACCAAGGTGGCACTAGCCTTTTATGCCCAACACTTAGCTTAACATTTTTATAATATAATATGGTTTTAAAAGTTTTCCATTATTTCATTTTATAAATTGGTGGAAACATCAGTTACCCTCGTGGAGCTACCATACCAGGGATGAGGCAAGGGATGTCCCTTAGGGAGTCCTTCTGCCTGGTGCCATCCTGCTCTCCCCCAAAACAGCCAATGTTCACAACTCCTCACCCAGCAGCCATTCAGTCTCTCAGCACATTGAATCACCTTAGACTTGGGGATTCTTCATGACTCAGATCCTAGAGTATGCTTCATAGCGATTCCAGCTTTAAACATGTTAGAGAATGACACTGCAATAGATGAATCATCAAGGTTAAGACTGTTGGAATTTGGCATCAAACGAAAGGCTAGCAGAGATGGACGTATGAGAGGATGCATCCATCGTTTATGTAACCAGTGAGCTACAGAAACAGTAAACATTCTCAGTCTTCGACATATACTGAGGAAGACTGAGCCCAGAGTTCAATGATGTTGATTCTGTTCAACAGTAACAATAACATGTCAAACTTAACCAATGAAATTACAAAACTCCACCAATTGGTTCCAAAAAAGGCATAAACGAAGCTTCTTCATATCAAAATTCTGCATCGTAAATTCAACGTTCACAATTCTGCCGTACACACTTATTGACACATTAGTTGGCACAGTCTCATTCTACTGCAGTTTTAGCAGTGCAAAAAATTAATTAGGTTAGTGAATGTTTCCATTCAATCTGAGGGGATGACAGCCTCTAGACATCATGGTGGTTATTAATCGTAGCTTCTTTCCAGTGGCATCTTGAATGAATGATAATTTATTACAAATGGAAAGGCAGATTTAAAATAGTTATTTTAATTATTATCTGACACCAATATCCTCAGTTTCTTTACTTGACTCGTAAGGTGTTGTTAATAGGAACTTTTATCCTTATCCAATTTCCAGCTTCAACGTTAATAAATTGAGTTAACTGTACAAAATATGGATTTAGAATGAAAGGATGTGTATATGTCTTGGGCTGCACGCAAGATACCCCCATTGTGATGATATGTGATGTCCCCGGTAAAAGCTTATATGCGAGTAACCCCAGACAAAAGGCATCCCCTGCATGGAAACAAAGCTGACATCAAATAAGCAAGAAGAAAGAGGGGGATGTCATGTATGGTGCAGGCAGAAGCAATTATTAGACAGGTGACCACAGTTGAAAATATATTCATAGGAGAAGAGTAGAGTAGGTCAGGTGAGAACTGGACAAACTACCAGCAAGCCGTCAGCAGCCTTGGCAGACAGTGCAGAACTTGGGCCAATGGGAGGGCAGAGCTGGAAATTGATGAGCTGATAAATGATCATGCCATTGTGTACACTGATGGGTCTGTAATATGTAGTGAGAAATCAGGGTGGGGCTTCTCTGTTAGAGTAAAGGGTAGAGCTGTCGCTCAACATATCGGGGCCTCCAGCATGAGAATGGAGGTAGAGGCAGCTACTGCAGCCTTAAGGTGGCTGTCTGAAACTTCATTAACGAGGGCAGTTATTGTATCAGATTCACAATCCATTCTTCGGAAAGGCCTAAGTGGATGGCTCTGGCTTGCATGGGAAACCTCCATAGACACCTCGAATCTTCAGGAACTGGTGTGGATCTACTGTCCTGATCATGCAAGGAAGGATTTCAATAAGTGCGGACAGTTCATTCCTCAAGTCTTTAATAAGCTTTGTTTGCACATTGGTTTATTTCAGGACACGTAAATAAATAATGAAAACCTGAGCTCTGTGAGTAGTAAATAAATCAATATAGGTAATTAACAGGTGCTCATTGGACAGAAAGGAGGATATCAGACAATATAGGTGATAGGCTTGCCGAGAATTGAACTATCATCCAAACGTCGTCATCACCTAGCTATGAAAGCAAATCAGTTAATTTAGCAACCTTAGCCCTAAAACAAGTGCTTCATTGGCCGAGGTCATTCTAATGACAGCTACACAGCGGAGCCGCGGTAACGCAGTGGTTAGTGCACTGGCTTCCTAGCTTGGTGGTCCATGGTTCGATCCTCAGTCGAGGTGGAATTTTTTAGACCGCAAAATGGCTCTGGGGTCAACCCAGCCTCATGAATTGGGTACCAGAGCAACTCTGGGAAGGTTAAGGCGGCTGGCGTGATGCTGACCACATCACCCCTAATGTGCCGATGGTCAAGAAAATATGGGCCTAACACCATATTCTCAATATGCCTCAATGGGCGTGTAACAGGATCCTTTTTTTTTACCTACACAGCTACGGAAAATAGGACCCGTGAACGTCTATTCATAGGGCTCATGCTTCCTTCATTATTTATTCAAGTTTTCACCCATCTGTGACTTTAACCTACCAATCTATCCTGTGTTTATCTTTATCTGCACATTACTAGATATAAGTATTTTGGCCTTTATTTGGTTTATACTTGCTGGTAGATAGTTATATTAGGGATTGAGTCTTTAAATGCCTTTGTCATTCACGGGGGTCCTATATTCCGTAGTTGTGTAGGTGTCGTGAGAATGACCTCAGCATACTTTCATGCTGTTAAAAATCAATCCAGTAAAAAATTAATCATCTTGACTCTAACCACTTTAATAAAAAAATCTTTGTTCAGATATATCCTCTATCCATAATATCTGTCAAATTTTTTTTTTTTTGGGGGGGGGGGGGGGGGGGGGGTACTTCTTGGTCTTTCATCCATTTCATTGTTATTTCATTGTAGTAGGGTTTACATGAATTGTACACTTCATTAATTTAATGTCTCTGATGAAACAACTTTATTAAATTTTTATTTTTTTCCCTGTAGGCACGTGTGCTTCCAGTTCACCCAAAAGTATTAGTACCACTGTCATCAGATAGTGATGGTGAAGATGAGGAGGAAAATGGTAGGCAGACTTCCGAATCTGCATTTTCAGCTCAGAAACTTATTGGAGTAGAGGAGCAAGACATTGACATGCTTCTTGGTACTCAGGGGACCTTGGCTGAGGTTTGTGAGGCAGAACCTAAAAGTAATCTTAAAGACGTCATGTGACGATCATTACACTTTAGCTCCCCATGGAGAATTGGCCTTGAACACATTTATGCCAGGCTCAGTCTTAAAGTAGAACTAGATGCAGAAGTGAAAACGATGAGGAAAGAACGTGAGTGGATAGTGTGTGACAGGAGGACTTGTCACATGTGTTTGTTGAAGGGCTGGGCTCCCTGGGGAGGTAAAGAGTATTGATTGAGTCTTAAAGTAGAGAAGTACTATTTAATACAGAACTTGAGTATTAGATTATGTGTAGTGTCCTTCTCTCCACTACCTTGAAGCTCTTTTTTTTTTTTTTGGAGTACATGTCGTCAGCTGCAACTGTCCACGTCTTATCTTGAATTTATCTTCAGATTTCTGTCATAAGAGGAATCTATGAGGATAAACTTTATGTGAAGATTGATTTCAGTATTGTACTTCTTCTTGGATCCTTAGCACGTGACTGACAAAGCAGTCAGTGGCCATCACGCCTAGTGGCGCCTTGTAGGACAGCAACAAACTGTCCCCATTTTGCTCAGTTGGTGGCCATTCTTCATGCCGTCCCCAGTGGTGCGGTTCATGCTTTGCATTTCAGCCTCCACTGTTCTCCGCTAGGTTGTCTTTGGTCTGCCTCTCTTTCACCATCCATCTTATGTCTATAACATAGCAGTTCTGGTGATGGTGTTAGGGTCCATTCTGAGGACATGGCCAACCTAGATCCAACATCTACCTGCAATGATGTTGTGCATGCCTTTTTGACTGCACCATACAAGCAGTTCCTAGTTGGAGGTAGTATTCGGCCAAAAAATTCGAAGAATTTTCCCTAGGCAGGTTGTGTGGAAAGAGGATAATTTGGACATTTCTGTTTCTGTTACTCACCAGCACTACGCGTCATACAAAAGTACAGAAAGCATGCTTTGAGTTTTAGATTACCTATATTGTCACTGTGTTTACCACTACTTAGTTCTTTTTTTTTTAATGCATGCTGTTTGTATTAGCTGTGTTCTTTCTTGAATGTATCTTATAAATTATGAGGCATTTCTTCAGGATTTTCTTCTGTGTGATATGTGGACTTCCTCATTTTCCCCATTTCTTTTAGGCTACATGTATGGATATCTTTTGAGATTTAATGGGAATCTGAAGGATTATATCATCATCAGGAATCTTTTGGCCGAATACCATCACCAACCAAGATCTGCTTGCTCGGAGCAAGCAAGAGGACATGCACACCATCATAGCTGGCAGACGCTGGAGCTGGGTTGGCCATGTCCTCAGAAGAGACCCCGATGCCATCACAAGAACAGCTATGCTTTGGACCCCTGAAGGAAAACGAAAGAGAGGCCGACCAAAAACAACCTGGCGGAGGACTGTGGAGGCTGAGATGCAAAGAATGAACCAGAGTTGGGGCACTGTACGAAGGATGGCCGCCGACCGAGCAAAGTGGAATCAATTTGTTGGTTCCCTACAAGACGCCACTAGGCGTGATGGCCACTGGCTGCTTTGACGGTCGGCGGCTAAGGATCAAAGAAGAAGGTGTCACCTTCACATGGAAGGTTGGCTGCAATGAATCTCCATTTTCTGCCACTTATCTTGATGGTGCACTCTGATATACTCTTTCCTGTCCATCTCTTGATGTTATTTTCCTTCTTATAGTTCTGTCTTCCTCTTGCACATTTGCCTTAACTCTGCCTTCTGTTTTGATCTTCAGTAAGGTGTAATGTCTTTTTACATGGCCAGAATATTTTTGCCATCTAATTTTGATGTCCTTCATTACTTATCTTTTCATTCCTAGGTTTTCTAAGACCTCGTTATTTTTATTTATTTACTTCTCTTTGCATGAGATGTGCCTCATTCTTCTGTATATCCACATCTCAAATGCCTTAATTTTCATATTAGAGATTATAACAACTCCTATAAGGAGGTCAAAGGGAAAAGTGAGAAAGTCACAGAGAATAGTGGGGAGGTCAATGAGTGATGGGGAGGTCAGGGAGAAAACAGTGGGAAGATTGAAACAGTTTGAAAGTAAAAGAGAATACTGGAGAAGTGAGACAATCAAAGTGAACAGTGAGAAGGTCTAAGAGAACATCAGGAAGGTAAAAAAGAACAGTAGTCCAGTCAAAGAGAACAATTGGAAAGGTACAAGAGAACCGATGTAAGGTCAAAGTGAACAATGAGGAGGTCAAAGGGTACAATGGGGAGGCCACTCTGAATAGACCACACCAGACTCTTGTTTGTTGAAAGAGCTGTGACATTTCTTGTGACCCATTTTATTCCTTCCAAATTGCTAATTTCTTGGTTATAAAATATAAATGTTCACAGGCGCAAGGTAATGAAGGAGCAGCCACACGGCTTCTAAAAAAACAAGAGGAGCTCTTAAGTGCCCATGAGTAAGTTGTACGTTCTGTGGATTTATGTACACTGTAGAAAATCAGATTGTTTTGTATGACCATGGTCATATGTTATCCATATAGTTAAACTGATGTTACTTTTTTCACAGTGGGACTGGTTGTTGTCAAAAGGGCTGAATGAGTGTCATGTAAGGTTGTTTCTGGCTGATTGAGTGTCGTCTGAGGTTGTTTCTGGCTAAGCAAGTGTCGTCTGAGGTTGTTTCTGGCTGAACGAGTGTCATCTGAGGTTGTTTCTGGCTGAATGAGTGTCATCTGAGGTTGTTTCTGGCTGAATGAGTGTCATCTGAGGTTGTTTCTGGCTGAGTGAATGTCGTCTGAGGAGTACACGCTTAAGAAATAGTAAAAGAACAGTAACAGAAACAAATGGAGAGTTTTTTCTTTCTTTTCTAAATGAATACTTGTAAAAAATATCTGACAATGCTCCGAATTAGAATTTGATTATGTGCATATATACATGCTGGCGTACGTGTGGGATGTGTGCATCTGCACATGAGCAGAGCAAGGGAAATTATATAAGTTTTCCAGTCAGCATTTCTCTTGCCCTTAAGTGTCTGACTTACGTAATCTTCAAATGGTTTTTTTCTAGGCAGTCAATACAAAAGGACCAGAAGGCAGTCAAGTTGTTAGTTAAAAGAGCAGTGAAATTTCTTGAGGCCCAGCAGCAAGAGGAGGAAAAGCAGCAGCAGATGCGTGCCCAGTTGCTAGAGCTATCTCTTAAGATGAAGACGGCTGAGAAACTTGTGATGGTGTTCAGGGCAGAGAAGGAGCAAGCAGAGAAACAGGTATGATTTTTAAGCACTGGTGGTGGTGCTGCTGTTTACAGAAATGGCGTATACATGTAATTTGATAAGTATGGTAAAGGTAAACCAAAAGCAGATGCAGGCTGTCCTCAACTTATGACAGATGTCAGGAACAATATTATGGTGGGTCTGGGTTGTATGTAGATGAAGATCAACAATGGCTCGTACAAATTAACCCAATGTCACTGGTACAGTTCCATAACATTTATTCGACTGATAGATAAATCGTGGAAATCAATTACATTTAGCAAGCATACTGACATCACATCCAGGCTGACATTGCCTGCAGGAAATAACTCTTAACTCTTGTGTTCACGAAACTGGCTTTACAGGAACACACACTAACAGTACACATAAAGTCCTTTTTGCGGTATACCCTCCTAGCACAGTCATAACACCATCCAGGTGATTCACTTATTCTAAGTGGTTGGCGGCATTAATCATCGCCATATAGAATCTCCTCCAGGCGGGAATTCAACAACGCCTGTATTATTCCGATAACGCTACAAGGCGGGAAACACGTCACCTTTCTTCCCAGTAGCTCCAGGGGCGGACACTGCAACGCCCTTTACTGTTCTCCACGAACAGGAATATAACTATGGTTCCAAGAGGAACACTCTAAGGCAGAACAATAACCTTCGCCGTATCCACAATTGGTAGGACCTACCCTATAATAAATATATCCATCATATTTGAAATAATCACATCTGGTTCTCCACAGTCACAAAATACGAGCTCACAGCTCGGCTGCCAAACACCGAATAATCCCAGTCACCCCAGACTTGTATTCACTCAACGCTTTCTCCCAGCGCACGCACAAGTCACACAATGTTGACCTACAGTCAGACAAACTCAATCCCTGAGTTACACTTACAAGTGTTGACAACAACAGTTCAGTGACCCTTAACACCAATCACTATCATTATTCACACTCATGAAACTGTTCTGTGACAACAGAGTACTGCTCCGATGTTCATATCATAAATCGAAATTGATGTAAATCAAAAATCAAAGTATGGTATATGAACCATACAGATGTTTAGCAGTCCACAGTTAACATGTCTCAATGCTAAAATATTTATGTTTGTTTTGTTATCCTTTTTTAAAAACCGGCTTTGGGAGCCGCGCTGGTGTAATGGTTAAGACGTTGCGCTAGCGACCAGGTTTTCAAGGTTCAAGCCCGGGCGCCGGCATATGTAGGAGTGTCATCGACCGGGAATTTGACTGAATAACCTGAACGGCTCCTGCAGATAAACCCTCTGTGGATGGGAAGGAGCGAAGCTCCTGACCGGGTTGGAAGGAAAGTCCACTGGCTCCCCAGCCTCGCAATGACATGTCATTGGGCCAAAAGGGCTGGAAAGCTCGAGTGCTGCTGGTTAGAGAAAAAAAAAAAACTGGCTTTCACTGTCTCTTCGCCACTGCACAAAAAATTGCACAGAAATTACCAGCAGATTTGGAGGAAATTATTCTAGCTTTTCATAAATTCATCATTGAACCATCACTTTTTTTTTTACTTTGACTTATAATTTGTGTCATTCATTTTGGAAGCTTTTCAAGTCTTAAAGTCTATGGGTCGACTTACAATCGGATCAACCTATACTCGAGTATATACAGTAGTTATGATTGTGATAAAATTTGGTTTGATTTTGATCATGTTCCCATGCTATATGCACAAAGTCGTCCTCCCATCCACTTCGCAGTAGTCCATAGTGTGAGGTTGGTAAGAAATCATTGTCAGGTGTATGCATTACATGAACAGTCATTTTTCTCATTTCTTCCGTTAGGTCCAGATTGTCACCGAAAAACTCTTGAGGAAGAAAAAGCTGTATATGAGCAAAGCAAAATCTGTCATGTCTCTCGGAACTAAACTCCTGGGACCAACATATGTGTCACAAATTATCAAGTCACAGGTGCATTTGTTTTATCCATCTTTGGTCATAAATGACATCTTTGTATAGTCTTAGAATTGCACCGAATGTCTAGTGTTGCATGTATGGAAGGATGAATGAATGCCTGGGAAGACGGGTGGAACTATGTACTAATAATGGCAGGATCACACCATCAGCAACATAAGGAGAGAAACCGCATCATCGTTTTTAGGCTGTAATGCAACCATTTACAAGTAAACCAGCACCTGAAAAAGTTAGTCCTTTGTACCAACCAACATTACCTGTGTCGGTTTCCAGGGGTCTCTATGGAGGCAAAGAAAAAGTAGTACTGCCGCTTCCTCTTAACTCTTTCAGTCCCAAGCAAAAAATTGGGCTTGGCCCAAACAAAAATGGCCACCACATTGCTTTTTTATTGTTTGGAAAAAAAAATTTTTTAATGTTCATGTGCATAAATACACGAGGTATTTAAAAGAAAGTACTTTCTGTCAGAAATGACGTTTTGGGTTGTTAAAATTAGAAAACAGCTCTAGAAAGGAGCAAAAGATACGAAAGCCGATTTAACGTTGATCGGGCCAAATGGGTCTAGAAGGAAGTACGATATATTGGCTTTTGGGACTTAAAGAGTTAAGCATAAAAGGCAGTTAAATTTGAGTTTGTATGTGGGGCTGACAGCCTCTTCATGTGGAACAAATTGCTACAGAGACCACCCACTGCAAGAGAACATGAATACTTTGATGATATGGGGACCAGCTGCAGTGATGAGACCATGCTCCATTATGAAGGATGGACAAGAAGAAGAAGAAGCCAATATGTCAATGAAAATGATGAAGAATACATGCATAGACCTTGAGTTACGACACGTGACAGAAGGACCTGGCATATGTTACGTGACGGCTTGTGTTCCTTGGGAAGTTCAAGGGGGTGATGAGTAAGTGAATAACTTAGAATATTCAAACTACATGATCTTTCTAATGTGTAGCAGACGTGTGGTTGGAAAAATAAAATTGTTAAAAACTTTCACACCCAATGTGTGAGACGTGATGACTGTCTATTACGTTTCGTCACCTTAGTACTGCTTTGTTCCATCTCCACTTTTTTGTCAAAATTGACCTGATGTCATAAGTCAACATAAAATAATTTAGTCTATCCTCCCACACATTATCTTACTGTTAACTGTTTGGACCATCATGAAAAGTTTCATTGTAATGTGATATATCCTTCTTTTCAACTAGTAACCTGAAAACTTTGAACGTGTTTTTGTCAAAAATAAAGCAGCACTAGGACAACGATTTGTTTGTCAAATGTAAAAAAAAAAAAAAAAACTTCCTTTTTTTTTTATTTCAAATTTAAAAAAAAAAAGAAAGAAAGAAACTATTTACATTTATTTATTTCAAATTATAAAAATAACTATTCCATTTGTTTATTTCAAGTTAAGAAAAAACCTATTACACTTGTTTATTTCAAATTATTTTTAAAAAAACTAGCACATATGTTTACGTCAGATTTTTAAAAACAAATTGTTAAATCGTATTGGGTTTCCATTTATAAAATGTTAGTATTTTAAAAAAATGTTGCTTTAATCCTGTCAAAATTTTCAACAAAAATCTTTCTTAAAGGAGTCTGCATCCCAGGAGAAGCAGAACTTGACAAGAGCACAGCGTATAGTACAAGAGAAACTCAAGCTTATGGAAAAGGAAAAACAGATAGCAGAAAAGTTGAGGAAGCTGAAAGAAGCTAAAGTAGACAAAGATACAGTGAAGCCCACAACAGTTGAAGGTGTTTCAGACATGTTCAAAAGCTTGGGACCAAAATGGAAATCCCAGGATGTGATTAGAATAGACAGTGATGTGAATCCAGACATTTCAGTCAGGCAGAGGCGCAAATCCTTGTTGGAGATGAATTCAAGCACAACTCCAAACATTCCATTAACGCCGCGTCGATCAAACTCAGTGTCAAATGCGGAGAAGGAAAACATATCAGAGGCAGCAGCACAATTGAAACCGGTTGACAACGAAGTGAATGCTGACTTGAGTACAGCCTTCAGAATGCCAAGTGGGACACAGTTAACCAACTTTTGCAAACTTCAGGTATGGCTTCTTGTCTGTTTGACGTATTCCATTACTTTGGAGATGATCAACTTCTTGTTGTTGCCTTATTTGACTTGTTGCCTTATTGTTTGCTTTAACTTATTCCTGTTGATATGAACTTTTGTCTGTTTTTATCTGCTTTAACCCTTAGTTCCTGATTGTTGTTGTTGAAGACTCCTTGGTATTATCTACACTGTAGATCTAGGCTTTTCCTGTGGCTTTTCTGCCATTCCGAAATGTGCTGTGTTGAAGTCATAAGCACCAGTTTCTCCAGCCCGGCTTGCATTTAAAGGATCAGCACATCCCAAGCTAGGAGTAAGAAGTGCTAGGCATACTGTGCATTCCCCACCATCAAAGGGGCTCTCCAACTTTGCAGAGCTAAAATACTGTGCTCTGGTTCTGGGCTCTCCAAAGGAATTGTCCCGTCCTGCACAGAGCCACTTTTCGCTCCCCCTGCCTATCATTGGTCCATAGTGAGATCATCCTTCATACTGTCAACCAGGTCAAAGCCAAAGAATTACATCTGGGGCCCAAGTGACCTCCAAGCTTAGTGTGCAATGCTGGGTTCTCAACATGTTTCACCACAGGGGAAGCCCTGGAAGTGTGTGGATGATTTCAAGAGTCAATGAGGGTGTAATTAGCCTCCCAGACAGGAGTTCACTTCAACAAATGTTTATTGTAGCATTGTGTATAGCTGGTGGTCATATAAGGATGACTCCAGATATGACTCCATGCATTTAGTTCCTGATAAAATAGAAGTTTTTGTCATCACTCATCCAGCGTGCGTTATTCTGTGCTGTTTTCTTTACTTGCTTCAGGATATATTTTCAGTCTTCATCACTTCTGCTTCATTCATAACCCCCATAGCTCCTCAAGGAGGATAGCCCTTGAACAAATTTGTGCTTGATCCTCCTGACCTGTGCCATCCACTCTAGATCTTTCCATGTTATCTTTATCCCATACAGTTCTGTCTCTAGCTCTCTTCTCTGTGTGTATTTGGTCTTTCCCTGGGGATACTAGAACAAAGAAACTTATTATGCTTTAAACAGGTTCCCTCAGTATGTGTCTTATCCATTTCTGCTTCTCCTTTCCATGTATTTCTTGGTTGTTTCTTTCTTTGAGTACTCAACTCTAAGACCTGCCTGGTGATGTTTCCATGAGTTCTCATGGAGGGTATGACTTGTCCACTGCCACTACTTTTCTCCTTAGATACTTAGCCATTGGCTGACAAAGCAGTCAGTGACCATCACACCTGTTGGCATCAGGTAGAGCAGCAACAAACTCTCCCCACTTTGCTCAGTCATTTGGCCATCCTCTGTACAGTACCGCAGCTCGGGTTCATGCCACTGCCACTTGTTTTTGGCTGTTTGCACTTTTAACTTGTTGAGTAGTTCTGATCCACCATTGAGTGTTGTTTTACTCTATCTGGTGTGTTGATTACTTTTCAGAGATGTATCGGCGGCACAAGTTTGTAGTTTCTTCACTGTTTTTAGTGTTTGTTTTCCATGTTTCTAATATGTACAGCGATGGACACAGCAGTTAGTGCTCTGACCTCTCCTGGCAAAGATACCAGATCATAAACATGGTGTCAAGCTCCAGACTGGTCATCCCACCTCTAGAAGGTGGATTTAGTATATTGAAGTCTCTAACACTTCACACCCCCTACAGCAGGAATGTACTATGGGACTATCTTGACCTTTTTCTTTTAACTGCAAATATATACACACACTGCTGCCAGATGTTGTCAGTATATGTGAATAACGATGTTGTCAGTAAATGTGAATAACGATGTTGTCAGTAAATGTGAATAACGATGTCAGTAAATGTGAATAATGATCTCAGTATATGTGAATAATGATCTCAGTATATGTGAATAACAATGTTCTCAGTATATGTGAATATCGATGTTCTCAGTATATGTAAATAATTATGTACGCTGTATATGTGAATAATGATGTATGCAGTATATGTAAATAATGATGTACACAGTATACGTGAATAATGATGTATGCAGTATATGTGAATAATGATGTATGCAGTATATGTGAATAATGATGTATGCAGTATATGTGAACAATGATGTACTCAGTATATGTGAATAATGATGTACGCAATATGTGTAAAGTAATGATGTTGGCAGTATATGTAAATAATGATGTATACGCAGTATATGTAAATAATGATGTATACGCAGTATATATAAATAATGATGTACGCAGTATATGTAAATAATGATGTATACGCAGTATATGTAAATAATGATGTATACGCAGTATATGTAAATGATGTATACACAGTATATGTAAATAATGATGTATACGCAGTATATGTAAATAATGATGTATACGCAGTATATGTAAATGATGTATACACAGTATATGTAAATAATGATGTATGCAGTATATGTAAATAATGATGTACACAGTATATGTAAATAATGATGTATAGGCAGTATATGTAAATAATGATGTACGCAGTATATGTAAATAATGATGTACACAGTATATGTAAATAATGATGTACACAGTATATGTAAATAATGATGTACACAGTATATGTAAATAATGATGTACACAGTATATGTAAATAATGATGTACACAGTATATGTGAATAATGATGTACACAGTATATGTGAATAATGATGTACACAGTATATGTAAATAATGATGTACACAGTATATGTGAATAATGAAAGAGGCTGCTGTAAAATTGATAGCTTAAAAAAAGGGTAAAGGTAGTCCCACAGCAGATACTGCCATAGGGGAATCAAGTAAAAGAAACTTCATTATACTAGGTTTCAGTTTTATATGGTTGGATGAGCAGTTCCCTTCCTCAGTGCCTTTGCCTTACGTAACTTGAGCAGAGCCAGACAGCGATTTACAGCTGGGTAGACTAGAGCACTACGCTATGAGGTTTTGAACCTGGTAGGTAGTATTGCCTGGAGAATCAAGCACTCTCAGACTTTGCCATCAAAGCTCAGAACGGATATTCATCATCACGTCCTTTCACCTTGCCTAGGAGCATACACTTTAGAATACTTATGGCAAGTCTTCCTGCCTTATGCCATCAGCTCAAGGTCTTTTCATGTCTTCTCCATCTGCTTCATGTCTCTTCTCCATGTGTTCCTTGGTCTTCCTCTACCTTTCCTTACCCTGGGGATTCCAGAACAAGGACTGGCCTGGTAATGCTATCAACAGGTTTCCTCAATGTGTGTCCTATCCATCTCCAGCGTCTTCTTCTCATCTCTTGTTCCACTGGCACTTGTCTAGTTCTTGTCATCAGTTCCACGTTGGTAACCTTGTCATACCATTTTAATCCCTCTATTCTACGCAAGCACCCATTTATGAAAGTATGTAGCTTTTTGGTTGTTGTCTTTGTTGTTCTCCATGTCTCAGAGCCATACAATAGGACTGACTTCACATTTGAGTTGAAGATTCTTATTTTCGTGTTGGATCCGATTTCTCTTGATCTCCATATATTTCCCAATGCAATGAAAGCTCCTCTTGCTTTTTGTATTCTTATTTTGATATCACTGTCTGTCCCTCTAACTTTGTCAATATTGCTGCCAAGATATGTGTACGATTCTACATCTTGTGGTGGTGTTTCTTCAAGTTCAACCCTGTTATCATTACCTGCATTTATTCTCATTATTTTTTTCTTTTCCCTAATGTTATCAGTTTGCTTCTATCATGGAGCCTTGGTTCCTGGAGAAAACATTCTTCTTTGCCATTACAAGGAAGTCCTTGATCTGGAATCCCCAGTCCATGAGAGGTAGAGGGAGACAGGAGAAGAGAGCTAGAGACAGGATAAAGGAGCCATGGAAAGACTTGAGCGGTTGGCACAGGACAATAGGATTTGGCACAAATTAGTTGAGTGCCTATGCTCCGTGTGGAGCTGAGGGGTAATGAAGGAATGATACAAACTATTGCACTAGTGAGTTGATGCAGCTCTAGATGTTACCTGACTGTACATTGTTGCTGTTTGTCCGCAGAGAGAAAAAACACAGAAGTACCTGAAAAGCCCATGCCCGTCATCAGTGACAAGTGTTTGCTCCTACCCTAGTCTGACCAGCTTGCAGGTAAGTGCACATTTTTCACATGGTTTTTATAGTTAGTCATCATCATCATTACCTCCCTAGGGAGCACAGGCATTCAGCGGAGACACTCCAAGCCTAACCTGTCCTACGACATTGATTATGATCTTTCTATGTCTTATCCTTTTCATCTCTCCTTGCCAGAGGTCCTTTTGTTTTGGATAGCCGAGTTTTTAGAATTAGCATTTTTTTTTACTTGTCCATAAAGTTTTGAAGTTTTCTTGGTTTTAAGTTGTTGAAGTTTTGTTGTTTTAAAGTTGTTGAAAGTTTTCTTGGTTTTAAGTTGTTGAAGTTTTGTTATTTTAAAGTTGTTGAAGTTTTGTTGTTTTAAAGTTGTTGAAGTTTTGTTGTTTTAAAGTTGTTGAAGTTTTGTTGTTTTAAAGTTGTTGAAGTTTTCTTGTTTTAAAGTTGTTGAAGTTTTCTTGTTTTAAAGTTGTTGAAGTTTTGTTGTTTTAAAGTTGTTGAAGTTTTGTTGTTTTAAAACTGTTGAAGTTTTCTTGTTTTAAAGTTGTTGAAGTTTTCTTGTTTTAAGTTGTTGAAGTTTTGTTATTTTAAAGTTGTTGAAGTTTTGTTGTTTTAAAGTTGTTGAAGTTTTGTTGTTTTAAAGTTGTTGAAGTTTTGTTGTTTTAAAGTTGTTGAAGTTTTCTTGTTTTAAAGTTGTTGAAGTTTTCTTGTTTTAAAGTTGTTGAAGTTTTCTTGTTTTAAAGTTGTTGAAGTTTTAAAGTTGTTGAAGTTTTGTTGTTTTAAAGTTGTTGAAGTTTTATTGTTTTAAAGTTGTTGAAGTTTTGTTGTTTTAAAGTTGTTGAAGTTTTCTTGGATGGGGTAGCAGCACCATCCTTAGTCATCGTCAACAGCATGCATGGCAGGTTACAGTGTCTTTGCTCCCCTTTCATAATTTTCATTTGTGCTCCTTAACATACCATGATGCCCGCCTCTGCAGGTGGTCCAGCAGGAAGCCTGCACCAACCAGTCTCATCATGCTTATGCAGTGCTGGTCTCTGTGACCGTTTGTTTTACATGGTGAGGTTGCCAACCTCATGCACAACCTCTTGTACGACATGCCAGAGGGTACAGTAGTCATGTTCTTTCTGTGTCTCTTCAGAGATACCCAGAGAATTAAACTGGGCTTAGCTGCCTGTTTAGGACCCCAATAACATGAGTGATTTCAGATTGCACATTTTTCAGATGGTTGTTGTACTAAGTGAAGATATAAAAATGCGGACATTGTGAAATGTCTTAAATAATAATATGAAGCATGTGCTGTCTTTTTTTTTTTTTTTTTTTTTTTTGGGAACTGCATATCCTTTCATGAATTGAAACAAACAGTTTGACATCTTTATATTGTTTGTTCATACTGTTTGTGCTTGTCTCTTTATTTTGTATATTTTATGTACTTTTAAAGCACTTTTGAATATATTCTGTCTGAAGTTTAATAAGTTAATTATGCATTTTTAAAAATTGTTTGCAGTTTTTTTCATTGACTGCCATCTTAGTAAGTGGTATACTCGTATACTCAGAATGGTAATGAGGTGTGGGTGTTATATTTTTTCTTTTAACCACTTTACTTTAAGGTCATCTAAGCATGGTAAATTTTTTGCATTTCACGTCTTTCATGCTAGCAGTCTTTGTCTTCCGCTCATCGTAGAGAGCTGAAACTTTGCATGCTGCTCCCTTTCTTGGTACATTTTAATCTTTCAAGTTTTGACTATCATTGGCCAAGCCAATTTTATATAATAATTAAAACATTGTAAAATAAGGTGGAAATAATACCATTAAAATAAGGGAAATAATGAACTGGAAATGTAGATTGTAATTCAAGTTAGATCATGAATGGTTATTTGACGATTAGATCATGTTTCTTCAGGCATATAAATAGCATTTCTTTAGGTGTTAATGCAAGAATGTCAGCTTGTTTGAGAGCGTGATTTTTTTTTTTAAACCTCTACAGACAACGGTATTGCCAAAAATCAGACTTCAGAGTAATGAGAGAACAGTGAGGCATTCACAAGATGACCTCATGCCGTTTGTGAAGATGTCACATGCCTACTCCAGCCCCCTTCTTATGTTCAGGTCTTACAGGTAAATATTTTTGTTTGTTTAAGAAAAAACAATAAATACAAACACCAAGACTAATAATATTATCATTCTACTCTAGCACTGTGTCTTATGTTATTGCATCTGTACCCATCCATGCTGAGACAGTTTAGCATGTGCTGCTCATGACACTAGGATTCACCACAGAAAGAAACAAGTTATTGCCTGGCTCCCCAACAATCGCACGTTCTGGACAGCGCCACCCAAAAGCTATGAAACATTCAAATTCTTCAGCTTGGTATTGGCTGCTAAAGAGTAACGAGCTCAGCAACCATGATTAAACAACGGCAACAATTGTTTTAAGGACCTAGTAAAATGGGCCATAACCTCCGTTCTCAGTTTTCTGTTGATTCAAATGTTTCAAAAACGTTTTTGTTTAAAACCAGGGTTGTGGAGTAAGTCAAAAAATTTTCCGGCTCCTACTCCGGAAATTGTATAAGTCCACTACAGTTTTTTTAAACTAGAGATGTGGCATGCAATTATACACTTAAATGGAGTTATATGTATAAGTATGGTACGTTTGTGAATACATGAATACGTGGCTTGCGTAGACTACATTTTAAACTATTCATTCATACAGTAATACAAAATAACAAATCACCCACGCTTGCACACAAATGACTGCTTTGCCAAACACCATGAGGCAAAACAGCTTCATTTTAACAATCATGGGAAAATTGACAGTGTATATAGTTTATTTTCATTTCTTGTGTGCTTTTTCTAAATGTGCCAACAAGTTTCCAATTTTGATAAAAATGTTATATAAAAATTTGTGATCAGAATAACTGAAATTTTTCTACAGTGTATAAAAATGGATATACTTTAACATGAAAGTAGTTTTAGTAGTTGTACTACTTCAAAATGTGTTTTTCAAATTTTTTAAGTGCCCTTCTCCCTTGCATGGATCAAACATGGATCTGCCTTGACTTAAGTCTCATAAAAGTTGAAGTCGGGACATTTGTTACAGACTCCACTAAAAAATCACTAGCTCCATGACTCCCACACTGACTCCGCAGCTCTGGTAAAACTAAGGGATGACTACAATAGGCGATATTGATCATTTGCTTGTTACCAATTAATAAAGATGTTGATCAGTTACACCCGACAAGCTGTAACAAACTTGAGGAGATATTGATCATTCACTATCAGCTAGCTATGACCCAGTGTGAGAAAACATTGATCATATACTCCCAATTAGCCATGATAACTCTCCACATGTAAGCCTACCTTGCCGTGGTTGGAGAGCTTGAGCGCCTCAATGATCCCGGGAGCTATGCCGGCGGGAGTTTTACTCCTGGCAGGGTCACCCAAGCCGGACAGGTCCTGGGTGAGGGGCCAGACTTAATACTGGCTCTTGACTGGATGGCCGCATGCAGGAGATTTCTACAATGGAGGGTTGGCAGGTGGTGGGTATCGGGAAGTGGCTCTGTGCAGGACGTGAGGATTCCTTGGGAGAGCCCAGAACCAGAGCACAGCATTGTGCAAGCTCTGCATAGTTGGAGAGCCCCCTGGATGACGGGGAATGCACAGTGTGCTACCCCACCTATCCCCAACTGCTAACTTAGAACCAGAAGTGGGGTCCTCTGTATGCGTGCCAGGCCAGGATAAAATGCCTGGGAAAGAGACTGGAGCTCAGAACTCCCTAACTCAAAGTTGCAGGATGGCAGAAAAGCCACGGGAAAGACAGGGCTATTTTGAAGATAACGCAACCATATTTTCACCATACGAGCTCGGACGCCGCCTCGGTAAACAAGGTCCGCGCAGAGCAGTGACACCCCCAGGCTGCTTGCGAATAGTCTACTACTGGGAACATAAACAGATTAGGGATGAGCCCACTCTCCCGTTGAACAGGTGCTAAAGTCGTAGATACTGGGCCAGAAGGCGCACCGGAAACCACAGTATCATGCAACTCGCTTTTTTTTTTTCTATGGAGAGTACACCGTCAAATAAATCTCGTTCTGGTGCTCGCCCTGTGGAGCTCCACCAGGCAGGTGCAGTGCCGGGCTCTGAGCCTCGACAGAGCCCACCCTCAGCTACTGGAGGACCCTCTAGACCGTCTTGTGGAGTCAACAGACGGCGGAGGAGAACTACTGACCAAAACAAAACAGAAAAAGAGAAACCCAGAGTGCCACTTGTCATGATGCACTGGAATGCAGAGGGAGTGAACAGCAAGCAGGCTGGATACAGCAAAAAGACAGAGCTGGAAAACATCTTGTATGAGAAGCAAGTCAGTGTTTGCTGTATCCAAGAGACTCACTTGAAAGCAGATCAAACCTTTAAAATAAGGGGATATCAATGCTTCAGATCCGACAGACAAGATAGACGAAAAGGAGGAGTACTTACTCTTGTAAGAAATAACATTCCTGCACACGAAAGGAAAACCTTCATGGATGGAGCAGAATATCAGCTGCTGCAGATAAAGGTAGACAAGATGGAAATAGAACTCCTGAACTATTACTGTCCGAACAACAAACCCCTGAGTCTCAGCTCTATACAGGTACCAGCCACCAACTTTATAGCAGTTGGAGACTTTAATAGCCACTCCCAGAGCTGGGGCTATAACCATCTGGATCACAGAGGTGAAGAGGTTGAAACTTGGCAAGATGATCACTCCCTAATCCTAGTCAATAATGCCACAGATACTCCTACCTTCTACTCCAGAGGATGGCACACAACCTCAACACCAGATCTTGCCTTCTCCACACCAGATATAGCTGGATCTATTAGTAGAGAAGTAGGAGACCAACTAGGGGGAAGCGACCATCGCCCAATCTTTCTTACTGTCCAGAGTGCAACTCTCAGTACAGGCCCAGCCATTACAAGATGGAACTACAAAAAAGCCAACTGGGGTTTATTCAGGCATCAGGTGAACACGCTGCTGTCTACCCTCAAGGTACAGAACAGAGACATTAATGAAGTGGTAAAAGACTTCAACAGATGCATACTACAAGCTGCAAAAGAAACCATTCCCAAAGGATGCCGGCGTAACTACATACCATACTGGTCCAGCACACTCCAAGAACGTCAGGAAGCTATGGACAAGGCTAGAAAGGACGCAGAGTCTCAGCCTTCACTTGAAACTCACAACAAATGGAAAAAGGCTGTAGCAGAGTTTCAGAGAACAAAGCTAGAAGAAAAGCGGAAAAGCTGGAGAACTAAAACGGCATCGCTGAACCTTGAGAAAGACGGCAGGAAACTTTGGAGATTAGTCAAGTCTCTAAATGAAAAGCATTCCTCACCAAGGCAGACTATCACATTGGATGAAGGTGGCAAACTTTTCAGAGGAAAACAAGCTGCAGACTTGTTTGCTAGAAGATACAGTTCAGAAAGCAACTTACCCATTAACATAGACCATCAGAGAGAGATAAGAAAAGAAATACTGGCAACCATGGGACAGACAGATACTCCTGCCCCAATGAGGGAACCCATCACACTAGGAGAACTACAGAAGGCTATTTCCAAGCTTAAGTTTCAAAAGTCACCCGGCCCAGACAAAATCAGCAACGAAATGCTAGTAAATCTGAGCTCAGCAGCAAAGACAAAACTGCTTGAGATATTCAACCACAGCTGGTTGAAAGGAACGGTACCCCAAGTATGGAGAGAAGCCATCACAATACCCATACTAAAGAAAGGGAAATGTAAGACCGAGGCTGCAAGTTACCGGCCAATCAGTCTCACAAGCTGTGTTGGGAAGACTATGGAGCGAATAGTCAACCACAGATTGAAATGGTATTTAGAGTCTGAGCAGATCCTGGTGCCGGAACAAGCTGGATTTAGAGAATGCTACAGTATAGAAGACCAAGTTACTTACTTGTCTCAAGCAATAGAAGATGCCTTCCAGGAGAAGAAAAAGGTCCTAACGATCTGGGTCGACTTCAAGCAGGCCTTTGACAAGGTGTGGAAAGATGGCCTCATTGCAAAACTTAGGAGAAGTGGAATCCAAGGCAACATGATGAAATGGATCCAGTCATACTTGCATAACAGGAGAACTAGAGTCACTCTTGACGGTCTGCAGAGCAGAAAAGTGTTGCTCCATCAGGGGGTACCTCAAGGAGGAGTAATTTCCCCAACACTCTTCCTTGTTTACATCAATGACCTGGTGAAAGATCTCCCTGCAGGAGTTAAAGCTGCCTTATATGCAGATGACCTAGTACTCTGGTGCGCTGATGAAAATGTCACCACAGCAAATTATAGAATGCAGCGGGCAGCAGACATGCTAGTGTCATGGGCAGAGAAATGGCTTATCACAATAAACACAGACAAAACCTCCACAACACTGTTCTCCCTCGCCCCCAAGGACAAATCAGCTAACATACACCTAGGGACAACCGTGATCAAGGAAGAAAGCTACCCCACCTATCTTGGGGTGACATTTGACCAAAGGCTTACATGGAATAAGCATATTGAAAATGCAGAAGGAAAGGCCCGAAGACGACTAGGCATACTCAGAAAATTAGCAGGTACCAACTGGGGAGCAAATGAACGAAATCTAAAGAAGATTTATAATGGAGTAATAAGACCACACTTAGAGTTTAGCTCAGCAGCATGGTCATCAGCTGCTAACTCACATCTGCAGTCTTTGGACAAGGTGCAAAATCAAGCTCTCAGGCTCATTACAGGAGCCATGAAAACTACACCAATAACAGAGATGCAGAAGGTTGCTGGATTACAGACATTGTCCCATAGAAGAGACACAAAAACCATGATCCAGATGGAAAAGTACAACAGTATGCCAATGCACCCAATGAAGGCAAGACTAGATGATCTGGCATTGGGACGTCTAAAGCGTAGCAGCTTTGTGCATCGGGGGAAAAGACTTATAAGACAGCATCAAGAAGACCTATCCATGAAGACAACACCACTGAAGCCCACCCTATACCCTGTACCATGGGAGCAGGCCAGCAGTGCCCTCCAAATTAATACAACAGTCAGTGGTCTCACAAGTGGATGTGAGTATAATGATCTGCAAAAACGAACTGCTACATTGAGTATGATCCAAGAAAGCTATCCCGATCAATCATGGATACATGCCTATACAGATGGATCAGCAACTAATGCTGTTAGGAATGGAGGTGCCGGTATCTTTATCTCATATCCTGACCACCACTATGAGACTAGGCACATTCCCACTGGTAAATTCTGTTCCAACTATACAGCTGAGGTTCAAGCTCTAGAGCAAGCTGCAAATATGATTTATAACACCAACTCTGACTGCCACCAGGTAGTCATCCTCACAGATGCACTGTCTGTCCTGCAAGCTCTCAAGGGTGGTAAACTCCCGCATCTGAGAAATGAACTAAACAAGGTAGCTGCCAAAAAGAGAACCATACTTCAGTGGGTACCATCTCATTGTGGTGTACCCGGAAATGAAAAGGCAGATAAACTTGCAAAAAAAGGGAGGAGAATGTGAACAAGAAGATAATGAAGTCACATACTTTGAGAAAAAGAGAGCTATCCAGACTATCAGAAGAGAACAGAACCAACCCAAAGACGACTATCACACTCTCGACCGGCAGGGACAGACAACTATTTTTCGACTCAGGACAGGGCATAACAAACTGAATAAACACATGCACAAGCTACGATTGTCTGCTTCACCACTGTGCACATGTGGATTAAACGAACAAACTGCTGAGCATGTTCTACAGGACTGTCCTCTTATGACCAGTTAAGAAAGATATACTGGCCCAATGACTCAACACTAAACTCAAAGCTATATGGAGTTAAAGAGGAACTTCAAACAACAGTCGAATTCATCATGAGAACTCGTCTGACGGTGTAATCATCAAAGATGCGATCGCAAGAAGAAGAAGAAGAAGCCATGATAAAATCAGAGAACTTATCAATCATCTAATTCTGGACAGCTACAACCATCAGAGAAGATAACTGATCATTCACTTCCAGTTAATGACCAAATTGGAGAATATATTAATCATTCACTCTCAGTTAGCCATGACAAAAAGTTATTGATCATTCAGTTCCAGATAGCTACAACCATATCAGAGAAAATAATTGATCATTCACGTTCTCTTAGTTGTGAGTAAATTCATAATACATAGGTCACTCACTTCTAACTAGCTGTGGCTAAATTAAATAAGGTATTTATTTATTCATTTCTGGTTGGTTGGGGAAGTGGTTAGAGCGATTTTTTATCACTGCAGAGTTACCGATTTCCAGGATTGAAACCTGGTATTGTCACACTCCAGTCTCCCAGCTGTAAATGGGTACCTGACTCTGCTTTTGAGTTAAGGAAGGCAGAGGTAGCAAGGAATGGGACTGGTCACCACACCTATAAAAAGAACAAATTACTGGACCTAGTATGGTAAAGTCTCTAACACTTCACTCCTCTATGGCAGTATATGTTATGGGACTACCTTTAACCCTTTTTTTTAATTCACTTGGAACCAGTTAACAGCAGTAAGGTAATTTTTTTGACTGCCTTAAACTGTACACACCATACCCCAAGTCTGCTTAGCTTGAAACACACAATGATTAAAGGATGGGGGAAAAAATCATTTAAACACAAATGTATGAATACAAAAACATACCGTATTAAGGGATTATTTCTTTCACTCTTACCCTTCCCCTTATATTTGGGCACATCATCACCATGTTGGCTTCAATTACTACTTTGTATCTCTTGCACTCACCCATATTTCCTACATGTCATCGTCATCATTTTCCTTTGAGCTCCCTATGGAGCTTTGGGCCACCCCCACCACTGCGAGCTGGTTCCCTTGCATGAAGCCTCAGCAAGCATTCATATGCTTGTGCAGCGGTGTTTTTCTGTGGCTATTTGTTTTACGTGATGATGTTGCCAGTCCCATGTGTCCTACATGTTGTGAATAGATATAAATATGTATATATTAGCCCAAACGGGAAAAAACAAACAAAAACACAAATAGTAATACGTCTCACTAAGAGAAAGGACAAGGAAAAACCTACGTTGCGGCCACAAGGCCTTCGTCAGGGACAGACAAAGAAAAGACAGAAGGGAAAGAAAGTGAGAATTAAGTGGAGAACATGAAACTATAGAAATAAGAGAAAAATACTCCCTGATGTGTGTCACGTGTTGGAGCAAAAATGCCCGCTACTGAACTGGAAACCTCTTAGTAAGACGTATTACTATTTGTGTTCTTGTTTGTTTTTTCCATTTTACCCCCAGTTCTCCTCATATATTAGCCCCAGGGTGGTTCCCGGGGATCTCAGAGCAGACAAAGAAAGAGTAGGGTTACTGCTTCCTCTGGCATGTCGTACAGGGCCCACTAATGTGACGTTATGCTCGTAAGGTAAAATAAATTTTTACAGAACCCACCATTGCTAGAGTGTGTATTCATAAATTAGTCAATAAATAAAGGTAATTAACAGGTACTTGTTGGACATAAAGGATGACACTAGACAACAGAAAAGAAAATATAAGTGATAGGCTTACCGGGAATCGAACCTAAAACCAACCAAATGGCGACATCGCCTTGCTGTGACCAGTACATTGTGAAAGGACGCTCAGCCAATTTTGCACCCCAGTTTAATTATTCAAGAGTGTGTATGTGCTTTGGCATAGGCTTCCTGCCAGGGGGCCGTCTGCATACTCTATAAGGAGAGAACAATTGCAGATATCACTACATTGCATTGGGCAGAAGTACAAGAGCCCAAGCGCCGCTGGATCAGTAACAACAACAAGGAGAAAAAAAAAAGAAATGATGATGATGTATTTTTTTAAACTTCATTTATCTTCTGTTTCTGGAATTTCATGTTTCCTGTTTATTTTTTTTCCTCCCTGATGCAGATTTAACTCCTACTTCCGAACCAAGGAGAACTTGTGCCTGCAGAGCAGCACATATTCACACAAGATCAATCCAAGCAGCATTTTATGTCCTTATGATCTACAGGGAACTTGCAATGATGATTCATGTAAACAGTGAGTAGAATTTCTGAGATTTAAAGTAGAAGTACAGTAAGACTACAAGGATTGAAATCATCACTAATTCAGTTCCCCATGGAGCATAGACCAAGTCCTCCTGTCACATGTCATCAGCTCAAGATCTTTCCAGGTCTTCCTCAACATTTTTATCTCAGTCTCCAGTCTTCTTCTCCTAGTTTTTTTTTTTTTTTTTGGGGCCTACCTCTGTTTTACTTGTTCGTTACCAGGGCCCGAACAGAGAGCCAAAATTGGTAACACTGTAATCTACCATACATGTCATAAAAACAACTAAGGAGGGTTAGGCATGGAACTGGTTACCTTATCCTGCTGTAGAAAATTTAACCCCAAAAAATATAAATAAACACTTCAACGAATGACTTGAGTAAGTCAACTAAGGAAAATAAATCTCAGCCAGAGAAGGTGGTCTTCTGGTAGAGGGGGTGTTTGATGCAACCCAGAGAAAGCTGAAAGGAGTTTAGGCTGCTGACTTCTAAGAATTGAAATAGTTACAGTTTAGTAAAACAACAACACATTTGTTGACAGCAGTATAGATGAGATTGGAGGGACAGACAATGATATCAAAATAAAAATACAAAAAGCTAGAGAAGCTTTCATTGCATTGGGAAATATATGGAGATCAAGAGAAATCAAGTCCAACACAAAAATAAGAATCTTCAAGTCAAAAGTCAAGTCAGATCTATTGAATGGCTCTGAAACACAGAGAACAACAAAAACAACAACCAAAAAGCTACAGTTTAATGAAAGAATGCAAACAGTTGAAATGAACCAATCAAGTAGGGACTCTTGGGCTTCATTGTTAACACTGGTTAGTGATCGCAGGGTTCCATTCATCTCCAGTCTCTGCTGGTGTCTGCACCTCTTTTGAAGTGTATCTCAAGCCTTCATTTTTTGTGTCACAGTCTCTCTCCTCCCTTACAAAGCTGACACTCAGAATGATACAGGTACATTTTATTCCCATATGCAAGGATCACATTGAGAAGTTCAGTAGGAAAAGATGAAATTATATATTTATATCTACAATATTTACCAATCTGCATCAGCTACTGCTGTTACTTTGGACCTACCAGCTGCATGGAGAGAGGGAACATGCTGCATGGGCAACAACGTGATCTCCATATAACTGTGCCCACGCTCGCACCCTGGAGAGTACACTACAGCTTCACCCTATGGTGTCGGCACAACACAGGAAGAACAGTTGGGCAACCACAGCTGAGGTTCAAAGATGTGTGCAAGAGAGATATGAGGGCACTGGACATAAATCCAGCAGCGTGGGAGGATGAAACTGTCGATCGCACCAAGTAGCCATGCTCCCTACAGTGCCACCTCAGATTGTCGGCAAGCAGAAGATAGGAGAAAACATTGAAAGGAACACCTTTAAAAAAAGCAGCTGAGGGTTGCCACCTCATACATACACACACACACACCAAAAAATATAAGTCAAGAAAAATGTGGTTTGCTGTTTAAATCTTATTCACTATTCACTATCAGAAAAGGTAATAATTAAATGTATACTATCATATAATGGAGAAGAACAGAGCCGACATCTGGAAAGGTAGACATTCATAAACAGGTGCTTGCATAGAATAGATGGGATTGGAGTGGTGTGACAACATCACTAATGTGGAACTGACCGCAAGAAACAAATACCAGTGGAACAAGAAATAAGGAGAAGTCAGTGGCATTGGATAATGCACACATTTAGAAAGTTTCTTGGATAGCATTACAAGGCAATCCATGTTCTGGAATCCACAAGATAAGAGAAATAGAAGGAGATTTAAAAAAAAAAACACACACATGGAGAAGAGAACTGGAGACACAAATGAAGGGGACAAAGTTGTGGAAAAACCTTGAGCAGACGGCACAGTGCAGAAGGGCTAGGCTTATGTTGAAGATTTGTGCCTCATGAGGAGGTGAAATGCATTGATGATTCTTTGTCTCATCAGAGACCCCACCGAGCTACATAGGGGCTTAGCTTATATTTGTTTCACCAATTTTCTTGTTTTTCATTTTTTCCATACATATCGTCCTTTCATCATCATCATTCCCCTTCATCTTCCCAAGGAGCATAGTCATTTCAACAAACTTATTGTCAAGTCTTCCTGTCCCGTGCCATCAGCTCCGGGTCTTCCTCGTCATTTTTATTGTCATAACCAGTTGTCTTTTCCATGTGTTTTTTGGTCAACCTCAAACTATTCTTTGTATAATATTAATAGACCCTTCAATCATAACAGACTATGGGACAGCGCCCCTGAGGTGACAGCCCTCAGCTGCTTATTTTCCTGGTGTTCCTTTGACATTTTCTCCTCTCTTCTGCTTGCGGTGAGAGCTTCTTTTCACCCAGTCTGAGGTGACGCCATAGAGAGCATCACCATTTGGTGCGATCTGCAGCTTCATCCTCCCAGGTTGCTGGATTTATCCAGTGCCCTCATGTCTCTCTTGTGCACATCTTTGAACCTCAACTGCGGTCACCCAACTGTTTTTTTTTTTTTGCCATCTGCCAATTGTCCGTAGACCATCTCTCATGCACTATTGTTTACAGATTCATTATCTCATGATTTATAAATGAAAGAGGCACTCTTCATTTTAACATTATGTTAAGGGAGTTTATAGTGTCCGATGGGTTAAATGGTTACAGTGATTTCCTCTCACAGCAAAGTTTCCGGGGGTTCTGGAATCAAAACTTGGTAGCACCACGTTCCAGTCTACCCAGCTGTAATTGGGTTCCAAAATTTGCTCTTGAGTTAGGGAAGGCAAAGGTTGTGAGAAAGGGACCTGGTTATCCCAACTCATAAAAACTGGACCTAGTATAGTGAAGTCTCTAACACTTCTCCCCTATGGCAGTATTTGCTATGGGACGACTTTTGGAAGATATAGTATCCTACTGCCCCAGACTGGCAGGGGCAGCAGATGGTGCTTCACCCGGGGAAGTAAAAAAATGCATAGGTGAGTTTGATTTGTGTATGTTCTCTTAACATAAAATATAATTTATGCTGGACAAATTTTAAAAATAGAGTTTTGGCTGGCACGCTCCTTTCAACATAGACACGTGATCCTTTCGTTATACTAGAGTTGATGTCCAAATATAAGAGACCTTGTGGTCTGGTAATTATTTGTTTGGATAGGTATATGTAAGGTGATTAATATGAGGATGTGCTTGGGGTTTGCAACCTCCTCATGTCAAATGCATTGCTACATAAACCACAGCTGCTAGAGCACGAGAATGCTTTGTGCCGGCTTCCTGTAGTGGTGGCTCCCTGCTCCATAGGGAGCAAAAGGGAATATGATGATGATATGTTTTGTGTTGTTCTGGAGTCCCCAGCGTAAGCGAGGTAGAAGGAGACCCAAAAAATAAGCAGAGAACTAGAGGCAGAAATCAGAGGGATCAAGATAACACGGAAGGGCCTTGAGCAGAGGACTTCGAGAGGGAATATGTGGAAGCCCTTCCCTTTGTTCCTCAGGGAGCTGTAGGTAATTGAATAAATGTTTTGTGACACAGGCACTGAAAACGAGACAAATAAGGATATAACAGAAGAATAAAACTAGGAGTGAAGTTGAAAGTCACAACCAAGGGAGATTGGGTTCAATTCCCAGAACCCATGGGAAAAGACAACAGAAGGCTGATGCTTGGACGGGATGACCCGTTGAGATAAAAAGGGCTAAAACATTTGTCTGACGGGACCTTCTCTGATAGTTCAGAATGTCTGTTGTTGTTACGCCACTGTGTGTAGAGTTTCCCATCATATGCATGTTTCTTGGCATTAATACTGAATTAATGCTGCAACTCACATTCTCTTGATTATTTTTGTTCTCTTTACCAGTTACCTTTGTAGATAACATACTGAGCAAGCATAAAGGCAAGATGACGATAGATGACTTGTGTCTGTGGTTATTATCGCAAGCCAACGAAGCATCTGGGAAACGTGAGTTCATATTTTTTGTTGTAGTATTTTTGTTTTGTTTTTTGAAGTTGAAGTTCTGTTTGCTGCATGTATTACCCCATTCAGAAGCAGTTTATTAGTGTTTCTGAGCAACTATGATGCCAGTCAACGCATCATCATCATCAACTGCCATCTCTGCAGCGAAGGTTGGCTGCAATGGATCTCCAAAGTTTTCTGTCTCTTGTCTTGATGGTGCACTCTTCCCATCCATCTCTTGATGTTATCTTCCCACTTATAGCGCTGTCTTCCCTTTCACGTTTGCTTCAACTCTTCCTTCTATTATGGTCTTCTGCAAGGTGTTGTGTCTTTTTATATGGCCTGAATAGTTTTGCTGCCTAATTTTAATCTCCTTCATTAATTCTCTTTTCATGCCTAGGTTTTTTTATGCCCTCTTTATTTATTTTCTTCTCTTACTATGAGATGCATCTCATTCTCCTATATAAACACTTTCAAGAACTATGTCTGTTTAATTAATTTTATGCCTGTCTCAGTTAATGTTTGGGTTCTAATGAATTATTTGTTTGCTAGTACTCAGAAAACATTTATCTAGTGAGCATGTTGTCTACACCGTTAATGCCTAGAGGTGGAGATCAAGAGAAATCAACTCCAACACAAAAATCGAAATCTTCAACTCAAATGTCAAATTAGTACTATTGTATGGCTATAACAGCGTACATTTACAGTATCCAGTCATAATAAAAATTAAGCACCGTATATGCTTGAGTATAAGTTAAGAAATGTTTCCCCTATGGACCTTAAAAAATGTACGCCACGACTTACATTTGAGTCAAAAAAAAAGATTTATGAAATCGGTCAGTGTTGCCCCCTGCCCTTCCCACCGCACACTGATATCCTTCAGATATAAACTTGCTGCTTCATTAAATGATGTTTATCAAAATATCTTAAGTAATACATGTTTGATTCCTATTAAGTCACAAATTTCAGCAGGAATACACCTTGTTGACCAGCCTCCTTCATTTGATCATTATTTCTTTCACTAGATTTAATTTCGTCGGTGTCACTGTCAGTCTAAATCGGGCCTTCATTCAATATCCACATCTGATTGGGCCACATGTTTTGCATCCTGATCAAATAACAAGTCACTTCTCACATCTTGAAGCAAAAATTTGCTCGGAAAGCCTCAGTATTAAAAAAAAATCATATGGATCACCTCTTAAAAAAATTATGAAAAACAGAAGCATTTTAATGTAAGCCTACTGGAAATCTGTTACTCGTGTCTCGCCAGATACCAAGATCTCTTTGCTGCTTAGCATCTTGATAAAATAACTAGTCACTTCTCAGATCCTAAAACACATATTTGATCACGAAAAATCATATCAATCACCTCTTAAAAAAATTATGAAACACAGAAGCATTTTAATGTAATGGAAATCTATTTATAACACTTTCTTCGATCCTTAGCCGTCGACCGTCAAAGCAGTCAGTGGCCATCATGCCTGGTGGCGTCTTATTTATAACACAGGTCTCACTAAATACCGAGATCTCATTGCTACTTAGCAATGACTGACAACAGGGCGAACGAACGAACAAACTTTATTTTCAAGAGCTTGAGAATTGGGCACGCTGGCCACATCTGACATGCTACTCTTCCTTTCTCTCATCTTTTATACTGAAATCATTTATTTTCACATGCATTTTACATATGAATGGGGCAATTTAAAGAAATTTAAATGAGAAAGGGTTAAGCTGAAAGTGAAAAAAATTTGTAGAAAGCCATGGACATTCCAATGCAATGTGGGAATTCGGAATCGATTAAAAAAACTCATTTTATTCAGGTCTTTAATTTTGAATGGTTTTTAGGTCCCAACGTCTAGGGGTTGAATTATAGTCGGATTGACTTATAGTCGAGTAAATACCATATGTTTAAAAAAACAAAAAAGAAAGTAATGAAAAAAACCAACAATAGCAAAAGCAAAAATAAAAAATGCAAAACATACACACAGTATATCAGACAATAAATCGAAACATATGATCAGAACTCATGAAATATTTGAATAGTATGCTATTGAATGAGTAGGGACTTTTTTTCAGGGGGTGCATTTCAGGGTATTTGGAAGATTGTACCAGAAATGAGCAGCTTTGTGTCCCATAGGACAGCGGTTTTCAACCTATTTGAGTCCATGGCTCCACTGACCAACTACATTCTTTCTGCGGCTCCCCTGTGGGATAACTGGTAAAAACTCTAGCGATGTTTCGACATTTAGCCTAACTTTTTTTGAGCAGGAGAGCTTTGGAAAGGCTTTTAAACAATGTAATTTTTTAATGTAATTTTTAAAAAATGCAATTGGACAATCTGTGAAAAAATTACACGTACAAGAAAAAATATACACAAAGTGCACTTTGAAAACCCTTACTATAAAAAAGAAAACAGCACAGATAAAGTAGTTTCTTTTTTTAACATTTTTTTTTAAATTTTTGTCTGAAAATCATTCACTGATATACTGCACTCATGATTCAATCTCCATAACAAAAAACTTGTATTAAAAAAAATATGATGAATAAAGTACCAGTCACCTCAGTGTGAAACTTGAGATTGCTTGTTGTTATACAGCTTGTCAAATCTTGGCACCAATTGAGATACAGCTACCCTCATTTCCTTCTCCACATCAAGTCTTGATCTGAACTTGGTTTTTATGACAGCCACTTCTGAAAACTCAGCCTCGCAGAAATAGGAGGTTGCAAAAGGAATTAATATATTCAATGCTCTCTTGCTCAAGCTTGGGAACTCCTGTTTTACTGAATACCAAAATTTTGGCAATGCCATGGATGGAAACTTTGCTTGTAGTGAAGAGTCTGATGAAAGTTCTATCAGTTCTTCCTCTTCTGCAGTACTGAAGTCTGAAGGAACATCACTACTGAAGGGATTTTGAACCCACTGAAACCTGTCACAGTTTTCAGGAAAGTATTTTTCAAAATGAACACTGAGTTGAGATAAGTGTTTTTGAATTATAGAAACAAAATCTGCACTATAATCTATTTCATTGTCTGTAATGAACTGCTGCAAACCTAGGAAGTAGTCCATTTCTCCTCCTTCATTGATTTTTCTCTTCCAAAGAAGAAGCTTCTTTTTGAAGGCCTAAACTGTGTCAGTAATTGTACTGTCTGACAAAGGAATGGGCAAAAGCTGTTTTCCCACGGACTCTCCAACCATAATGGACACCATATCAATAGCACACGGTAAAACAACTTCTTCTGCAATTGTATGGGGTTTCTTACATTTGTCTACCCGGTATGCTACCTTGTAGGACACTAGAAGAGCTTTACTCGAGATTGTCGCCTGCTTAGAAAATGCTGATTTTTGTTCTTTCATTTGACTCAGCTTTCTAGAGAAATATTCTCTTGGTTTGCCCACGTCATTCTTATGAACACTTTCTAAATGGCGCTTCAATTTGCTAGGCAGCATACATTCGACAGAGAGTACTTTGAAACACAAAACGTACTGTGGACGCTCTTCATTGTTCACAAGAGTGCACGTGAAACCAAAATCTAAGTAACCTTCGTCGTATTTTCTATACTTACGTTTCCTTTCCTCATTACCACTTTCCTTGTCATCCTCAACAAGTTCTCGCTTTTTACTAACACTTGCCAAATTAAAAAATATTTCCATAGTTTATATCAAACTCACAACACAATCAAAAACGTTTGAAAACAGAAAATCACTGTGTTACCTACTATGGTCGTGCGAGGAGAATGCGCGGAAAGTTGATAGGCGGGACTTCTAAGGCTGGCCAACATCAAAAGTGAAATTTCTCCGGGGTTACGCAGGTTGACAAACACCATAAATGAAATTTCCCACAGTGTGTTTTCTTTATAGCTAAATACGAAATAAATCCACACCCATCCACGGCGCCCCTGACCATCAGTCATGGTTGAAAACCGCTGCCATAGGAGATTCTGCCGTAGGATATGAAATGTTAAGCCTTCACTATACTAGGTCCAGCTTTATGAAGTGGGGTAATCAGCTCCTTCCTTGTTGTCTTTGCCTTCCCTAACTCAAGAGCAGAATCATATCGGTAGATAGGTAGTGTTGTAGGTAGGTAGTTAGTTATGGAAAGGTAAGGTTGGGTTAGGTTAGTTTAGATTGGGATTAGGTTGTGGTTAGATTAGGTGTAGGGTAAGGTTAGGTTGGGGGTATGGGTGGGATAGGGTAGGGTAGGTTAGGTTAGATATTAGGTTGGGGTTACATTAGGTGGGGGTAGGGTATGGATGAGGTAAGGTTAGGGTGATTAAGGGTTAGGGCTGGGAGGGTAGGGGTGGGGCGGAATGGGGTACTTTGGATGGCCATACCACATCAAAGCTTTTTCATCTGTTGCTGTTTCCATAACGTGATTGTTGTTTATTTACATAGACAGGGGTTTAACACGATTACAAAATAAATAATTTCATTGTTAGCCCAACCAAAACACCAACGCAGAGATGTATAAACCATTCATATTCAATTTCAACAACTTAGAATAAAATATTCAAAATGTCAGAGCCAAACAAAAACATATTCGCACACTAAGTAAATATACACAGCAACAGACGAGACAAGTGCCAGTGGAGCAAGAGGATGCTGGTGATGGATAGGAGACACACTGAGGAAACCTGTGGATAATATTACAAAACATTTGTTGTTCTGGAATCCCAAGTATAAGAGATGTAGAGGAAGGACCATATGGAGAAGAGAACTGGTGACAAACATGAAATGGATGAGGAAGGCATGGCAAGACCTTGAGCTGATGCCACAGGTCAGTAAGACTTAGCATAGGTTTGTTAAAGCTCTCTTCTGCTAGGGGAGCTAAAGGGTGAGGACAGAATGACTTAAGCATAGGTTTGTTAAAGCTCTCTTCTGCTAGGGGAGCTAAAGGGTGAGGACAGAATGACTTAAGCATGCTTTAAATGTTGCCCCATGTAGTGCCCGGGGCTCTCTGAGGAGGTAAAGAAAGAATAGAACTACTACTTTCTCATGTATGTCGTTAGAGGCGACTAACATGATGTTGTTTATGAGGCTGGCAACGTCATCGTATAAAACAAATTGCTAAAGAAATCATCCTCTTGTTTACACCTCATTTTGCACTCAGGCTTGCGCTCACTTGTGAAGGCATCGCTGCATGCAAAATGAGGAGGTACGAAAACGCATCGATTTTGATACCGCACAATTGATGTTAATTATGACGTAAGTTTAAATAAATTATGACGTATGCGACGTCTGCTTCTGAGAAAGGAGGTAACGGTAAAGGATCCCGTTACACGCCCATTGAGGCATATTGGGAATATGGTGTTAGGCCTATATTTTCTTGACCATCGGCACACTAGGGGTGATGTGGTCAGCATCACGCCGGCTGCCTTAACCTTCCCAGAAGTTGCTTTGGTACCCAATTGGGGCTGGGTCGACCCAGGAGCCGTTTGCGGCCTAAAAAAATCCCACATCATCTGGGGATCGAACCATAGACTACTGAGCTAGGAAGCCAGTGTGTGATGCCGCACTGTAATTCTGTCTTTCAACCGGCCCGATTCTGTCGTCTATTTTGTATTTCCGGCCCAATTCTGTGGTTCTATTTTGAGTTTTCACCATTTCTCTTCTCTTTGTAATTATATGGGGTTTGCCTTGGTTCTTCCCATGTGAATATATCGTGTTTGGTAATTTTTAGGAGGTAATTTTAATGGGTTCGTTTTATGTCAGTAGGTTTATTTTTCACTCGGCCAGTTTTACTTTCTTCTGATTTTTCGCGATTCCCGTAGATTTCATTGTTTACGAAAATCGATATTTTCGGGCACGCCTGTATGACGCGTCAGAGGCACGAGGCAATCGCGTAATGTGACGCAATTTTCGGACAACGCGGGATTCGCGTAGGTGGCTAGTATTGATTTTTTCGAGTAAATTCACGTGGGTGTTTTCTCTTGTATATAAGGAGATAGGACACTGTGGGAAAATCTCTCGGAAGAAATAAATTGCCTGCCGGACGACTACGTATTTTATCGTCTCCATTTTTGCGGGGAAAAACCGCGATAATTTGGTATGTAACTATTTTATTAATCGTTTTACTTATTAGTGGGGTTTTTGAGAAATCTCGGGCCGTAAGTTAAGTTTGGCGAAGACATTAACTTAAAGTTTAAACGGTAGCGCCATTAATTATTATCTTTGTAGAACGATGTAAACGTAAAAATGTGCATAAGTCTTTTAGGATTTTTTGGCAGTAGATCGGAGCGTGTGAAGTTATGAGAGACACGTGTGCTTTGTAGAATGTTGGGTAAATCCCCAGTTATTCCTGTATATTTTCTAATGTAATTATTTTGGGAAATCCTTGGTGTGTACGGTAATTTTTCTGAGCCTTAAATGTGAGGAATGCAGTCGGAGATTTATGTTATCAGTGAATTATACGGTTTGGGGAAATAAATCATTCCTACGGCGAGATTTAATTTAAATTGGAGTAAGCCAGGAAAACTCCTGTGTTAATGGGTAAAAGGATTTCCCTATTTTGCAATGTTTTGAACACGTGGGTAGTCATGCGTAACGGCCATGTAACCTGTCAGACGGGTCGGGAGACCTTGTTTACCCAACTGTCAGATTTAGAGGAGGAGTGTGATTTTAGTGACACGTGGGATAGTATTATTGTAGGTATTGTTATACAGAACGAGAGAAGAAGGGGAGAGAAGGAGTGAGATTGAAGTGACACGTGGATAGAATTATTTTATGTATCGTATATGTTAGAGATAAGTGATTTTAGAGAGGGTGTACATTGGAAGCTGTTTCTTTTAATTTCAGCGAGTCCCGGCAATCAGTGGGGGAGCGTAAATTGGAAATACCAATTTACCCACGGCACAAGGACATACCTGAGTAGTCAGTGGACTCGAGTTATCGTCAGAAGCAAAAGAAAAACCAACTTACGGGTTTTCCCAGTGAGGAGCGGGAACGGGGGTTATTTATCACATCGCCCGAGCTCATCGCTATTATAGTCTTCAGCAACGACACGTGGCAGCGAGACCGGTTTCAATTTCGTACAGCCAGAAATCAAGGCCTTGTTTTCCTCTAACTCCGGAGCGAGTTAAAAGAGGGAAGTTAGTCAGCGGCAGAGAAGATTTCGACAGTAAATCAAGCACCGAATTCAGGAGCAGGGGAGAGGGTTAACATCCCTGGGTCCTGATAGTAACGAGAGAAGAGAGTAGCGGAGACGCCGCATCATCAGTCCTCGAGTGTTAGAGAGACACTGAGACCAAGAAAGAGAGAGATAGAGAGACACTGAGACCAAGAGAGAGAGAGAGATAGAGGAGGGAGAAAATAGACAGGACCAGTAGGGTCTGTTCAGTATTCATTTGACAGATAGACCCTGAGCCATCAGCTAAAGCCAAGTCTATTATTTTAGCAATTCTTGTGGTGTAGTTATCGGCGCATATCGCCTAACAAGTAGAAAGCTGTGTAGCCATTCGTTGAGGAAAAATCACCAGGACTGAGACAGTAGAAATTTATTAGTGTTAGAGAGTGGAGGCTAGAGTTGACAGCCCCACCATATTAGAGTTGTTGTAATCACTAACCATTTTTATTGTTCCTCAGCAGGGTGACAGGAAGAGTGAATGCGAGTGGGGTTTTTTTTTTTTGTCTCTCAATCTAATTGTTACTTTGATTTTTCCAGGGCGTGCAACAGTGCACGCTATTTTTGTGGTTTATGTATGATGACAATTTTATGCTTGATTTTTGTAAATAAATATATATATTTACTGTACACTGGATCAGCTTCTACTCTTTACTATACTTACTCTATATTGTCGGTATAGTGGCGTCTGTGGTCGTATTTATACACCTTATCTCCTTGTGTGTCAAGGTAGTCAGAGGAGGGCGAGACTATAGCCAGTCTAAAGTCACGAAGCGGCAAGGGGAGATCCAAATCCTGGTTCTAGCCCTTGAGCCAATAGTCTCATCTGTCCACAGGCTTGTCATTTTCTATTTAAATTCTATTTTCTCAGACTTTCTCATACTAGGGTCTTGCTTTCATTCAGGCACACTCTATAAAAACTTAAAACCACTTCGTGACACAGTGCACTAACCACTATGCTACCGCGGCTCCCCTGCTTCTGAGAGATAACGGTCAATCTCGATCTTTTGGCTGGTGTCCGTCGAGGTGGAAGGTTATGTTTTGTGCGCTCCTGATATGTGTTAAAGTCCACCAGTTTATTCAAAGATTTTGTGATGACTGCAACAGTTTATATGAAGGTAGCGTATATTATTCCGTCGACATTTGCGACGATGGCTACAAGACTATTTGTGGATGCAGAACTTTACTGACGGCTAGTTTGCCTATGTATTCATGCCTTTGGGACGGACAGAGGACTGTGTATGTGAAAATTCATATGATCATTTGATTCTGGAAACTGTGGAGTGTTGTCACGTTGTGAAGTGTCATATTAAAGAATATTGAAAGTTTATCGGACTGGGCTACATCATTTCCAGTTGCAGTGTTCGTTTTTACATTCACGTTATCAGCATGACATAACATGTTACATCATGCGTAACACTCTGTAAGAGCGCATGAATGCTTTGATTCAGGAGTCCTGCAAGGGGTCCAGCTGCAGTTGTGGATCCATGCTCCATTAGGAGTGAAAATTGAAAGACAAAGAAGAAATGGTTGTTTCTGTTTGTTTTCTTTTAAACCACTTTTCTTTAAGGTCATCTAATCATTGTATATTTGCCATGTTTCAAATCTTTGATGCTCACAATCTTTATGTTCAACTCATCACAGAGACCTGAAACTTTACACGCAGCTCCCTTTCTTGGTGCATATTAACCTTTCAAGTTTTGTCCAGCATTGACCTAGCCAATTTTGTATAATAATTAAAATAGTATGAATTAAGGTGGAAATAACTCCATACAAATAAGGGAAATAATGAACAGCGATTATAGATTGTGTTTCTATTTGAAGTGATGAGTGTCAGATGGTGAATGGTTATGTGCCAATTAGACCAATGTGTGTCTTCAAACAATTAGGTCAGCAAATCTTTTTGTTTTAAACACAGCTTCCTTGTCCATCTTCCTTGTGAGCTTTATAATCATGATAATAGCCCCTTCAGTCATAACTGACTATGGGAATGTGCCCCCGAAATGACAGCCCTTAGCTGCTTATTTTCCTGGTGTTGTTTTCTCGTTGTCTCCTCTCTTCTGCTTGCCCTGAGAGCTTTTTTTTTTTTTTTGCCCAATCATTGATAGCATCGCCACTTGTGCTATCGGCAGCTTCATCCTCCCAAGTTTCTGTATTTATGTCCAGTGCCATCATGTCTCTCTTGCACACATCTTTGCATCTCAGCTGCGGTCACCCAACTGTCTTTTGGCATCTGCCAGTTGTCCGTAGAAGATGTCTTTCGGGATGCGACCATCTTCCATGTGGTGGACATGGCCAAGCCAGCGTAGTCTGCGCTGTCTAAGCAGTGTTGTTGTTGTCCAACTAGGACTGCTGAGCTTCTCGCTCGTTAGCAGCCAATACTAAGTTGAAGACTCCTTGGTATTATCTACACTGTAGATCTAGGCTTTTCCTGTGGCTTTTCTACCATTCTGAAATGTGTTGAAGTCATGAGCTCCAGTTTCTCCAGCTTGGCTTGCATTTAAAGGATCATACATCTGGTCCCAAGTTAGGAGTAAGAAGTGTGTGACATACTGTGCATTCTCCGCCATCCATGGGGGCTCTCCAACTATGCAGAGCTAAAATACTGTACTCTGGTTCTGGGCTCTCCCAAGGAATTGTCACGTCCTGCACAGAGCCACTCCTCAGCTTCCCCTGCCTATCATTGGGTCCATAGTGGGATCCTTCTGCATGCAGTGAACCAAGTCAAGGCCAAAGAATTATGCCTGGGGCTCAAGTGACTTCTCCAAGCTTAGTGTGCAATGCTGGGTTCTCAACAAGTTAAACCACTGGGGGAATCCCTGGAAGTGTGTGTATGATTTCAAGAGTCAATGAGGATGTAATTAGCCTCACAGACATAGATTCACTTCCACGTACATATATTGTGCATAGCTGGTGGTCATATAAGGATGACTCCAGATATTCCTCCATGCATGTCTAAGCAGTGTATTCATGTTTTGAAGGCCAGCATGTGACAACACCTTGACATTTGTTACTTTGTCACTTTGTCTTTCCACGAAATACTGAGGATGTGGTGTAGACACCATAGATGGAAGGTATTGAGCCTTCTTTCTTGCTTAGCATAAGTTGTTCATGTTTCGCTGCCATATTGAAGTGTGCTGGTGACGCAGGCGTTAAATACGTGAGGTGATATATACATTATATATGTGAGCTTAGCATAACATTTTTAAACTTATCAAAATATATTTAATTTACAGATGAATTTTACTGTGCAAAATTTAATGAACTTGAGTTTGTATATTGAATTTGTTCTCATTGCACATCATAGGACACCCACACACAATCAGTCTTGAGCCACGAGTGTGGAGACCTCAGCCAAAGGAAGAAATGGGTTTAAGCTTGGACCTAGATCAGAAGTTAACGCGCCACGGAGTTGAAGCTATCAGTGAGTATGAAGAAGCAGTCACATGAGGTTGTCATTGATTATGAAGGAACAGGTTTATGAGGTTGTTAGTGAGTATGAAGAAACATTTATATGAGGCTATCATTTAGTGTCTGTGGCCTAATGGATATAAACGCAGTTTCATAATCCAGATATACCAGGTTCGAAACCTGCTGCAGGCGGTTTGGTAGCAGATCGCTTTGTGTGGATTTTTAACAATGGTATAAGCGCCGTACCATTCAGAAAGCAATGGCAAACTACTGAATGAAAAAATTGCCTAGAAAAATCACAAACAGCCAATAAAAGCTGGGGTTGATTGCCACGTCCTGTAAAGGATAAGCAACTAACTTTTTATCATTCAGTATGAAGAAACGGGGAAAAACTACAGAAAGTTGAAAGTTTCAATTATTTAGGCAGTAAAATGACTCAGGATGGTGACACAACAAGAGAAATCCATACTAGAATTGCTTTGGCAGCTAGCGCCTTCAATAGATTATCTAACATTTGGAAATTACGATCATTGGAATATACATACCAAGCTTCGTCTGTTTAATTCAAATGTTATCTCAGTGTTAAACATACGGCTGTGAGAGTTGGAAAATAACAAAATCATTGGAGAACAAGCTGAATACATTCGAGAACAAATGTCTTAGAAAACTCATGAACATCAGTTGGAAAGAATTCAAGACTAATCGACAAATAAGAGAAGACTCTAGGCAGAAATATGTCTCCGACTATATAAGGAAAAGACGATGGTCATATATCGGTCATGTCCTACGAATGCTAAACAACAGAATACCACTACAGGCGCTCACTTGGGTTCCTGAGGGTAAGCGGAAAAAAGGAAGACCAAAAGAAACACTCAGAAGAACAATAATAAGAGAAGGAAGAACGTTGGGCCTAAATAATGTGCAAGAGCTAAGATGAGTGGCGTCACAACGAACAACCTGGAGAGCACTGGTTTCTGCCTTATGCGCCGTGTTTGGCGCTTAAAGAATTTATTATTATTATTATTATTATGAAGAAACGGGTGTAAAAAGTTATCAGTAAGTTTGTAGAAAAAATATGATTCCACAGCTTTATTTCTTAATTAGAATCTGTAAACATATTTGTCTTTTTTGTACACCTGAAACTATTTACTAAAAACTATGTAAATATTTATACCTGATATTGGAAGGTTAATACAAAATTTAATTGGTAATGATTTCTTTTTACTTTTTTTTTTTAAACAAATGAAAAGAGGTTTGTTTTTTTCTACTTTGCCATGCAAGCCCTATATGGAAGGTTTCTTCTAGTATTCTATGCCATGCAATCTCTATATGGAAGGTTTGTTCTAGTATTCTTTGCAATGCAAGCTCTATATGGAAGGTTTCTTCTAGTATTCTTTGCCATGAAAGCTCTGAATGGAAGGTTTCTTCTAGTATTCTTTGCCATGAAAGCTCTGTATGGAAGGTTTCTTCTAGTATTCTATGCGATGAAAGCTCTGAATGGAAGGTTTCTTCTAGTATTCTTTGCCATGAAAGATCTGTATGGAAGGTGTCTTCTTGTATTCTTTGCCATGCAGCCATACATGGAAGGTTTGGTCTAATCTTCTTTGCCATACAAGCCTTACATGGAAGGTTTGGTCTAATCATCTTTGCTATGCAGCCCTATGTGGAATGTTTGATTTAATCTCCTTAACAATGCAACCCCTTATAGAGTATTTATCTCCATCTAGATCTCTTCATGCTGTTCTGTCTCTGGCATTCTACTCCCTACTCTTCCCATGTTTTCATCTGCTGTTCTCTTGTACCTTTTTGTTTAGATTTTCCCTTATTTGTTCTACCTTGAGGATTCCAGAACAAATACCACCTTATGTTGTCTTGTTCCCTCTCCTGTTTTTCTGCTGGCATTTGAAGCAGACATTTCGACATTGTTGATCCTGTCATATCATTGTAGTCAGTTTGTTGTGCAGAAGCACCTCTTTGTGAATGTTTGAGTGCTACATTGCCCATTATCGCACCAGATTATAATGATTGAGCTGAACATGCCTTTTGAATCCAGATTGGACAAGCAACACTCGTTCACAGTGGCCAAGTATAATTATCTGGTCACGGGCTTGCAAGCTCCATAAGGAGCCAAAAGTGAAATGGTATTGATTATGATGATGATTTCCATATATTTTATGGCTGACAGAATTTAGTATGTGACCGTTGAAAATGTGCGAGGAAATATAACACAAAAGATTATTATTACTTTAGAGTTTTTAAAAAAAAAAATTCCAAAAAATTTATTTTTCTTTTTTATTTCAATGCAGACATGGACAGGAAGGTTACTGACAAAGACACTGTTGTGAATGAAGAAGACGTGAGATATTTTGCTGGAGACATAACTGAACTTCTGTCTCTGGAGGCTGACATTATGGCAGACCAGACCAACATCCAGTTGTGGCAGAAACTGGCTAGCAAGAAAGTTTCTGATCCAAATAAGTGAGTTTTTTTTTTATACCTTGTATGGCAGATAATATTTTTGATTTTACTGCATGCTGTACTTTGAGCTAGGCTTTGTGGAGTTGTGTCATCAGCTGCCATCTTTACATTGAACGTTGGCTGCAATGTCTCCTGTCTCTTATTTTGGTGGTGCACTCTGACAGACTCTTTCCTGTCCATCTCTTGATGTTATCTTCCCACATAGCACTGTCTACATCGTACATTTTTGCCTTCAACTCTTCCTTCAGTTATGGTCTTCAATAAGGTGTTATGTCCTTTTATATGGCCAAAATATTTTAGATGTCTAAATTTGATCTTCATTAGTTTTCTTTTCATTCCTAGCCTTTCTAGCACCTCTTTTTTGTTACTGAAACCAAAAAGGAAGTAAAGAATAGTAACATGGTAACATACCATGCATGTCACAGGAGGCAATTAAGAAGTGTTGGGCATATGGCCAGATACCAAATCCTTTAGAAATTTTAAGCCTCGAAAAAAAAAAAAAAACTTAAATATGAACAACTCATCTAAAAACCTTGAGGGAAAAAAAAAGATAGCATTAGAATGCAGATGCATGCCATAGTGAGCAACTAAGGAGGGTTGGGTATGGGGCTAGCTAGCCCATCCTGCAGAAACTATGAGCCACAAGAAACTTCAATAAAACAGCATGGATAAATGGAACGAGTTGAGAAGCAGATGCTGGTAATGTATAGGACATGAGGAAACATTTTGATAAAGCATTTACCTGCAAGTACTTATTCTGGAAAACCCCAAGGTAAGATAGGTAGTTAAAGTTAGTTGCTTATCCTTTACATGACGTGGCAATCAACCCCAGCTTTTATTGGCTGTTTGTGGGAGCCGCGCTAGCGTAGTGGTTACCACACCGCTCTAGCGACCGGGTGATGCAGGATCAAACCCGGGTGACGGCATTTGAGGATTTTTCGTCGACCGAGATTAGGACTGGATTAACTCGAGACCTGGCGAGGACATTTGAAGAAGTGTCGTCGACCAGGGATTGACGGCTCCTGAGCCGACCCAGCTGTAATAGGTACCTCCGAAATCGGCGAGTATCTGCCTGAATGGCGAGGGACACCTGTCTCTGTACAAGAAAAAAGGGATACTCACGTAAAATCAATGTCAGGTTAGACATTAATAATAACCTGAGATTTCGCCTCGAGTATTAGCGGGCGTACGAAAAAAAAAAAATTGGCTGTTTGTGATTTTTCTAGGCAAATTTTTTTCATTCAGTAGTTTGCCATTGCTTTAGGTAGTAGCAGGCTGAAAAATACTTTAAGAAGAGAACTGGAGACAGGAATGAAAATGATAAGGAAAGAGATGGCAGGGCTACATGAGGACTTGGCATGAGGTTGTTGAAGGCCAAAGCTCCTTGGGAAACTAAAGGGTATTGAACAAAACAGGGCACGGTTAGTTCTACCTTATTATCATTCATTGTATAACAGTATAAAAACTTGCTGTGTAGTTACACATTCATTTAATCTTCTGCTTTTAAGATCCCCAAAGGAGTGCCTGGATCAAGCTTTAAGTGTCTTAGCCCGAGCCCTGGAAGTCAACAGAAATGACCCTGACCTCTGGCACAGGTACCTCACTCTGTACAAGAGACATGCAGAAGTGAAGGATTTCCCTGAATTCTGTCAGACGGCGCTGGAGTATGCTCCTTCTTATGAATTGTGGTTTTTGGTGGGTCCTCCGTTGTCAAAGTTGCACAGCTAATTTGTTTAGAAAGTCAAATTGATCTGTTAGGAGGTATTTTGTTTTGATTGCATAATACTTGTGATGGTGACCAGAAATTTTATCACTAGCATTTCCCTTTGTGCTCCTTACTATGTGTGGAACTACCAGTGTAACTGATCTGCTTGCAGGAAGCCTGCGCCAGCACTCCCACGCAGCAGTGGTTTCTTTGGCTGTTTGTTTTACAAGATGAGGTTGCCAGCCCAGCCCCCCCCCCCATGTACAACATTCCTGAGGGTGGAGCAGTTCTGTTGTGCCTTTATCTCTTCCCAGGAGCACATCATGGGACACAGAAATCTTCAACTAAACTTAAATGTTCCAGTATTTTAATCTTAGTCATTATTTGCTCAGCCAGTTACAGTGTTGGTCTGAAGAATGTCGTCCAGTGCAGCATTTTACCCCTCCGGCATGTTGAACAAGACGGCTAATATGAAGTTATGCTTGGGAGGGATGGCAACCGCATCATGTAATCTTGCCACAGTAACCACAAGAGTATGTGATAGCTTGGTGCAGGCTTCATGCAAATGGACCAGCTACAGTTGTGGCTCCATGAGGAGCACAAAGGAAAATTATGACGATGTGCAGCATTTAGGATGTAATGGAAGAAGTTGGTCAATGGGATGTGATGGTGTCAGAGAGATGTCTAGAAGTCTTGAGATGTGCTTGAGAAATGGCCGGGCATGAAACATGTTTGAGATTTGCTCCGCATAGAGCCACCCGTGCAGTTGGCATCCATGCAGAAACCTGCACCAGAGCATTCGTATGCCTTTTCTGCAGTGGATTACATAGCGATTTGTTTTACATGATGCGGTTGCTAACCACAGGTACAACCTCATGGCTAGATATAAAGCATGCATGTCTCGGAGAAATGGTTAGGAATCATAAGATGTGAATATGTTCGTGAAGTGGCTAGACTTACACATGGGTACTTGAACGATGGCTCCGTATCATAAGGTATGAATATGTTTGAGAAGTGGCTAGATATGAAACATGATTATGTTTGAGATATGACAAGACATAAAACATGCATGTCTCAGAGAAATGGTTCGGAATCATAAGATGTGAATATGTTCGAGAATAGGCTAGACTTACACAAGGGTACTTGTACGGTGGCTCAGTATCATAAGGTCATATGTTTGAGAAGTGGCTAGATATGACACATGATTATTTTTGAGAGATGACAAGACATGCATGTGGTTTAGAAATGGATAGTAATCGTCAGTTGCAAATATGTTTGAGAAATGGCTAGACTATAGGTAGGTACTGTTTGAGGAATGAGTAAACAACATAAAACATGGATACTCTTGAGAAGTGGCTAGATATGAAACATGGTTATGTTTGAGATATGGCTAGATATGTGTTAGTAATAGATCGAAAATCATGAGATGCAAATATGTTTGAGAAGTGGCTAGGCATAGATGAGTACTGTCTTAGAAATGACTGACCATGGGAAGATTGTGGATATATTTGAGAAGTGGTTTCTAATATATTACATATTTATTGTTCGCTTAAGTGTATCTCATCAATCAATCAATACCCTTTAGCTACCCAAGAAGCATAGGCGTTCAGCAAACACGTCAAGTCCTCCATCAGCTCAAGCTCTGTCCATGTTTTCCTCATCATTTTCACTTCTGTCTCCAGTTCTCTTCTCCATGTGTTTCTTGGTCTACGTCTGCCTCTTTGCACAGTCCCAGGACACCGATCTTGTAGTCCCTCATTTCTGCTGGACCTGTGCCATCTTCCCTTGTTCGTTCAATGTTCAAACATTCCAGGTTCCAAATCTGGAGGTTCTCCTGGAAGAAACAAGTTAGTCAGCAGCACAGACTTCTTTCGGTTTTGTTTTGTGTCATTGGCCTCCCTGCTAGAGGACCTTCTTATGTCTTGGTTGGCTGAGTTTTATTTTCCTTAGTTGACCTGTCCATGCTTGTTGAAGGTTTTAACATTTTTTACAGGCCCCTTGTCCAACCCTCCATAGTCGCTTTTTAACGACATACTTGGTAGGGAACAGTGTTACTATTCTTTTCTACCCTTTTAGGTCGCCGCGGTAACTCACGCTTGAAGCATGTCTCATGAGCCAGACTGATTTAATTATTTCAAGTGTCCCTTGTAGTTCCCAGTAGTCTCTGAGCATATAAAGAAAAGATACGACTATTGCTCTGTCTCTGGTGTGTCATGTGAGGCAGTTGATATGTGGTTGTGCATGGTGGGCTGGCATACTCATCTTGTAAAACAAATTGTTGTAGGAACCACTGCTGTAAGAGCACATGGGATAATTTGTAGGTTTCCATGATCAGCCAAGCAGCGAAAAGGAACGTGATGATGATAAATCTTCTTCTTCGTACACTCTCAGACGTCCACTTGAATGTTTGATGATAAATGATTACTTCAAGTAGTTTGTTTTTTTTTAATATTATTTTTTACATGTGATATTGTTTGCACTAATTGAAGTCACAATGTGGCAAAGTCCTGAAGGTAGTGTTTCTCCTCTTTTTATTGCAGTATTTGGAGTCCTTGAAAACATATTCAGAAAAGGATGAAGTCAGCACACAAGCTTTACATTTTTTATGTAATGTTGCCAAAGAAGCAAGAACATTATCTGCATTATATACATCTGAAGGAAGAAGAACGAGTAAGGCAAATGCTGCCCTTGAAAGTAATTCTGAGATTATTCAAGAATCAAAAACGGTGTCTGAAGTTAACAGTATTTCAGAGATAAATGAGGGAAAAGGTGATAAAATTACTGTAACAAATGAAATGTGTGAGATAACAAAAGTAAAACTGAGTGATATTCATGTATCATCTGATCACAAGAATGGAATGGAGATTGTGCAGTGTCGCAACATTGCAGAAGGGCAGGAGAATAATAACAGAACATTGCATGAATGGAGTGAGGTGAAGGTCAGTGGTGTACATATAAAACCTGGAAGAGCAGACGCCAATGCAGGCAGCTTGGACTGGAAGAAGCTGTCACATCAGACACTGGAGATGGTGCTTTATAAGACTTGTCTCAACCTGCATACTGGCAGACTCAAGACAGCTCTTCATTTCTTACAGGTGAGTTTTTCCAAATGAAATCTTGTGTTAGTTTCATAAATTGTGTCCATGTTTTTTTACCTGTTTTTGTCTATGTATGGAGGCATATCTGGATTCATCCTTATATGTGCACCAGTTATGGACAGTGCTGCATTATACATACTTGGAAGTGAACCTCTATCTGTGCGGCTAATTACACCCTATTTGACTCTTGAAATCATCCATACACTTCCCAGGAATTCCTCCTATGGTGAAATGTGTTGAGAACCCAGCATTGCACACTAAGCTTGGAGAAGTCACTTGAGCCCCAGATGTAATTCTTTGGCTTTGATCTGGTTGACTGCGTGCAGGAGGATCTCACTATGGACCCAGTGATAGGCAGGGGGAGCTGAGAAGGAGCTCTGTGCAGGAATTTACAATTCCTTGGGGAAGCCCAGAACCAGAGCACAGTATTTTAGCTCGGCATAGTTGGAGAGCCCTCTCGGATGGCGGGGAATGGACAGTATGCCATATGCTTCTTACTCCTAGCTTTGGATCAGATGTGATGATCCTTTAAATGCAAGCCAAGCTGGAGAAACTGGAGCTTATGTCTTCAACTCAGCACATTTCAGAATGGCAGAAAATCCACAGCAAAAGCCTAGATCTGCAGTGTAGATAATACCAAGGAGTCTTCAACTTGGTTTTGGCTGCTAAAGAGCAAGAAGCTCAGCAGCCCTAGTCAAACAACAACAACAACCTGCTGTGTCTCACTTGTGTGTGTTCTTGCACCCTTGTGAAAGAATTACTTATAATTTTTTTTTTAATTTACAAAACCGGTGTTAGAAAGAGTTTCAAATTCTTCCCTCATGATGTAAATGATATATACAGGGCGATTGAACAATCACTTCTTATTTTTAAATGTTATATCTTCACTTGTATCTATTAGATATACATGAAAAAATAGGTCAAAAACAATGAGCAATAACTGCCATTTGACTAAGAAGTTTTGTTTTTATTTTGTAATTCCTTGAAACATAAGAAAATAAAATAAAATTTAAAATGGCCAATAAACTGACTTTACAAGCGGAAATTTCTACCGGCTATGAAATATTTTGTTGAACAGACCTGATGTCATGTTGAGTTGTTGTGTTAATGGGACATAATGTTTCATGTAATAAAATGGAAGTTAATTGTTTTTATTTTGACAGTTGTTCCATAAAAATTAGTTGGATGGGAGTGAAAAACATAATTTAAAAATAGGAAGTGTCTTTTTCAGTCAGCCTGTATATCGTATATCGCCCCATGTAGTTCTAGCTTGTCTGTGCAGAGGCAGAGAAAGAATAAGACTGCTTCACCCTAAGGCATTTCGTACAAGGCAAGTAATATGAGGTTGTGTATGAGGTTGGCAACCTCATGTGAAACAAATTGCCACAGAAACCACCGATGCAGGAGTATGTGAGTTGCTTGATGCAGGCTTCCTGGAAGGCACTGGCTACTCACGGCGGTTTGCGAGCGACACTTTAGTTTTTCCTGACCGCGCTATTTATAGCTATCGTGACAGAGGTCACGTGGTCAACTTCCTAACGGGAAAAAAATGTGGCGGTGTTTACTTTTGATAGGGCTTAATTTAATGCTTTTAGGCTACTTTATTATTATAAATACCGGCTTTAATTTTGTGTTAAGCTAGACTAGAAATGTTAGAGTAAATTTTAGAATAAGAACAAACATTTTATCACAATTAGAACAGAAGATATAATAGTCTGAAATAGTGTAAAATTTACGTTTTTTTAAATATTTTGTTATGGTTTGTTTCTTATGCAATTTACACTAAAACGATCACAATCAACATGCATAATAAATTACAGAAATCAAAAGTAGAAAACCTGCAGAAAATGGATATCATAGTTTTCTTTTGGATTCATGCGTCAAACTTTAATTATTGAAATATGAAATTGCAAGTCCACATTTATTACCTTAACCTTTAGCACGCTGCATTAGAAATTTCGGAAATTTGCCCTGCCACTGCATTATTTTTCACAACTCCCCCTTATTTATAGTGGGTGACTTGTAACGTCTATAGTTTCTTGGTCAATTGCTGTAATTTTTGGAATGTATATAAATAAATGAATGATGAATCTGATGATATAAGTTTTGTTGGTGTATATGTTAGATGTCATAGGAAGAGAGGAATGGAAAGATGAAAAAAAAAAAAATGGAAAAAAAATAAATAAATAAACGAAGACACTGTACTGCATAAGGCTGGTCCTACCTTTGAAAGCTATCATATTCTCATCAACACTAAGGTCTTTAGAGGGTATGTAATGGCTTTGCCATAGAGGGAGAAGAGTGTCGACGAACAATTTGATTTTGAAAGGGTTAGGGTGCCCTCGTGGTGCTGCAGTTGTATTGAAGGGAATATCAACTTCATCAAAATCGTTGTCAACAACGCTAGACATTCTACTGTCATCCCCATCTCCGATATCACCCATATTCTGAGAACCGATCTCAGCGCTAGTAAAACCAACAAACTCCTCGTCATCGGAGTCAGAATCCGTGAAAATTTCAGCGAAAATGGCAGCTTGTCCCATGCCAATTGATTTCGATTAAAAAAAATTCACAGAAAATAAACGCGAATACACCTGTCACTAAATATAGATCAGAATCGAAAGTGAACTCTTTCGCAAAGAAGATTAACATTAAACATCCGGGGATAATATGACGTGTACACACATTATATAGCAGGAAAACAACTCTATCCAAAAGTAGCAGCATTGAGCCTCCAGCCGGCAGAACATAGAGTATTTCTGGTGCAGCGTTGCGACCGCAGCGTGCTAAAGGTTAAAATAACACACCCAATTGTCCCCAAAACATGAGAGCTAACATTTATCTCTCAATCATACATCACGATGGTCATGTAAAAATGAGTATGGTCATGAGTAAAACGAAATGTTCAATTTAATAAATAAAACATACACCTATTAAATGATTTCCACACTCTGTTAATTCTGTCACTTTCACACAAAAACTGCCATAATTTGCTCTAGCCCCAAAATTTCGCTCAGTTATCATTCACACTTCCTTTTTTTTATAGGAGGAATCTGTACATTCACAGATGGAGAAATTTGTAACAAATGAGTTTCCATTATAAATTTTAATTGTGAAGTTATATTTTTAATACCGCTGGCGCGTCTTTCAATTTTGGAAATAGTGGAATGTACAAATTCTCCTCCTTGCTCTCCATGCATGCCCATTCCAAAGCCATGAGTTCTGATCCAGTCTGCACAATGTTTTTCTAATATGTGCTGTTTAGGAATTGTCTTACTGGGGAATAGCTTACTGAACAAAGACATTTTTGTCTCTATTGATACTGTTATTGATGATATTGATTCTTTACTAATTGGTGTACAGTGTGATATTTTGTTGTGTACTTTCTCAAATGCTTCGTTCAGTGAGTTGAATTGTTCTTGGGCAATAAAAGCTATGTCAGTTATATCTATTTGTTTTTAAAACACCAAAAGATGTCTTTGCAAAATAATTGCACAGTTGACATTCACTTATAGTTAAATTATGGTCATAGTCTTTCCAGATGTGCCGACTGTTTTCCGATAGTAACTTGGCTGTTTCAAGTCACTTCTCATTATGCCTCCTTTTTGCATTTTGTATTCGTAAGTAACACTCCTACAAAATATAGTCAAATGCTCTGTCGGTTTATCATCTGATACGTTAATTCCAAACACAAAGAACAGATCACTAATGTAATTCAAACAGTTCAGTGCATTCCGTTTTGAACTTTTTTGTTTGGGAAGTTAATGCTCTTTTGCCACAGGCTCTGCACAGTGCACTGGCACAATTCATATGATGCAACAAAGTATGTTCCATTTCGTTGTTATGTAGTATAGTTTACTTGTGTATGTATAAAGCTAATGGAATATTTGGGAGTATCAAGTCTAACACCAGGCTGTAGAATGCTTTATCTGTGAATGAAAGAAGATATACAAACAGTTACTTAGAATTCTTTGGCAGCCGTCATGTGCACAGGATTAACTACCAAAGAACACTAATGGAACAGTCCTTATCTCACACACAATAAAAAAAGACATTCATATTATAAATACAAGATTAACAAGACTTGAAAGATAGATCAAAGTATGTGGAAGTAATCTATCTATAGCTTTACATGTTTTCTGACACTTATATACGTAGCTAAATATCATTATAAATGAATGAAAATGCAAAAACAGATGGTACTTTACAAAAAGTTATTTTTTTACAACCTTATTTAAGATTTGCGAGTATCAGGAATGCGTTTACAGTGATTTAAATGTTATAAAATCTGGTGACAATATGCTTGTTCTTGTAATGCCAAACTCACAAAACTGACTACCACACATTCTCAAGATATGAAACCAAACAAAAAAGTATGTGGAAATAATCTTTAGCTTCCCTCCGAGAAGTCTATATAATTATAAACTCATAAGAATGGGCCGATTTTTAGATATTACATTAATAAATAGATTACTTCTGTTATGAATTTCCTCAAATGATGACGCTGTTTTCAAAAGTCTGTAACTCTGTCAAATATAATTTCAAACAAATAAAAATGCAAACAAAAATAGAACACAGAACAAAGTTATAGTACACAAAAGAATTTTAGCGCTGTGTTTATCCAGAACGAGTGTGTAATGATTTATATAATTACTGATTTTACACACACATCAGCTGATTTTCCCCGCCGAAACTAGCAGGAAGATTATTACCCGGTGTCAGAATTCTGGTCACCGAAACTAAAAGAGCGCTCTGGTATAGGGTACAAACAGCCGTGTACTGTGGTGGCTGTATGCTCTGCTGAGAGAGCACAGGAAAATGATGATGAATGATATAAATTAATGATATTTTGCCCCAAATAGTTCACAGGGTCTCTGAAATAAAGAAGACTACTGAAATAGAGAAGATTACTGCACCCTCTCATCGTGTAAAACTAATTGCTACGGAAACCACTGCTGCAAGGGCACGCGAATGCTTTGATGCAGGCTACCAGCAGTTGGAGCAGTTGCTATGGTTACTTCATGCTGTGTAGGAACAGAAAGGGAAATGAATGATGCTAAATTATATATATTCATAGAGAGAGAGGGGAAAGAAGATAATTATGGTATATGGTTTTATTAATTGTTATTTTATCATTAATCATGGGGGCTTTTTAACCATTTTACTAATTTTTGTTTTAAAATTGATATTTCTTTACAAAGCCAGGATTTATTTGCGTTTTACTGTTGTTTCTTTATATGTCGCATAATTATCATTGTTATAATGATTGCTTTTTTCAGTGTTTTTTGTTTGTTTTTAATCTGATTTTTCCTCTTAGTAACTTACTACTTACTTACTTAGTCGTTCCCCTTCTACCGTGAGGTGTAGAGGTTTGGAAGAGAGAGCGCCAGACTATCCTATCGGTTGTCTTCCTCCTGACCTGGTTCCATTCTAGTCCTCGGTCCTTCAAAGATTGTCTAATGTTGTCCTCCCAGCGCACTTTGGGTCGTCCTCGGGGTCTGGATCCTTGGCTCTTTGTTTCCCATGCTTGTCGTGGTATCCGATCTTCTCCCATTCTGCAGACATGGCCAAACCATCTTAATTGGGACTGTTCTACTTGGGTCTGCAGGGGGTAGGATTTAAGGCCTTGACATATCGTCTGGTTGCGTACTATGTCTCTTCTTGTTACTTCAACCACTTTCCTCAGATACCTCATTTCTGAGGTTTGGATCTGGCTTTTATGGGTTGTAGTCATTGCCCATGACTCGCATCCATATGTCAAGACTGGGACATAGGTGGAGCGGTATACAGCCATCTTCGTTTTCTTACCAACCTCTCTCTTGCTGAGGAATCCTCGATTTATGGCCTGAAAAAGTCTCCCAGCTGCTGCTTTTCGAGTGGCCAACTCTTCTTTGATGCCTCCCTTTCGGTCTATAATAGCTCCAAGGTATTTAAAGTGGTCGACCTGCTCCAGGACCTGTTCTCCCAGCTTAATCTGATGTCTTCTTTCTTCTCGTGATATCACCATGGATTTTGTTTTAGAGCTGCTTATGACCATCCCTCTCTTCTCCAGCTCTTCCTTCCAGACTTGCAGGTTGGATTGGAGATGTGCCTCTGATTTAGCAATCAGGGCAACATCATCAGCAAATGCCAGCTCCGAAATATAGACCTGTCTCATCTTCCAGTACCCCACTGAATACTTTCTTGTTCTCTCCTTACATGCCTTGATGACATCATCCATAAGGAGTATGAAGAGGTAAGGTGATAGGATATCACCTTGTCTTACACCAGTGGTGGTCCTGAACTCTTCTGACTTATGGTTTGCTGTCCTCACATAATTTCTGCAAGACTTGTAGAAGCTCTGTATAGCTTGAATCAGAGGTGCTGGAATATTCTTCCTTGCCAAACAGTCCCAAAGTTTGCTCCAGGGGACCCTGTCAAACACCTTTTCCAGATCTATGAAACAAAGATGCATCTCACTCTTATACTCAAGGGCCTTTTCACTCAGCTGTCTGAGTGTGAAGATTAGGTCTTGAGTACTTCGGTTTGCTCGGAATCCGCACTGGACCTCATCCAATTGTGGCTCAGCTTTAGGGCAGTTTTGAAGCCAGTGATTGCAGAAAAATACAGCATAATTATGGGCAGGTGTGGAAACTGTAGGCATTTCAGAGTCTCTGCTCTAGGATTCTAGAGTAGATTTTACCAGGGACACCGAGAAGGGATATGCCTCTATGGTTTCCACACTGTCGATTGTCACCCTTTTTGAAAATTGGTGTTATGATGGCAATCTCCCAATCCTTTGGTATGGTCTTGTTGTACCACGCTGCCTGTAAAACCCTTAAGAGTAATAGGTCGCCTGATGCTCCCATGAACTTAACCATTTCTGGTGTTATACCATCATGCCCTGCTGCTTTGCCCATCTTGATTTTCTCCAGTGCTGCCTTCAGTTCTTCCATCTTTATGTCATCTTCACCATCATTGGTTTTCTCTTCTGTGCTAGTGTTTATCATTTCTGATGCTCCACCATGCTCACCATCCAGGAGTTCTGAGAAATATTCTTTCCATCTTTCCATTACTTCCTTCGGGGCTGTAAGCAATTTGCCTTGCTTTTCCTTTATAAATTTGAGAGGGCATTGTTTTTCCTTCCTCATGTTCTTTAGGGTCTTATAGAACAATTTCTGGTTTTCTTGTGCATCTTTTTCTAGCTTTTCTCCAAATTCTTCCCAGAACTTCTGTTTTGCTGCTAGCACTTTGTTCTTTGCTTCTGTTCTGAGTGTCACATATTCTCTATATTTTTCCATTTGTCCTGTTGTGTTTTTAGCTCCTAAGTATTGTTTCCATGCCATTTTCTTCTCTCTTATTTTCTCTTTGACTTCCTCTGTCCACCAAGGTGTCCTCTTTCTCTTGTTCCCAAGTCGGACTTCACAGCATGCTTCTGCAGCAGCTGTCTTTATGATATCCTTGAATTTAATCCAGAGGGTTTCCAAGTCATCAGGTCGTTCTTCTGTGTTGCTCACCGCTGCAGCAATAAGCCCCTGATATCTGGTCTTAATTTCTGGCTCTCTCAGCTTGTAGGTCCTAATGCTCATTTCTCCTGCTCGTTTACTTGGTTTCTTGCGTGATGTTGGGCAGTTCCTAGGCTGAGCAACTCTTTCAGTTGTTCTTTTGATTGTTAGCAGGTAGTGATCACTTCCAATCTCTGGCCCCCTCCAAACTCTAGCATCTCGGACATATTTGAATGAGCTTCTCCGAACAATGGCATAGTCGATCACTGACTTCTCATTCTTTGTTGGTTCACATCTAGTGTATGCATGTATGCGCTTATGGGGGAACTTTATAAAATTGAGGAAGTTGAGGGGAACTGCGGTAAGACGTGGAGTACAATGGATGGGTTTGAAAAAAAATCGAAAAAAGGTGATTCGTCTTACGAGGACAAAAGACAAAGAAAGTAGTCTACGTTACGGCCACAAGGCCTTCGTCAGGAAAAGAAAGAAAGTGAAGGCTAGATAGGAGACATAAGAACTTAAATGAATATAAAAATAAATATAAAAAAATAAATAAATAAAACCTAGGTACTTCCCTGAAGGCGAAGCATCCTATCACGCTTGGCTGAAAGGAAGTGACTCTTGACCCTGGATGTACACAATACATACTAAGAAACGAAAAAATATCCAAATGTAATAAAAGTGGGGACTGGAAATAGAAGAGGAAATATTATGGAGGATGGCATAAAAATAGAAGAATAGGATAAGAGTGGAAAGAGTCAAAATAGAGCAAGAGAGGAAAGGGTGGCCTCAGACAAAGGTGTGGAAAGTGTTGAGACCGGCTGGTTTTAGACACCCCATGCGGTGGATAAGACGGTTCTCAAGCTGTTCTCGGCTGGCAGTGTCAGAGGAGCAGGATCGGATCGCAGTGACCTGGATGTCGATGGGACCATGGTGGTCAGGACCATTGAAGTGTGTGGCAACTGGTGTGGACTTTTGCTGAGAGATGTCATTTAAGTGCTGGCTGAATCTGTCCCCAAGTCGTTTGCCTGTTTGGCCAATATAGGTTTTGCAGCAACGTTTACATATGATCGTATAAATGACATTACGCGATTCACACGTGAAGCTACTAGTGATGGTGTACGTAGCCTTAGGAAAGGACACCTTCTGGGTTGAGATGACATACTTGCACGTGTTGCATCGTGTCCGACCACAGGGTAGTGTGCCAAAGTGAGTGGCATTCTCCTTTGGGAGATGGCTGTGAACAAGAAGATCCTTCAAGTTCTTGTCGCGTCTATATGCCACCAAAGGTGCTTCACCGAATACTTCTTGGGTCGCAGGCTCTGCTTGGAGGATAGGGAGGTGGCGGAAAAGGATCTGTTTGACAGCAGTACTGTGAGGGTGATGGGTCAAGATTAATTTGACTCTATCTGAAGTGGATTTATAGTGAGGTATGAGGGCCTCCTGACGAGAGATGGGGAGCACACGTTGGAGAGCAGAGGTGAGAACATGTTCCGGAAAAAGTCTGCTACGGAAGAAATCCAACATCTCATTTGCTCGGAAGTGGAAGTCATCGTCGTCTTGGCACAAACGGCGGAGGCGGAGAAGTTGTGAAAAAGGAAGGGAGTCACGACAGGCCCGAGGATGAGAAGAGGTATACAGGAGGTAGCTGTGGGCATCTGTCGGCTTGTAGTGTACTGAGGTATTAAGGCCGGAGGGCGTGATAGAAATAGTAATGTCAAGGAAGTTGACAGATACTGTGGAGACGAGGGAGGTGAACTTGATGGTGGGGTGAAAGTGGTTGACAAAGTCGATATAAATCAGTCTCAGACATATCTGTGAGACCTGTGCCATCATCGATATATCTGCAGTAAAACCCGGGGAAAGGACCGGAGTATTGTTGCCATATCTGATGCTCCAAGTGGCCCATGAACAGGCAGGCATATCTAGGACCCATCTTCGTTCCCATGGCAACACCACTAATTTGGTCAAAAAACTGACCATTGAATTCAAAGGAATTCAGTTGAAGGACCAGTTCAGCAAGACGGAGAAGGGTGACAGTGGATATAGAAGGGCAAGTGCGTTGGTCAAGAAAAAACCGAAGAGCTCGGAGACCATCAGAGTGGGGAATAGAGGTGTACAGAGAACAGACGTCTAACAAGAAAAGACGGTAGGAGCGGTCTGCTGAGAGTCGGATAGAGGAGAAAGTAGTAAGAGCATGATTGGTGTCTTTGACAAAGGAGGGAAGATTCTCAACGATAGGCTGGAAAATGCTATCGAGGAAGTCAGAAATGTGTTCAGTAGGACAGGAACAGGCTGAGACAATAGGTCTGCCAGGGTTGTCGATCTTGTGAATTTTGGGGAGCATGTAGAATACAAGCTTGCCCAAAGAGCTGTCATGAATCCTAAGACGAGAAGCTTCGGGAGGAAGAGCATTACTAGTGATGAGCTGTTTAATGGTGTTGTGTACAATGCGATTGTTAGAGACAGTCGCATCGCTGGTCCTGGGCCTGTAAAAAGAGCCATTGGTCAACTGGTTTTTACCTTCACTTAGATATAAGTCCTTCTGCCAGACGACAATGGCTCCTCCCTTGTCAGCCGGTTTGATGACAATGTCGTCTCTACGGCGAAGAAGGGAGAGAGCGCGGGACTCTGCCGAAGTGAGATTGGAATAATGCAATCTACGAGGGCGGAGCTGCTGAATGTCATGGATGGTGTTCTTGATATACAGGTCCAGGGCATGAGAGGCCCCAGGTTTAGGTGTAAAGGGGGGTTTAGTAGAGTCAGAAAAGCGTGCGAAGATGTCGGATTCAGCCTGAGACTGCGGAGTGCTGTCTTCCTCTCTAAAATGGAACTTCAGCCTCATGCGACGGTGAAACCGATGAACATCCTGGAGGAGATTGTATTGGTCTAGGGTCGGACGAAGAGGAACAAATTTTAGGCCCTTACTAAGAACAGAGCGCTCTCCCTCAGAGAGGGGTAGATCTGGGGGGATGCAGACTACCTGAGTGCATGATGGAGTGGAGGATGGAGGGGTAGCTTTGGGGGTAGGGATGAGATGGGATAGTTTATGGTGTTTGGACGTGGAAAGGAATTCATGCAGTTGCCGGTTCAGTAACTGCATGAATTCCTTTCCACGTCCAAACACCATAAACTATCCCATCTCATCCCTACCCCCAAAGCTACCCCTCCATCCTCCACTCCATCATGCACTCAGGTAGTCTGCATCCCCCCAGATCTACCCCTCTCTGAGGGAGAGCGCTCTGTTCTTAGTAAGGGCCTAAAATTTGTTCCCCTTCGTCCGACCCTAGACCAATACAATCTCCTCCAGGATGTTCATCGGTTTCACCGTCGCATGAGGCTGAAGTTCCATTTTAGAGAGGAAGACAGCACTCCGCAGTCTCAGGCTGAATCCGACATCTTCGCACGCTTTTCTGACTCTACTAAACCCCCCTTTACACCTAAACCTGGGGCCTCTCATGCCCTGGACCTGTATATCAAGAACACCATCCATGACATTCAGCAGCTCCTCCCTCGTAGATTGCATAAACATTTAAAAAAATTATTTCCAAACAACAACAATAAAAACACACTGATCTCACTTCGGCAGAGTCCCGCGCTCTCTCCCTTCTTCGCCGTAGAGACGACATTGTCATCAAACCGGCTGACAAGGGAGGAGCCATTGTCGTCTGGCAGAAGGACTTATATCTAAGTGAAGGTAAAAACCAGTTGACCAATGGCTCTTTTTACAGGCCCAGGACCAGCGATGCGACTGTCTCTAACAATCGCATTGTACACAACACCATTAAACAGCTCATCACTAGTAATGCTCTTCCTCTCGAAGCTTCTCGTCTTAGGATTCATGACAGCTCTTTGGGCAAGCCTGTATTCTACATGCTCCCCAAAATTCACAAGATCGACAACCCTGGCAGACCTATTGTCTCAGCCTGTTCCTGTCCTACTGAACACATTTCTGACTTCCTTGATAGCATTTTCCAGCCTATCGTTGAGAATCTTCCCTCCTTTGTCAAAGACACCAATCATGCTCTTACTACTTTCTCCTCTATCCGACTCTCAGCAGACCGCTCCTACCGTCTTTTCTTGTTAGACGTCTGTTCTCTGTACACCTCTATTCCCCACTCTGATGGTCTCCGAGCTCTTCGGTTTTTTTCTTGGCCAACGCACTTGCCCTTCTATATGCACTGTCACCCTTCTCCGTCTTGCTGAACTGGTCCTTCAACTGAATTCCTTTGAATTCAATGGTCAGTTTTTTGACCAAATTAGTGGTGTTGCCATGGGAACGAAGATGGGTCCTAGATATGCCTGCCTGTTCATGGGCCACTTGGAGCATCAGATATGGCAACAATACTCCGGTCCTTTCCCCGGGTTTTACCGCAGATATATCGATGATGGCATAGGTCTCACAGATATGTCTGAGACTGATTTATATCGACTTTGTCAACCACTTTCACCCCACCATCAAGTTCACCTCCCTCGTCTCCACAGTATCTGTCAACTTCCTTGACATTACTATTTCTATCACGCCCTCCGGCCTTAACCCTTAGAACCCTGGCCACCCAGCCCGTAAAACTTCATTCCCCTGGGCTCCTGAGCAAAAAATTTCACTATGACTATGAGCCGTCGAGGCCAGCGATAATGCCAGTGCGTTTTATTGAGACGACAAACTTGGTCGTAAACATCGCAGCCACCCATGAATGTATTGTAGCCAATACAAAGTTGTGGAAATGAACATTTACAGTTGTGAGACCAACCTGTATCAAATTTACTTGATACATTATGTGGGATACGCCCCTTTCCACGCCCCTGCACCACAGGGTTAGAACTAGCTTGATCATAACCTGATTCACAAGTTCCGTCACTCGATTCAATTTCGATTTCAGAATAATCACCATCTAAATCTATATTCATCATCCTCCGAATCATTGAGCACAAGTTCAACAGCTTGTTCCGTTGTTAGCCTTTTAGAATGACTATTTCCTGGATTTTCAACACGCCTTTTCATTGTGAAAACAATTAAAAAATTGCAAAATATTATCACGTCGTGGGCGCCGCCATTTTAGAGTAACATTCCACAAGACGTGTACTTCCTGACGTCATTATTTTTTACACATTTCCATTCCCACCCCATTTTGCTAAGCTAGGTGTGTCAGACCGAGATTACGGTCTCTCGGGGAGAGGATTTTTTACGCACGGACCGAAATTTCGGGACCTCGGGTTCAAAAGGTTAATACCTCAGTACACTACAAGCCGACAGATGCCCACAGCTACCTCCTGTATACCTCTTCTCATCCTCGGGCCTGTCGTGACTCCCTTCCTTTTTCACAACTTCTCCGCCTCCGCCGTTTGTGCCAAGACGACGATGACTTCCACTTCCGAGCAAATGAGATGTTGGATTTCTTCCGTAGCAGACTTTATCCGGAACATGTTCTCACCTCTGCTCTCCAATGTGTGCTCCCCATCTCTCGTCAGGAGGCCCTCATACCTCACTATAAATCCACTTCAGATAGAGTCAAATTAATCTTGACCCATCACCCTCACAGTACTGCTGTCAAACAGATCCTTTTCCGCCACCTCCCTATCCTCCAAGCAGAGCCTGCGACCCAAGAAGTATTCGGTGAAGCACCTTTGGTGGCATATAGACGCGACAAGAACTTGAAGGATCTTCTTGTTCACAGCCGTCTCCCAAAGGAGAATGCCACTCACTTTGGCACACTACCCTGTGGTCGGACACGATGCAACACGTGCAAGTATGTCATCTCAACCCAGAAGGTGTCCTTTCCTAAGGCTACGTACACCATCACTAGTAGCTTCACGTGTGAATCGCGTAATGTCATTTATACGATCATATGTAAACGTTGCTGCAAAACCTATATTGGCCAAACAGGCAAACGACTTGGGGACAGATTCAGCCAGCACTTAAATGACATCTCTCAGCAAAAGTCCACACCAGTTGCCACACACTTCAATGGTCCTGACCACCATGGTCCCATCGACATCCAGGTCACTGCGATCCGATCCTGCTCCTCTGACACTGCCAGCCGAGAACAGCTTGAGAACCGTCTTATCCACCGCATGGGGTGTCTAAAACCAGCCGGTCTCAACACTTTCCACACCTTTGTCTGAGGCCACCCTTTCCTCTCTTGCTCTATTTTGACTCTTTCCACTCTTATCCTATTCTTCTATTTTTATGCCATCCTCCATAATATTTCCTCTTCTATTTCCAGTCCCCACTTTTATTACATTTGGGTATTTTTTCGTTTTTTAGTTTCTTAGTATGTATTGTGTACATCCAGGGTCAAGAGTCACTTCCTTTCAGCCAAGCATGATAGGATGCTTCGCCTTCAGGGAAGTACCTAGGTTTTATTTATTTATTTTTTTATATTTATTTTTATATTCATTTAAGTTCTTATGTCTCCTATCTAGCCTTCACTTTCTTTCTTTTCCTGACGAAGGCCTTGTGGCCGTAACGTAGACTACTTTCTTTGTCTTTTGTCCTCGTAAGACGAATCACCTTTTTTCGATTTTTTTTCAAACCCATCCATTGGGGGAACTTTGTGTTTGTAATGATCAGATTCTGCTCACTGCAGAATCTAAGGAGTCGCTTTCCATTGTCATTGAGAGTATCTTCTCCATATCTTCCGATAACTCCACCCCATCTAGCATGGTCATTTCCAACTCTGGCATTACAATCTCCGAGCATGATAACTTCATCTAGGCAGTCATCCACTGTCCTTTGAAGCAGCTCGAAGAATTCCTCCTTGACCTCTGCTCTCTCATCCTCATTTGGCCCATACACTATGACCAGGTTGACTATGGTTTTTCCTTCTTTTAGTTTAACAACCATAATGCGCTCCGAGACAAAGTTCCATCCCTTGATACTATCTTTTTTATTTTGGGCCACAATGCAACCCACGCCCCCTTTAGCTCTTTCAGATATGGGTACACCACTGTAGAGCAGCGTGTTGCCATCGAGATCCATGACTCCTTGTCCTTTTTTCTTTGTTTCCGTTATAGCCAGGATTTCTAGTTTTGCTTTCCTCATCTCTTCCACCAGCTCCTCTTCCTTCCCATTTATACTTCTTGTGTTCCAAGTTCCATAAGTCGTAGTCCGTAGTCCATTCCAGTTTGTCGCCTTTAGAATCAGTCCAGTTTTCTCTCTTGTATTGCTCGTAATCGTGATTTAAAGCAAACAGGTGATTGGCCTGTTGTGCCTTTGCATGGTGGAGGGGCTGCCTCCTTACGGCCCCATTGCAGGCCGCCCTCCTCCTTTTTCATCCGGACTTGGGACCGGCATAGGCGGAGTTTCCTCTTAGTAAACTGAGTTTTATTTATGGTTTACTGGATTTTTTTTTCTTGAGTAGCCATACTGTTTGTATGTATTTTACTAAATTCTGTTTTATGAGGTGCATAGTTGTATATGCATTGCTGAATTCTGTATTACAGTGGTTGCCAGCCTGGGACTGCGGAATTCTGAATAGTCCATGCCAGTGACCAAAGTGGTCCACAATGTACTGAAGAAATATTTTACAAGCTTTTGAACGTAAAATAATATAAAATCCACTCGAAAAGCAGCAGCTGGGAGACTTTTTCAGACCATAAATCGAGGATTCCTCAGCAAGAGAGAGGTTGGTAAGAAAACGAAGATGGCTGTATACCGCTCCACCTATGTCCCAGTCTTGACATATGGATGCGAGTCATGGGCAATGACTACAGCCCATAAAAGCCAGATCCAAACCGCAGAAATGAGGTATCCGAGGAAGGTGGTTGAAGTAACAAGAAGAGACATGGTACACAACCAGACGATACGTCAAGGCCTTAAATCCTACCCCCTGCAGACCCAAGTAGAACAGTCCCAATTAAGATGGTTTGGCCATGTCTGCAGAATGGGAGAAGATCGGATACCACGACAAGCATGGGAAACAAAGAGCCAAGGATCCAGACCCCGAGGACGGCCCAGAGTCCGCTGGGAGGACAACATTAGACAATCTTTGAAGGATCGAGGACTAGAATGGAACCAGGCCAGGAGGAAGACAGCCGATAGGATAGCCTGGCGCTCTCTCTTCCAAACCTCTACACCTCACGGTAGAAGGGGAACGACTAAGTAAGTAAGTATAATATAAAATCAATTGAACAGCAGCAACAAACAAAAGTTGGGTTCTTGGCAGCCTTCATATTAGAAGTGAATATCAGTTGTCTGTGGTTTTGGATTCGGTTGATTAAATTTAATAAATAAATAAATTATTACTAAGTCACAGATTTAGATGACCTCACTTCTAATAAATGTACACTGTAATAAATGCTGAGATTTGTAATATGTGCACAATGTACATGATGTAAAACAGTTCTGTAAATGTTAGTTCTCCTTATGAGAACAACAAATATATAGAGCATGGACGGTAAGAGGGCTGCGACCTACAAAAGGTTGGGAACCACTGCTTTATTACATATCACAGTGTAGTTTATGCATGAAGTGATTCTGAACATCTCATGCACAGTGTGTAAGGTGTACTCTTTTTTTTTTTTTAATGTCTACCTTAGATGGTGCTTGGACTGAAGAAGGCTGCCTCTTTCACACTGAATGTGGCTGAGCTTCTTACTAGTGCTGACCTACTTGTGCTGTGGTTGACTTACATTCATGTACTTGAGTGGCATCAGTTACCCCAGCATCTTTATAGCATGGCCAATCAGAATCCAGGAAGACTCATGGCGAAGGTATTTTTATCATGTTTGTTACCGTCTTGTAAGGGGACATCAGATCAGCTGCCATCTCCACATCGAAGGTCAGCTGCAAGGGATGTCCAGCGTCTTCTGTCTCTTGTCTTTGTGGTACACTCTGATACTCTTTCTTGTCCATGTCTTTATGTTATCTTCCCAATTATAGCCCTTTTTTCTTCTTGCACGTTTGCCTTCAACTCTTCCTCCCATTATGGTTTTCAGCAAGGTTTTGTCTTTTTACAAGGGGATTGACATAAGTCTTGGGCCTGACCATGAAGGAGTCACAGGAGGAAGATGAAACTTGGCACATTTAAAGTTCATCATATTTGCACTGAATGTGTGAAGTACGCGTTTGTTTCTTCAATGGGTTTTCCCGCTACAGTGCACGGCGCAATGTACCCTATTGACTGGATCTGCTGCTCCAAAGATTTGACAAAACAATGCACATCTTCTCACAAAACTAAGAAAGGTTGTGACCAGGAAACGAGGGATAACGTGCACTCAAAATCTTCCTTTGTTTCAAGACAACGCGCCCTCTCACAAAGCACGGCTTGTGCAGCTAGCAGCCAACGATTTGAATATTGAAATTCTTCCACACCCACCATATTCTCCAGATTTGGCTCCATCAGACTTTTTTCTATTCCCAAATCTTAAAAAACAGCTAAAAGGAAATCATTTTGACAGCGATGAAGAGGTTATACAGGCATGTGATGACTGGTTTAGTTTGAAAAATAGGGTGTTCTACTCCCAAGGTCTTTTCAAGGTCAAGCAGAGATGGCAGAAGTGTGTCAATTCAGACGGTGGCTATATTGAAAAGGAATAAACACTATACAAAATGTCAGCTCTCTGTGACATGTCCTTCATGGTCAGGCCCAAGACTTATGTCAAGCCCCTTGTATGTGACCAAAATATTTCAACTGTCTTTAATGTGATCTCATTCATTATTTCTCTCTTCATTTCTATCTTTTTTTTTAGACCCTCTTTATTTGTTTTCTTCTCTTTCCATGAGATACACCCCATTCTTCTATATATCCACATCTTAACAACCTCAATATTTCTTCTAACTGCTTGTTTGTTGTCCATATTTCTATACCATATAGTAAAGAAAAGAAAGAGCCAAGACTGGATAACACCAGATACGCTAAACAACATAGCGAAGAGAAAGGAAATGAAAAGAAAGAAAACAGAAGCTAAGTCTCCCAGATTAAAGGCAATATATAGTGGCGAACGGAGTCTACATCCCGAAGGAGCAAAATTCCACAGACATCAGTCAGTTCAGGCCAATCTCACTACTCAATGTGGAAGGGAAGATATTCTTCTCAGTGATGGCGGAAAGACTCACTACATACCTCCTGGCAAATGGGTACATTGACACTACCATTCAGAAAGGAGGTATCCCAGGTACACCAGGATGTCTAGAGCATGCCACAATGATATGGGAAGCAATCCAAAAGGCAAAGTCTGACAGAACAAACCTCCATGTAATCTGGTTGGATTTAGCGAATGCTTATGGATCCGTTCCACACCAGATGTTGTGGCAGGCCCTAGAAATGTATCATGTTCCACAAGAGATTGCAGCAATGCTGAAGCTGTATTTCGCAGGGTTTGCTGTCAGATTTTCAACCAGAGAGAGTACACAACGAAGTGGATTGGCCTTGAAGTTGGAATTGCGATGGGATGTACCATCTCTCCGATACTATTCGTGATGGCTATGCAGGTAATCCTCAATGCGGCTGAAGGAACGGCTATAGGTCCAAAGCTCGGTGGAATGTGTCTCATGCCACCGCTCAAAGCATTCATGGATGACACAACAATTCTGACATCAGATGAACATCAGGCCCGGAGGATGTTAGCACGCCTGGATGAACTAGTCAGCTGGTGCAGAATGAGCTTCAAACCCAAGAAGTCGAGAAGCCTATCAGTCAGGAAAGGGAAGATAGCAGAGGTCAGATTCACGGTTTCCAACCAAAGAATCCCTACTGTCATTGAGGAACCTGTTAAAAGTCTTGGCAGGGTGTACGATGCCTCATTAAAAGACTCAAAGGCAGTGCAACAGACAATAGAAATGGCAGACAGAGGGCTACAGATCATAGACCAAAGCAGACTCCTGGGGAAGTTCAAACTGTGGTGCCTCCAGTTCATGTTGATACCAAAGTTGCTGTGGCCACTGCTTATATATGAAATAAGCACAAGTACAGTGGAAGCCATAGAGCAGAAGGTCAACAAGTTCATGAGAAAATGGCTAGGAGTACCACCAGGTCTGTCAGATGTAGCACTGTACTGCAAAAAGTCAAAACTTCTGCTTCCTTTCAAGTCAGTTGTTGAAGAGTACAAAGTTGGAAAGGCAAGGCTTGCAATGATGCTACGCGAGTCAGCTGATGACGTGGTTAAGTCCATTCAGCCCACACTGAAAACGGGAAGGAAGTGGAAAGTGGAAGAAGCTGTTGATGCTGCCCAAGAGTCACTCAAACTGAGGGAGGTAATCGGATACACACAAACGAATAGACGGGGATTTGGTCATGGAGACATCCGCTGGTGGTCCAAGGCATCAAGCAGGGAGCGCAGAGACATGGTAGTTCAGGAGATACGAGAAGCTGAGAATGATAAGAGGTTGCAAAAAGCAGTGCAGCAGGTCCAACAAGGCCAATGGACTACATGGGAAGGAGCCCTGCAGAGGTCCTTGACATGGAATGATATATGGCATATGGCACCTCTTAGGCTCAGCTTCGTTGTCAGATCACTGTATGACCTGCTGCCATCGGCCACCAACCTTGTGAAATGGGGAAAGTCGGATGATGAGCAGTGCCCCCTGTGCCAGGGGAGGCAGACACTTGAACACGTGCTCTCAGCGTGTAAGGTGTCATTAGGGCAAGGGCGATACACTTGGCGCCATAACAAAGTGCTAAATGAGCTTGCTGCGACAATAGATCTGGCAAGAATGAAGGCGAATAGCAAAGTCTGGCCAGACACCGCAAACACATACTTTCTGAGGGCAGGAAAGTCAGCACACCCCAAACCGAATAAACCTGGTAGCAGTTTACCATCTCTTCTTGATTGTGCAAATGATTGGGAGATGGCGGTAGACCTACCTGGACGAGGGGCATATCCAGAGAGTATCCGAAAATCGCGGAGACGGCCGGATATAGTGCTTCATTCTGCAGCAACGCTTCAGGTCATACTGATTGAACTGACCGTGCCATTTGAATCCAGATTAGATGAGCAACATTCGTTCAAAGCGGCCAAGTATAGTGATCTGGCCGCGGATCTGAGACACGATGGGTTCACTGCAAGGGTCATGGCTGTTGAAGTGGGTGCAAGAGGGCTTGTGGCTGCATCAGTGTATGATCTATTGAAACTGTTGGGGCTGAGGGGACAGTCGAGAACAAGGGCCCTGAAGAGGCTTAGTGAAACTGCCGAAAAGGCATCAGGCTGGCTGTGGAACAACCGCAATGGGGAATGGAGATCGTAACAATAAACGCTGCGGTACAGAAAACACCAGGAATTTTTCTAAGTCCACAATACGCTGAGGTTTGTGGTGGACTAGTGAACGGGCTGCGACTCAGGGGCGACAAGCGGTGTATACTATAAGGGGTGTCAGTATCAAAAGTCCAGTGGGGAACGCGCAGTGGCGACTCGTTGACTTCGCGCTGGTGTCTCAGTGTGTGCGACGGAACGAACGGAATAATTTGTCTTCTCTTTGTTACTTTCACAATTGCCTCCACGGCTGGCGGAGTTGTGGAATTTAAAGTTGCTACCATAAGTGAAATGGGTTCATTTTTGATGCAAGACAACAGGAAGCTGAGACGCTTGGGAGTCATGACCCAAGTGGGCCCGCCCCCCTTAGAGTGTAAAGGAGTATATAGGGCCGAAACACTTGTCGGACGGGGGGACCTCTTCTGATGATCAGATTGCTTCCTGTTGTATCGCTCTGTAAAGAGTTTCCTATCATAGTGAACAGTACAGTCAGCTGGACAAGGAAGTTAAACGTCAAACCCGTGCTAACAAAAGGACATTTCGGGATGACCTTGCAAGACAGAGAAATGAACAAAGCACAGTATACAAAATAACTAAAATCATCAGTGGAAAACGAGGTGCAAACAATATTACATTAGTAAGAGATAAGCAAGGAAATCTCATCACAACAGTAGAGGGACAGGAAACAAGATGGGCAGAGCATTTCAGAGAAACTCTGAATAAGGAACCACCAGAGACACAATTGAATGTTCCTGAGGCTGAAAATGATCTAGATGTTAATACAGACATCCCACTAAAAGAAGAAATCATCACAGCAATCAAAGGGTTAAAGAATGGAAAAGCTCCTGGTCATGATAACTTAAATGCAGAGCTATTTAAGACAGACCCAGAGCTAGCAGCAGAACTATTAGAACCACTATTTGCACAAGTCTGGAAAACAGGGACAACACCAACAGAGTGGAGAAAAGGAATAATTGTCAAATTTCCCAAGAAGGGAGATCTTGCAGACTGCAATAATTGGAGAGGAATAACTCTTCTCTCAGTTCCCAGCAAAATACTAGGCAGGATAATTATACAGAGAATCTCAAAAGCAGTAGACCACAAACTGAGGAAAGAACAAGCAGGATTTAGAAAGAACAGAAGATGTGTAGATCATATATTTACCCTCAGGAACATTATAGAGCAGTGCTCAGAATGGCAAAGACAGTTGTACATTAATTTCGTTGATTTTGAAAAGGCTTTTGACAGTATACATAGGGACAGTTTATGGAAAATACTGAGGGCTTATGGAATTCCAAGCTGCATAGTGTCAATCATAAAAAGCCTTTATGCCAACTTTACGTGCAGCATTGGGCAGAGCAACCTAACCTTTGAAGTGAAGACAGGAGTACGACAGGGATGCCCCTTATCAACCACTCTATTTTTAAGTCATAGACAACAGAGGGCAATCCAAGAGGAATTAGATGGACTACATTTTCTACATTGGAAGATCTGGAATATGCAGATGACATTGCACTGCTAGCACATTCACATCAACACATCCAGGAAAAACGGATAGACTTAATAAGTACAGCCAGCAGGTGGGCTTAAACATCAACTTAAAGAAGACAGAGGTCATGACGCTCAATGTGAGCAACCCTGAGCCCATATCAGTAAGGAATCAGCAACTGGAACAGACAGATGCCTTCACATACCTAGGATGCATAGTAACACCAGACGGCGGAGCAAGCAAAGACATCAACAACAGAATGAACAAAGCAAGAACAGCCTTTTTTAGTCTAAACAACATCTGGAAGTCCTCTCAGTACAGCACAAGCACAAAATTAGAATTATATCAGAGCTGCGTGCTTTCTGTGCTTCTCTATGGCGCGGAGAGCTGGAGAGTTACAGAGAAGGAAATGTCGAAATTGTCCTCTTTTCACACAACATGCCCAAGAAAAATTCTCCGAATCTTTTGGCCGAATATCATCACCAACCAAGATCTGCTTACTCGGAGCAAGCAAGAGGACACGCATACCATCATAGCTGGCAGACGCTGGAGCTGGGTTGGCCATGTCCTCAGAAGAGACCCCGATGCCATCACAAGAACAGCTATGCTATGGACCCCTGAAGGAAAACGAAAGAGAGGCCGAACAAAAACAACTTGGCGGAGGACTGTGGAGGCTGAGATGCAAAGAATGAACCAGAGTTGGGGCACTGTACGAAGGATGGCCGCCGACCGAGCAAAGTGGAATCAATTTGTTGTTGCCCTACAAGACGCCACCAGGCGTAATAGCCACTGACTGCTTTGACGGTCTGCGGCTAAGGATCAAAGAAGAAGATAGTAAAGAAGGGGACATACAAATAAGAAACTCATTCATTTTGCTTTTCGCTGCTTTTGGGGTGTTGAGCCACCACTATAGGAAGCCTGTACTAAGCATTCTCATGTTCTTGCATCAGTGGTATTTGTAGCAATGAATTTTACATGTTGAGTTTGCCACATCCATGTACAGCCTCATATTAGTTGCCTTGCATGTGTGTGTAGTAGACTTGTTCTTTCATTGTCTCATCAGAGACCATTGAAAACTACATGAGGCAAATTAGGACTTGGCCATTTTTCTTTCTGGCAGATCCAGCACAAGTTTCATTTGTGCTAAAGGGGAATAGCTGTCATTGTCTTTACAAAAGTTATCAACCTGTGACAAGTTGGACTGTACTGCGTACAGGAGTATGCAGAACAATTTTTATGTCTGTATAGTTTTTTAATATCTGTTTGTGAGCGCCGAGTGGGAGCTCTCACTTCTTAGGTCAAAGTTACTGGGATCAACACCAGCTAGTATCATGCTCCAGCTTAACCAGCTGTAAATGGGTACCTAATTCTGCTTTTGAGCTAGGGAAGGCAAAGACAGCAAGGAAGGGAATAGGTCACACACAGACACACCCCTCCACAAAACTGAGTTACTTAACACTTCACTCCTTTATATAAGTATATAAACCAATAAAACGGTATTGAATTAGTTCTACAAATTAACGGTTCACAGGAAACAAGGGATGTTTCGGGTTTTACCCTTTGTCAGCCACAGTTACAAACAGGTGACAAGGACAAGAATTACATATAGGTACTACAAAAACATACGATAATGAGAAACATACACCAAATGAGCGATACAAGCAGATAGAAAAAGTAAACGAGAGTGATGAGCGAAAAAAGAACAATAATAATGTAAGAAAATCGTAAAACTTGAAAGAAATACCGAAACAAGTAAGTAAATAATCAACGAAACGACAAAAAAAATATTTATTTATTCACTCCTTTACAGCAGTATCTATAATGGGAACACTTTTATCGTTAGCTCCCATATCTGTTGTGAAACATTGGAAGTGTTTCAGTTATTAATATTTTGGGCAGTTATCTCCCTTCTATAATTTCTAGTGATGCAACAGGGTAAGAAATATGGAAGCGAGTTATGAAAAAATATGGGAAAAAAATAATTAATAAATAGGTATTGAATCAATTTTACAATTGAATAAAACTACAAAAACACAGGCTGTTTTGGGGTTTACCCTTTGTCAGCTACATTTTTGATCCTTTGTTGTTGATATTATTGTCTTTCTTATGTTGTATTTTTAGGTCCACGGCATAGCAGTTCTTGTAATCGTTCATTTTCTCTTAACTTGTCTTTATTGCTCATCTCTGCCTCTTGTTTGTGGTTGGCTGACGAAGGGTAAACCCCAAAATGTCCCATTTTTGTTGTTGTATCGTTCAGTTGTGAAATGGGTGACTCCATACCTTTTTTTTGTGTGTTCTACTGTATCTTCCAGTTTTACAGCAGCTACCTTTATTATTTACACATATTGTATGAAAAATGTGGCATAAGTGTGTAGGTTGAAGCTTTTACTGTTCATTGCAGCTGTAGCAGTTAAAGAAACACATTTATTAAAAAGCTTGTGCATTTTTTGGTGCTGGTTTTTTTTTTTTTAACCCTTTTTACAACACATGACATTTGTTCTCCGTACTTGGAGAAACATCGATACACAATGTGGATTTTGAATCTCGGCAGTAAAACATACAGGGTTGGAGGAAGAGACAGTGATATTAAAATTAGAAGACAAAATGCAAAAGGAGCTTTCATTACATTGGGAAATATAAGGAAATAAAAATAAATCAGGTTCAACACAACAATACAGATCAACTAAAAATCTACCAAATGAATCCTTTGGATATACCAGTTGATTAAGATCAACCAATTGCCGACCCCTGCCCTATTGTGTGACTCTGAAATGTGGAGAATAAAAACCAAGACCTTAGAGACTTTTAGAGACTTATTACCATTGTTTTCTTAACCCACCATTTCATGTTCAGAGACTACTTGTTTATTATTCTATGAAATTTCTTAGATTCACATGGACCCAAATTTTTTTCTCCACCAGGAGAACATAATCCTTCCATGGTCAACCAAAGCATCACTTCATGTTGGGGTAGACTCCCTTGTTAAACTGCATGACAAGGCAGCCAAGGTTTGGGAGTGCAGCGAGAAAGATGAAGAGACAACAGCTTACTATGTCAAACTGATACAGTCTCAGGTAGCTTTGCTGATGTTACAGAGCAGGTGAGTCTTAGTTGGTTGTAAACAGCAGGTTAACAAACTAAGCCAAAAGTCAGCAGCTAGGGTAGATTACTAACCAGGGGTAAGAGTTTTCTTGGGAGTAAAGAGCAAATTGAGTGATACCACTCCTTCACTTTTTTTCCAAGATCTTGGCATTTTCTTTCCAATCTTGAGTTGTAGCATTCTGAGGTCAGCTTAAAGGGTTAGCCTACATATATGAGGTGAGTTTTCAGCACTAGCAGTGTTAAAACAAAAAAACAGACTGGACCTGGATAGTGACATCAGATGTACACTGTCTCAACACAAGCCACAGTTTGAAGAAATGATCAGTAGTAACATGTAAATTCAGCCTAGCTAGAATTATAATTAGATTAGCTAGAATTATAATTAGATTAGCTAGAATTAGAATTAGACTAGCTAAAATTAGAGTTTGATTCTGACACAGGGTATTGGTTAAACCTAGCTGCTGACTAGGCCAAGGATTTTCACTATGACAGATTTGTAAAATAAACTAGCCTCATATTTTTAATCAGTGGCATATTGGGTAAAATTAGCCAGCCTCATGTTTTCCATTGGAGGCAGGTTAGTTAAGTAAACTATCCTTAAGATTTTCATGAATATCTGAGTCAGTCATTCAGTCGACGTTTTTGATCATCATGTTGGGGTAGACCCCCTTGTTAAACTGCATGACAAAGCAGCCAAGGTATGGGAGTGCGGCGAGAAGGATGAGGAGACAGCAGCTTACTATGTCAAGACGTTGACAGTTTTGTTCTTCTTGAGAATGTGGTCATGTACTATGAAAGTAAGTTTCTTACCAACTGTCACCACTACTCAAATATCCGAATATCAGTTTGGAAACTAAACCATAATTGATAAATTGTATATTCTTTTCAAGCAATATGAGGAAAGAATCAAGGCCTTTGAGATGTGGATATTGTGAGAAGTTACTGTGATTTTATTTTTCCACAGGCCCCATTTTTCTTCTCCACGAAAGTATTTGTGTTTGGTCTTTTTATTTAGGTAATTTATAGCGTTTTCAGGAGGGATGACTGTAGGGTTTAATTTTAAGACTTGCACCAGTCTTCCTTTCTATAGAATAATTTCGATCTTGTAGGCTTATCTTGGTAATATATAATCGCGTTCATTTTATATTAGTAAGCAGTGAGCACGTAGTTATTAGAGGGCTGAGCATTATCTCCTGACGAGTAGGAGATAATTCCGTACTCCTGTACATTCTATGTTTAAACAGGGGATGGGGGTTAGTAAGCACTACCCAGTTACATCGAACTTACGCTTAGAACGAATCCAAGTTGATTCTGCTCACGCGGGTGAGGTAACATGATGCAATTCGTTGCACGTGGCTTCCTAATCATAGGTCATCAGGTTACGCTACTTGCTAAAAATAGAGCATGAGCCCTTACAAGTTAGCAACAGCAAATTTTCTCATCTCAGGAGCCGAGTGCTCGAGATATCGCCAGTGGTGAAGGAACCGAGTTGCTCCCTTTGCAGAGAAGAAACAAATCCTTCAGCGGGAACCGGTTCTAGAAATCAGGAGCTCTAAGCTCTCTAAAAGCACATCAGATAGGCGCGTCGCCTAGTGCTCATCAGAAAGGCCATAATAAAGCCTTGAATCTATTTAACGCCTTCGGCTATCACATATAGTGATAGTGAACCAGACCCGTTATCAGTACAACGGAAAAGAGATAGGGAAATCATACTTTTCCCAACCAGCCACTCATCAGATCCTCAGAAGCTGACAGCCGCGTCAGAGAGTCATTGAGTCTAAAGCCCAAGTCATCAACAGAGAAAATTAGAGGAGGGAGATAGGGTTAAAATTCCTTCTGATTGGTTTTAGAGTTGAGAGACAGTACTGATAAAGAGTTATAAAATCAGAGCAGAGGACAGCTTCTGAGGTTTTATTGAAGAAGTCAGTTTGTGGATCGGTGTTCGTGATCTGCAGTGTAGGACTTTAGAAAATTCAAGCAAAGGTTGTGTAGACAGTCTATATATTTGTCTGTATAGTGTGTCTGTGGTCGTTAATTAAACCTTATCTCCTTTATGGTAGTCAGAGGTGGTGAGTCTATAGCTATCAAAGACGTCAGGAGTGGCGAGGGAGATTCAATCTCGGTTATCACCCTTGAAGCCAATAGTCTCATCTTTCCACAGTTACTGTGATTTTCATCAAAAATCTATCTTCTCAGTCTTTCTCCAAATAGGGTCATGTCTACACACTCAGACAACACCCTATACTTAAATCCACTTTGTGACAGATATGTAGAAGAATGGAGCATGTCTCATGGAAAGAGAAGAAAAATAAAGAGGCCCTAGAAAACCTAAGAATGAAAAGAAAATTTATGGAGATGATCAAAATTAGCTAACATGTTTTGGCTATGTAAAAAGACATAACACCTGAATACTTACTTAGTCGTTCCCCTTCTACCGTGAGGTGTAGAGATTTGGAAGAGAGAGCGCCAGACTATCCTATCGGCTGTCTTCCTCCTGGCCTGGTTCCACTCCAGTCCTCAGTCCTTCAAAGATTGTCTAATGTTGTCCTCCCAGCGGACTCTGGGTCGTCCTGGGGGTCTGGATCCCTGGCTCTTTGTTTCCCATGCTTGTCGTGGTAGCCGATCTTCTCCCATTCCATAACACCTTAATGAAGACCATAATAGAAGGAATTGTTGAAGGCAAACATGCAAGAGGAAGACAGGGCTATAAATGGGAAGATAACATCAAGAGATGGATAGAAAAGAGTATCAGAGTGCACGATCAAGACAGGATACGTTGGAGATCTATTGCAGCCGGCTTTCATTGGGAAGATGGCACCTGGTGATGATATTCTTTCCAGCCCTTTGCTGTCTGTGTCAAACATGATGTCTGACCAGAACACAGGGGAGGAAAATCACATTGTGTGAGATGGAATGTTTAAGAAGAGCCATTAATATTACCAGGAGAGACAGAATGAGAAATGGTGACATCAGGGAAAAATTGTAGGTACTACATCCTGCATCAGAGACAGAAAATAAAGTAGTTTGGCCATCTTATGAGAATGGAGCCTGAACAATTACCATGATGCACCTACAACAGTAGAGGGTTTTTGGGGCACAGGGAAGATCAAGAGGCAGATGCTCTTCTAGAGCATTTTTGATCACTGTCCTTCTTATGTCTTCATTGTTTACTATAAGTAAACTTGAAACCAGAGAGAAAACACTTATTTTTTGTTTTAATTACTTTTAATCCAGGAATACTGAAGCAGTAGCAAAGTGCAGAAGTGTGCTGTCAGATAAGAGACTAGTGGATGTTTGGCTCACCGCTGCAGATCTGTACGCTTCCTTTCATGACAGTGATACTGTCAAGCAGGTATGGGCATGGTGCCTCCAGCTAGGTACAACACTCTTGTACATAGATTTTTGTTCAGACTTATTTGAAACATTATTACTGTAAGTGTTATTGTGAAACATTATTACTGTAAGTGTTATTTGTTGGCTCCAGTAGACTATACTTGGTTTTATTTTGTATCATCACATGACCTTCACATGATGTCTTATCTTACCCTACAGCAATATTGGATGGGTTTATTTACTGTTTAATACCTGTTAAACATTCTGCTTCATTCTCAAGAAGAAAATGAGGGTCTCAGCTGCAGTAAGACAGTGATCACTATGTCATCAATACACATCTCCTCAGAATTTTAACTCTTTCTTAAAGGCCTAATTTCTTGGTAGGTAGAATTTTAGCATTGGCTAAATGGTAACAGTCAAAAAGATCTGCACACTGCCATTGTTGGAACTGGGTTGGCTATGCCCTTAGAAGAGACCCTGACACCATCACAAGAAGTGCTATGCTATGGACCTCAGACGGAAGGTGAAATAGAGGCTGACCAAAAACAACGTGACAGAGTGCTTTGGAGGCAAAGATGCAAAGCATGAACCAGAGTTGGAACACTGCACGTAGGATGGCCACCAGCCGAGCAGAGTGGAGAAAGTTTGTTGCTGGCCTACAAGATGCCACTAGGCATGATGGCCACTGATTGATTTGTCACTCAGTGGCTAAGGATTCAAGACTAGGAAATGGTCACAGAATGAAGCATTCTGATAAGCATATGCTTTCTTGTAATTGCCCATTGTTATTTAACAGCTACTCGGTATCACATACATAATGCTAGTATTAGTTATATGTTTGTAAATAATGTAACAATTGTCTAATGATGTGTTATCTGCTAGTTTAAAATGTTTGTAAATAATATCTTGCATGATGGGTGTTTGGTGATGCGTTATTTGATAGCTGCAAATGTTTACAAGCTGTAGTCTTCCATTACAAATGTTTGCTTGAGGCATTGTCTGTTGGTTTTAAATGTTTGTAAGCAGTATTTTATATTACAGATGTTTGTTGAGTCATTGTCTGTTGGTTTTAAATGTTTGTAAGCAGTATTTTATATTACAGATGTTTGTTGAGTCATTGTCTGGTGGTTTTAAATGTTTGTAAGCAGTATTTTATATTACAGATGTTAGTTGAGGCATTGTCTGGTGGTTTTAAATGTTTGTAAGCGATAGGTTATATTACAGATGTTTGTTGAGTCATTGTCTGGTGTACGTTTTATATGTTTGTAAGTAGTATTTTCTATTACAGATGTTTGTTGAGGCATTGTCTGGTGGTTTTAAATGTTTGTAGCAGTATTTTATATTACAGATGTTAGTTGAGGCATTGTCTGGTGCTTTTTGAATGTTTGCAAACAGTTTCTTACATTAAAGATGTTTATATTTTTACCAACTAAATGTTTGTAAAGAATAATATACATTATATGCATTTAGTGAGACATTTTCTGTTTTAAATTTCATCACTGGATTCTGTTAAGGATTTTTTTTTTTTTTACATTTTTGAAAAGAAAATCTTACTGTACATGCATCTCTTGAAGCATTTTCTCTTAGTTTTGAAATGTTTAAAAACTGTGTAACATGTACACTTGTTTAGTGAGGCATTATCTGTACACTTGTTTAATGAGGCATTATCCGTATGCTTGTATAGTGAGGCATTATCTGTATGCTTGTATAGTGAGGCATTCTCTGAACGCTTGTTTAGTGAGGCATTCTCTGTACGCTTCTTTAGTGAGGCATTATCCATTAAAAGGCATTCTTCTGATACAGTCTGAGAACTGCTGTGGTTAGGTTTGTGTCTCTGTGTTTCAGAATAGATCATCGTTATCGTTATCAATTTCCGTTGTGTTCCTTACAGAATATGGAGCCACCACTACAGCTGTTCCCCAGGCAGAATGCCTACACTAAGCATTCACATACTTTTGCAACAGTGGTTTATGTGGCAATTTGTTTCATATGATGAAGTTCTCAGCCTCATATAAGTCACCTTGTACAACATGCCTGAGGGTGTAGTAGTCCTGTTCTTTCTTGATCTTTTCCGAGACCCGGTTGAACTACACGAGACCCGGTTGAACTACACAGGACCCAGTTGAACTACATGGGACCCGGTTGAACTACACGAGACCCGGTTGAACTACATGGGGCAGATGAGCTTATACAACGGTTTTTGTAGGTCCATTTGCTTGACCTATTGTTCAGACCATTTCATTTTGTGTAAATAATAAAGGGGGCAACTCCGCCAATGCCGGTCCCAAGCCCGGATGAAAAAGGAGGAGGGCGGCCTGCATGGAGGCCGTAAGGAGGCAGCCCCTCCACCATGCAAAGGCACAACAGGCCAATCACCTGTTTGCTTTAAATCATGATTACGCGAACTACAAGGTCTTGACATATGGATGCGAGTCGTGGGCAATGACTACAACCCACAAAAGCCAGATCCAAACCTCAGAAATGAGGTATCTGAGGAAAGTGGTTGAAGTAACAAGAAGAGACATGGTCCGCAACCGGACGATCCGTCAAGGCCTAAAATCCCATCCGCTGCAGACCCAAATAGAACAGTCCCAACTAAGATGGTTTGGCCATGTCTGCAGAATGGGAGAAGATCGGCTACCACGACAAGCATGGGAAACAAAGAGCCAGGGATCCAGACCTCCAGGACGACCCAGAGTCCGCTGGGAGGACAACATTAGACAATCTTTGAAGGACCGAGGACTAGAATGGAACCAGGCCAGGATAACATGCTGAAAAAATATAATTAGAGCAACACAGGAAGATGAAAGAATGTGACTGACAAAGTGTTAACCCTAAAACGTCCAATGTTTTGAGTACCAATTTTTTGTTTTTCTTTAGTCCATTTTGCTGTCTGTTTAGCAATTCTGCTGTGTTTTGTTGTTGTTTTGTCAAGAGAGTTAAATAAGAGTAGTTTTTCCTTTTCTCCTTCTTACATGTGTTCTCTGTGAAAATATTAACAGGGAGAAGCTGAAACGGCCATAAAGTATCTACAGCAGTTTGCTGTTTCACACTTTGATATCAGCCCAAGAAACCTACATCACTACAGTCCGTGTCAGCTCTATAGGTAAGCACGTAATACTAACATGCAGTATTGTTTTTGTGTGTGTGTGCGTTTAAATACAAATGTGCAGTTTTTTTATTACTTACTTACTTAGTCGTTCCTCTTCTACCCTAGGGTCGCTGCTGCAGGTCAAGATGCTGTCATTTCCATAAATTAAAGATGGGAATGACCAGTTAATGACCTTTGGCACTGATACAATGACTGCTTAATATCAGCTGCAGGAATGCCTGATATATGAGGAATGATGTTAGCACATATGTATGATTGTCGCCAGTAACAGACTGGGACAAACTCTAAGTAGGTGTCAGCAACCTCTGGCAGACCACTGCTTTCTCAACATAGTCAGGTTGATGTTTGAGTGTGTTCACAGAAGGAGGAGATAATAATTGGTTGTGTTTTATTCTTTATCTGTCCTTATCCATGTGGTTCCCAAAGTGGGGGAATTGGGAAGATCCATTGGGGCGTTAAGGGAAAATTGGGCAACAGGTGGGCATTCAGTAGTAAGGGTTGGTTGAGGATTTGACAGGCTAAATTCAACATTACTCAATATAACGCTTACATGTAAAGACATTTTGATCATACAGGGCACTGATGTGAGCGCTTATAAGGAGAATGTAGCCTGAACAAACCCTAACCCACCATTCCTCCCTAACTTCGCTCGTCCCAGTTTCTCATACACCTTATAGAAGAGGTTCCCAACATCAGTGAGGCGAGGATGAGATAGGAAAGATAGGTAGCGCATTAGTTGTGTTAGGATCAAGGCATAGTTTCGTCTGTATTTGTCATCTTGAGCTCAGGTAACTATCGCTGATCATAAATACTAGTGTTTACCAGTTTATTATAGGTGAGTGTCCTTTGGCAAGGTGTGTCTGAATGTTGCTGGCAGCTGACGAAATTAGATATCTGAAGGCTTTTAAAAAGGACCAACTTTGCTTTGTTGCAGACTTGATTATCTCAGTATTTAGGGGAGCTAGTGATAATGTGATATTCGTGATACATTAGTAAACAATAGGAAAGTTTCAAAAGAACCAAGTGTAAAACCAACGATGCTATGTATAGTTTTTTTTAAGAATGTAATGCAGAGAATTTGGGGGTGAGAACTGGGAGCCAGGGGTCGGTGGCCGAAAAATGTTGGGAAACACTGGTCTAGCCCGTTGTAGTTCTCCGGGGGGTCTCATGAGATGAAGTAAGAAAAGAACTGCTGCTCCCTCAGGCATATCATACAAGGCAACTAATATGAGGTTGCTACATATTGGGAGCGAAAAGGAAAATGATGATGATGATCCATGGTTTGACACTGAGATGTTGAAGCGAAGAGCATTATCCTACACATGGCTGTCTTTCCAAGGACATCCTGGTGTTACATTCTGTCACTCTGTCCTTATTGTCTACGTTGACGTCACATGACTTATGTGAGCAAAGTTTGAGACTGAGCAAGGCTCAGGCAGTCTCACTCATCATTATGAACCCTAATAAAGCTGGCCAAATATTAATCAAGTAAGATTTTTGTTGGTTTCCACCCATTATATGATGAAAGAGTCTGGTTAAACTGTTTTTAAAACTTTTCATCTTCAGCCAATTGTTGAAGCAGGAAGAAGCATTTTCGTTACACATGGCTCAGGTGAAAGAGGAGATCTCAGAGAGTTTACACAAGGACATCTATCTTTGGCTGTGTTACAGGTGATCACTCTGTGCTTCTTTTTTTGTTTTTCTTCTTGACTTTGTTTACGTTATAGAGATAACATTTATTCATCACCCTTCATGTCCCTGTGAAGTTGAAGCCAAAGGTGTATTCTAATTCAGCGCTGGTGTAACCAGTTTACTAGAAGAATATTAATAATTCTAGTGTCACATCATATATATATAAGTATGAACATGCAATCAATACAGTTGTATCATATTGTTAGGGTTATGTAATTGTTTTTTGTTTTCCCCAATGTCTGTTTTCTGAAGGTTTAACTCTTTGACTCCGCAATTATTTTCCACCCTGTGCCTTATTTTTAATTCGTGATAGACTAAAAACAACGCTCAGAGAGTTGTTTAGGCACATGTATCAAATCTGACCAACGCACTGAGCGTTGCACCGGAGTCAAAGAGTTAAGTGCATTTGTCCATGAAAAGAAAGTATTATGCAGCAAGTCTTTGTCAGTGGAAGTAAGAAAGAGAGCTCTTCAGTGTTATATAGGACCAATCTTAACATATGGAAGTGAGTCATGGACAATCACTAAACAAGTTGTAAAAGCAGGGCCACAGAAATGTTTTACAGAAGAATGTTGAAAATACTATGGACAGCTAAAAAGAGTAAGGAGGATGTCCTGAAAGAGGTTAAAAGGAAGCTGTCCACTTTCCGTGGCCCTGCCATGAGAAGAAGAAAGTAGGAATATGTTGTAACAACAGGAAAGGTTGAAGGAAAATGAGATTTGTTGAGGCTGACAAATAGAAAAGATACTGGACTGTTTGACATCATGGCAGGAAAGAAGTCAGCATCTGAATTGATAAACAGTGCTGGAGACAGGAAGTTATGGAGATACATAAGCGTCCTTGCTACCAGGCATGGGACTGTCGTTTATTATTTATTTGTTTCTTGTTTAATAAAAAATAAATAAAATGAAAGAAAAGTGGAATTATATATTCCTGTATTTTCTACTTCATGTCAGTTTAAATTTAGAGGGGAGAAAAAAAGCTTTCAGTAACCAACTTAAAACATGCTTTACTTGTTGCAGTCTGCTGCTGGAACTTCAGGGTAAAACAAGTGAGACGGTGGAGATTTTTGAGAGATCACTGACCCATGCTCAGACACCAGATGATCTGATTCTTGTGTGGCAGAAGTGAGCCCTGAACTAACCTGCAGAATAATCGTGACCCGCTGAACCATTCTAAATCAGCATTTCAAAGATTTTTTTTGTTTTTGTTTATCAGAAGCACAACCTTTATGTCCATTCTGTGTTCTGAAATCTTGTGGATCAATTTTTATACTGTCTGTTTACCTTAGAGCAGGGGTCGGCAACCTGTCAGATTTGATCTACTTGTAGATCCAAGGGGATCATTTGGTAGATCTCTAGGTGTCGGAGGGAGGTAAATCTTTTGGGTAAATCACAGGCTAGCTCTCTCCTTCCAGCACTTAAAAGTGAGGCGTCCCCATGTTTAAAGTTACTTTTACAACATTCCCAGTAAAAACCTGTAAGCTAACTTACTAAAATTAACTTTATTCCTGACCTGTATGATAGGATGTGATCTTATGTTTGAAGTGAAGTTAACATTTTGGTAAAATATCATTTAGTTTGAAGTGAAGTTAACATTTGGTAAAATATCATTTAGTTTGAAGTAGAGTTAACATTTGGTAAAATATCTTTTAGTTTGAAGTGAAGTTAGCATTTGGTAAAATATCATTTAGTTTGAAGTGAAGTTAACGTTTGGTAAAATAGCATTTTGTTTGATGTGAAGTTAACATTTGGTAAAATATCATTTAGTTTGAAGTGAAGTTAACATTCAGTGAAATATCATTTAGTTTGAAGTGAAGTTAACATTTGGTAAAATATTTAGTTTGAAGTGAAGTTAAAATTTGGTAAAATAGCGGGGGCAAAGTCTACAGACAGGGGGTATGATGTGCTGGTGTTGTGGGTAGTGGGTTTCCCCCCTTGCTTCACCCTAGGCCTAGTGAATTCTGTTCATGAAAGGAGCGACCATTGCGGTGTTAGTCTCTTGGCCTAGCAAAACCTCTCATACCCCAAGATCGTTGTGCGTGGTGAAGAGCCACACCCTCCTCGAGGTAGTCCTGGTAACTGAGGGTGCGAATCCTCAGGCTAAACACACGGATCTAGAGGAGCAAACCTCGATAATAAAACCGGTGCACTACACCGTACATGCCCTCTGTGGGTGGGAAGGAGCCAGATGGATACTGAACAAGTCTTGGGAGTGGGAACGAGTGTGGACTGCTCCCTGAAGATCGGAACCCATCGTACAGGCACAGAGACTCAGGACGTGACGATCCTATTGCCTTCAACTCTTGGTCACATGCCTAGAGCCTCGGAGAACTCGGCGTAACCAGCAGGCAATTTGGTGGCGGGGAAAGAGCACTGTGAGCCCTACCTTGGCTACGTATCACAAGGAGACGCAGAAACACCCCCTTTATCTCCCCCAGAGCTGGCACAGTACACTTCTGGCTTCTACCCGGGGCGTTAGGAAATCCACAGGCACCCCAGCATCACAATGCCAAGAAGATGACAAAGTTGGAATTTACTAACTCAAACCAGGCAGAGCAAGTCCTCCAACAGATGCGGCCGATGCTGGGCCCACTGGCGCGTGGACATGTCCCGATCCCCATCGAGACTTGCCCGCGGAGCCCACCCCGGCTCAAAAAAGCAGAGAAGGCCACTCTCCAAACTCCGATGTCTTGCGGGCAGTGTTAGGATGTGCAAGAACATGGACAGGAAGACTCCACAACTTCCCCACTGAAGACACGCCCACGGCGACCGTTGCCTCAATTGGCTGTGTGTGGTGTACCCGGAAACGGGGCCTCCCAACTGAGACACAGTTAATTCCCCGATGTCACTTATCGGTGCAGAGTTGAGAGAGATGGCTGAGCATCACAATCCCCCCTGTGTTGCAGCATGATGAGAACCCAGAATTGCACACTGAGCTTGGGGGGATCACTTGGGCACCAGACTTAATACTGGCTCTTGACTGGATGGCCGCATGCAGGAGATTTCTACAATGGGGGGTTGGCAGGTGGTGGGTATCTGGAAGTGGCTGTGTGCAGGACGTGAGGATTTCTTGGGTGAGCCCAGAACCAGAGCACAGCATTGTGCAAGCTCTGCATAGTTAGAGAGCCCCCTGGATGACGGGGAATGCACAGTGTGCTACCCCACCTGTCCCCAACTGCTAACTTAGAACCAGAAGTGGGGTCCTCTGTATGCGTGCCAGGCCAGGATAAAATGCCTGGGAAAGAGACTGGAGCTCAGAACTCCCTAACTCAAAGTTGCAGGATGGCAGGAAAGACAGGGCTATTTTGAAGATAATGCAACCATATTTTCACCATACGAGCTCGGACGCCGCCTCGGTAAACAAGGTCCGCGCAGAGCAGTGACACCCCCAGGCTGCTTGCGAATAGTCTACTACTGGGAACATAAACAGATTAGGGATGAGCCCACTCTCCCGTTGAAAACAGGAGGGCCTAAAGTCACAGATACCGGGCCAGAAGGCGCACCCGAACCCACAGTACCACGCAACCCGCTTTTTTTTTTTTTTTTTTTCTATGGAGAGTACACCGTCAAATAAATCTCGTACTGGTGCTCGCCCTGTGGAGCTCCACCAGGCAGGTGCAGTGCCGGGCTCTGAGCCTCGACAGAGCCCACCCTCAGCTACTGGAGGACCCTCTAGACCGTCTTGTGGAGTCAGCAGACGGCGGAGGAGAACTACTGACCAAAACAAAACAGAAAAAGAGAAACCCAGAGTGCCACTTGTCATGATGCACTGGAATGCAGAGGGAGTGAACAGCAAGCAGGCTGGATACAGCAAAAAGACAGAGCTGGAAAACATCTTGTATGAGAAGCAAGTCAGTGTTTGCTGTATCCAAGAGACTCACTTGAAAGCAGATCAAACCTTTAAAATAAGGGGATATCAATGCTTCAGATCCGACTGAAAAGATAGACGAAAAGGAGGAGTACTTACTCTTGTAAGGAATAACATTCCTGCACACGAAAGGAAAACCTTCATGGATGGAGCAGAATATCAGCTGTTGCAGCTCAAGGTAGACAAGATGGAAATAGAACTCCTGAACTATTACTGTCCGAACAACAAACCCCTGAGTCTCAGCTCTATACAGGTACCAGCCACCAACTTTATAGCAGTTGGAGACTTTAATAGCCACTCCCAGAGCTGAGGCTATAACCATCTGGATCACAGAGGTGAAGAGGTTGAAACTTGGCAAGATGATCACTCCCTAATCCTAGTCAATAATGCCACAGATACTCCTACCTTCTACTCCAGAGGATGGCACACAACTTCAACACCAGATCTTGCCTTCTCCACACCAGATATAGCTGGATCTATTAGTAGAGAAGTAGGAGACCAACTAGGGGGAAGCGACCATCGCCCAATCTTTCTTACTGTCCAGAGTGCAACTCTCAGTACAGGCCCAGCCATTACAAGATGGAACTACAAAAAAGCCAACTGGGGTTTATTCAGGCATCAGGTGAACACGCTGCTGTCTACCCTCAAGGTACAGAACAGAGACATTAATGAAGTGGTAAAAGACTTCAACAGATGCATACTACAAGCTGCAAAAGAAACCATTCCCAAAGGATGCCGGCGTAACTACATACCATACTGGTCCAGCACACTCCAAGAACGTCAGGAAGCTATGGACAGGGCTAGAAAGGACGCAGAGTTTCAGCCTTCACTTGAAAACTCACAACAAATGGAAAAAGGCTGTAGCAGAGACTTCAGAGAACAAAGTAAAAGAAAAACGGAAAAAGCTGGAGAACTAAAACGCATCGCTGAACCTTGAGAAAGACGGCAGGAAACTTTGGAGATTAGTCAAGTCTCTAAATGAAGAGCGGTTCCTTACCTAGGCACACTATAACATTAGATCAAGCTGGCAAACTTTCCAGAGGACAACCCGCTGCAGACTTGTTTGCTAGAAGATACAGTCCAGAAAGCAACTTACCCATCAACATAGATCATCAGAGAGAGATAAGAAAAGAAATACTGGCAACCATGGGACAGACAGAGACTCCTGCCCCAATGAGGGAACCCATCACACTAGGAGAACTACAGAAGGCTATTTCCAAGCTTAAGTTTCAAAAGTCACCCGGCCCAGACAAAATCAGCAACGAAATGCTAGTAAATCTGAGCTCAGCAGCAAAGACAAAACTGCTTGAGATATTCAACCACAGCTGGTTGAAAGGAACGTTACCCCATGTAATGGAGAGAAGCCATTACAATACCCTACTAAGAAAGGGAAATGTTAGACCGAGGCTGCAAGTTACCGGCCAATCAGTCTCACAAGCTGTGTTGGGAAGACTATGGAGCGAATAGTCAACCACAGATTGAAATGGTATTTAGAGTCTGAGCAGATCCTGGTGGCCGGAACAAGCTGGATTTAGAGAATGCTACAGTATTAGAGACCAAGTTTACTACTTTGTTCAAGCAATAGAAAGATGCCTTCCATGAGAGATAAAAAGGTCCTAACGATCTTGGGTCGACTTCAAGCAAGGCCTTTGACATGGTGGTTGTGGAAAGATGGCCTTCATTGCAAAACTTAGGAGAAGTGGAATCCAAGGCAACATGATGAAATTTCCAGTCATACTTGCATAACAGGAGAACTAGAGTCACTCTTGACGGTCTGCAGAGCAGAAAAGTGTTGCTCCATCAGGGGGTACCTCAAGGAGGAGTAATTTCCCCAACACTCTTCCTTGTTTACATCAATGACCTGGTGAAAGATCTCCCTGCAGGAGTTAAAGCTGCCTTATATGCAGATGACCTAGTACTCTGGTGCGCTGATGAAAATGTCACCACAGCAAATTATAGAATGCAGCGGGCAGCAGACATGCTAGTGTCATGGGCAGAGAAATGGCTATCACAATAAACACAGACAAAACCTCCACAACACTGTTCTCCCTCGCCCCCAAGGACAAATCAGCTAACATACACCTAGGGACAACCGTGATCAAGGAAGAAAGCTACCCCACCTATCTTGGGGTGACATTTGACCAAAGGCTTACATGGAATAAGCATATTGAAACTGCAGAAGGAAAGGCCCGAAGACGACTAGGCATACTCAGAAAATTAGCAGGTACCAACTGGGGAGCAAATGAACGAAATCTAAAGAAGATTTATAATGGAGTAATAAGACCACACTTAGAGTTTAGCTCAGCAGCATGGTCATCAGCTGCTAACTCACATCTGCAGTCTTTGGACAAGGTGCAAAATCTAGCTCTCAGGCTCATTACAGGAGCCATGAAAACTACACCAATAACAGAGATGCAGAAGGTTGCTGGATTACAGACATTGTCCCATAGAAGAGACAAAAAACCCATGATCCAGATGGAAAAGTACAACAGTATGCCAATGCACCCAATGAAGGCAAGACTAGATGATCTGGCATTGGGACGTCTAAAGCGTAGCAGCTTTGTGCATCGGGGGAAAAGACTTATAAGACAGCATCAAGAAGACCTATCCATGAAGACAACACCACTGAAGCCCACCCTATACCCTGTACCATGGGAGCAGGCCAGCAGTGCCCTCCAAATTAATACATCAGTCAGTGGTCTCACAAGTGGATGTGAGTATAATGATCTGCAAAAACGAACTGCTACATTGAGTATGATCCAAGAAAGCTATCCCGATCAATCATGGATACATGCCTATACAGATGGATCAGCAACTAATGCTTAGGAATGGAGGTGCCGGTATCTTTATCTCATATCCTGACAACCACTATGAGACTAGGCACATTCCCACTGGTAAATTCTGTTCCAACTATACAGCTGAGGTTCAAGCTCTAGAGCAAGCTGCAAATATGATTTATAACACCAACTCTGACTGCCACCAGGTAGTCATCCTCACAGATGCACTGTCTGTCCTGCAAGCTCTCAGGGTGGTAAACTCCCGCATCTGAGAAATGAACTAAACAAGGTAGCTGCCAAAAAGAGAACCATACTTCAGTGGGTACCATCTCATTGTGGTGTACCCGGAAATGAAAAGGCAGATAAACTTGCAAAAAAGGGAGGGGAGTGTGAACAAGAGGATAATGAGGTCACATACTTTGAGAAAAAGAGAGCTATCCAGACTATCAGAAGAGAACAGAACCAACCCAAAGACGACTATCACACTCTCGACCGGCAGGGACAGATAACTATTATTCGACTCAGGACAGGGCATAACAAACTGAATAAACACATGCACAAGCTACGATTGTCTGCTTCACCACTGTGCACATGTGGATTAAACGAACAAACTGCTGAGCATGTTCTACAGGACTGTCCTCTGTATGACCAGTTAAGAAGATATACTGGCCGAATGACTCAACACTAAACTCAAAGCTATATGGAGTTAAAGAGGAACTTCAAACAACAGTCGAATTCATCATGAGAACTCGTCTGACGGTGTAATCATCAAAGATGCGATCGCAAGAAGAAGAAGAAGAAGAAGGTAAAATAGCATTTAGTGTGAAGTGAAGTTAAGTTAACATTTGGTAAAATATCATTTAGTTTAAAGTGAAGTTAACATTCAGTAAAATATCATTTAGTTTGAATTGAAGTTAAAATTTGGTAAAATATCATTTCGTCTGAAGTGAAGTTAACATTTGGTAAAATATCATTTAGTTTGAAGTGAAGTTAACATTTGGTAAAATATCATTTAGTTTGAAGTGAAGTTAACATTTGGTAAAATATCATTTAGTTTGAAGTGAAGTTAACATTGAGTAAAATATAATTTAGTTTAAATTTTCCACAAGTCTTTTGATTGAATTGCATAAAACGGATCATGTGGCAGATATAAAAGTGACTATAATGTTGCACATATTCCGAAGTCTAAATTTACCAAAACCTGAAAACAGACATGATTTTATCAAGAAAAATCTTTAGAGAGCTCAGTGCTTATAAAGTAGATCCCCACATCTCCTAGGTTGCCAACTGCTGCCATAGAGTGTTAACATTTTCTGTTGTTTTGTTTACTTTACTCTTTTTTTTTTTGGGGGGCCACTGTTGTTAACAATCATTATGGGGAGCTGACGTTTTGTACTTGAGCCAAGTTTCACATTGGCTGTTATGAGCCTGTGATGTTGTCTATCTGTCCTCATCATGCCCTAAAACCAGATGATCTACTGTTGTAGGCGTGCTGTGGTAATTGATCAGGCTCCGTTAATGGCTATTCTCAAGCATTTCATCTTGCTCGATGTGATTTTCTTCTCCTGTGTTCTTGTCCGGTAGCATGTTATTTACTTTTGTTTTATTTAAAAAATGATTGTTCATATTCTCTTCTTGACCAGATTACGTGCTGTGATTCTTATTCAGTGTTAATATATTTTGGCAGATATTGTACGATCATCCTCATAGTTTCCAGGGGTGTGGTGAGACAAAGAGAGAATAGGACTGCTCCTTGCATGGCATCTAATTAGAGGTTGTGTATGTGGCTGGCAGTCTCAGCACGTAAAACACGTTGCAACAGAAACCACCACTGGAAGAGCATGTGAATGCCTAGTGCAGGCTTCCTGAGAGGGGAGCAGCTGCAGTGGTAGCTCCATACTCCATGAGAAGCAAAAAGGAAAGTGATGATGGTGGTGGTGGTGATAATGATAGTGATGATGATGGTTGATAATGATGGGGGTGATGATGATGATGATAGTACTATCACTTGAATTATGCATGCAACAGTTTGTGTATAAATAAATATGCAGTTGTTTAGTAGAAATCAGTTATATGTCAAAAACAGGATGTGTGTTTCATAAGTTGAAATCAGTCTTGTGAAAATCATAGTCAATTTTAATTTTTTACTTTTGTGTAAATCGCAGAAATTGATCTTTAGGATTACTTAGCATCAGCTTTGTGTAAATCATAGAAAATAATAATTCTTTATTTGAATTCAAATTTGTATAAACCATGCTAGTATTATGACAATTGATGATTTCAACAAGTCACTGCTATTGACCAGCATACAAAAACATGGCATATAGCAAGGACATGTTGAACAAAGGTAATCTCGTTGAGAGGCAATCAATTTAAAAGCTAAAATAAAATTTTAAATAAAAACTAAGTCAAGATAATGCTAATTTTATTAAGAGGCAAAGGGGATAAATTTACACCTCACACCCACTCTCCAACCCCCCACCCCAAGGAAATGAAAACTAAGTTTAGACAAAGATCGTCTTATTGAGAGGCTAAGAGAATAAATTAAAGGCCAAAAAAATATATATCTAAGTAAAGAGAAAGATAATCTTATTTAAATTTAAGGTAGAAGTATACCCAGAAAAGCTTAAAAAAAAATAAAAATCCAACAATTTTCATTTTCATGCTTTAAATCATCGTCAACATGTTCTTGAACTAAAAATAATTCATAGAAGCTTAGAGATACTCTGGTTTGATAGGAATCAGTGTTTTTCTACACACGCCCCCTTGAGTGATTTGCATAGCAACCAATGTTTATAGTTGGTTACCATGTGAATAATGACCCAACAAGAAGGTGCATAATTGTAAAACTGCGAAATTATAATTATACATAGGCAACAGGAAAAAAATATTTATAACTTTTCCAAGGGGAATCACTCAATGATTTCTTGTGAATTTTTCAAAAGTGTGTGTCTAGAAAGCTTTGATCGTAAATTTCAACATTTGTTACATGCATAGTGCATTTTCACCAACATCAACTCTATTGCTAGTTTTATACTGATTCTGTATAATAGTAGTTAGCAGAGCTTCTTTTGTTCACAATGAGAAATAAGACAAAGACTGGGAGGCGTGTACACCAACAAACCGTTGCCTGAAAATGAGACACCTATTGTCGATAGTGACGCTATAAAACCTCTGTGCTCCTCAGCAAAGAAAATAAAGGTCATAAAGGTCCAAGAAAGTGAAGGACAAGCTAAAAATGACAACAAAGGAAATGGGTTTATCCTTATGGATGTAAAACTACTGTTTGGGTTTTTATGCGCTAACTTTAGATGTGACAAATGTTATCAGTACTCACTGACCTGTGAGATCGTGGAAGAGAGTCGGAATGGCTTTTGTCATGAAATCAGTATCAAGGGCAAAGACACTGTCGAATGGCCTGCCAATTCCAATACTTCTGATGTTTCAACTTCAGCTACTCACAAACAAAGAAGTAAATGTGCGAATGGTGGCAATTTGTGCGTTCTATTGGGAAAGGCCACAGTGCATTGCAGAATTTTTCGATATACATGAACACAAGTCAACGCATGGCAAAGAAAGCATACAGGAGAACGCTGCACAGGATCTATTCAGCAAGTAAGGACATTGCAATGGAAAGACCCTGAGAGCACTGAAAATGGGATTCATAGACACTGCAGCTGCAGTAGAAGGAGACCTTTATTCAACAGGAGCTCATTAAACTTCATTTTGTGAGTTCTTTTTCTGTTATCTTTGTTTTTCTCGGAATTGTCTTTTTAGCATAATTGGTGATCTTTGAAACAAGATATCTCTGGATCTGTACATTCAATTGACATGAAAATTAACACAGTTGGTTATCATATAATCTTACAGATTATGACCTTCTTCTTCTTCTTCTTCTTGCGATCGCATCTTTGATGATTACACCGTCAGACGAGTTCTCATGATGAATTCGACTGTTGTTTGAATTATGACCTAAAATGGATACAATTGAATTCAAAATTTTAGTTTTATGACCATCATGCATATATAATGAGGCACAAATATCAAACATTCAAGAAATATAAATTTTGAAAATTCATTACAAATCAACCTTTCGGTCAATATCTGTTATTTTAGGTCAAAATCTCAAGCTATATATACTAATTCAATTTGCCAAGTTTCAGTCAGATCCTAGTAAAAATAACATAGTTATGATGTTTTAAAAAAGGTGTATAATTTATTCACTACGGCGGCCATATTGGATAGCTAATTTGCATAATTAATGAGGTCATTATGTGGACAAAAATTTTAAGTCCATACTAACACTATACCCATGGTTGTTTGATTCTGAAAGGAAAATTTGAGTTTTTTACCCTACAAGGTAGTCTACTACCTTAAAGCAAAAACAAACAAAAAAGTCAAGACAGAAATAACTTTATTAAGAGGCAAAAAAAACCAAAGCAAAAAAACAAACAAAGTCAAGACAAAGATAACTTTATTGAGAGGCAAAGAGAATATATTTAAAGCAAATTTAAAAAAAAACTGTCAGGGTTGTGCCATTAGAAACGTGTTTCATACTATGCCATTTTTACTAATTTCCCTAGGTATATCTCATATCTGACGAGATCAAGGACTCCTCCCAAAGAAGTCCGAGATGTAATCATTCGTTCAATCATCTCAGTGCCTACCAAGTTCCCTGTACCCTTCTCTGCACTGTCATCTGCCATGTGGGTTGATTATTACCATAGCAACAGGCTGGTGGAGGCGTGGCTGGCAGTTCTGTTGCCGGAGGACGCCCTGGACTTTATGGAGATGTGCCTTGGCTTTATGCCTAACAACATCCAGCTTCTACTCAGGTTGGAGGAAAGTGAAAGAGTGAGAGGTTGTGAATGAGGGTATGTGTATGAGCATATAAGTGATATTGAAAATGAGTGGGGCATACCAGCGCAGTGGTGCCCGTTCCAGTGTAAGTGATTGCGACAAAATTGCATATCAAACGTTTGAATGGATTAGCATTCTTTTACTCATTGTAGAACATGGAGCTACCAATGTATCTGGTCCCTTTACATTCATAAGCTCTTGCTGCTGTGGTTTCTGGAGCAATTTTTGTTCATGATGAGGTTGCCAGCCCCGTGGACACAGCCTTATATTAGTTGCCTCCTATGACATGCTAGAGATAACAGTAGTCCTTTCTCTTATCTCCTCAGAAAGCCCTGGTAACTACCCAGGGCAGATCAGCATTAGTAATACAGAAGGTAAATGGAATAAAACGGTCTGTGGGGGTTAGCATGATGTTTTAAGTGAGCTGTATAGATGAGCAGATGTATCAAACATGTTGAGATGATTGGTTCTTGTATCAAACATGTTGAGAGGATTGGTTCTTGTATCAAACATAATGAGAGGATTGGTTCTTGTATCAAACATGATGAGAGGATTGGTTCTTGTATCAAACATAATGAGAGGATTGGTTCTTGTATCAAACATGATGAGAGGATTGGTTCTTGAATCAAACATGTTGAGGATTGGTTCTTGTATCAAACATGTTGAGAGGATTGGTCCTTGTATCAAACATGTTGAGAGGATTGGTTCTTGTATCAAACATGTTGAAAGAATTGGTTCTTGAATCAAACATGTTGAGAGGATTGGTTCTTGTATCAAACATGTTGAGAGGATTGGTTCTTGTATCAAACATGATGAGAGGATTGGTTCTTGTATCAAACATGTTGAGAGGATTGGTTATTGTATCAAACATGTTGAGAGGATTGGTTCTTGTATCAAACATGTTGAGAGGATTGGTTCTTGTATCAAACAAGTCGAGCTGATTTGTGCTCGTGATGACAGATTCTCAGAAATATAGTCTAGAAAGTTTTTAAAGTGAAAAATTACTCTGTACTATCAAGCCACATGCAAGGATTGACAGAATTGTAAACTAAGTTAAAAATGTAATGACTTATAGTAATTTCAGACTTTTCTGTCTTTCTCCTAATTTGGAGATGATTTTCAACAGATCCAGTGGTTTTAATTGACTGTAATATATTTTGTATTTCACATAATTATCATATACTTACTGGTGCAAACATCCAGTTTGATGCAAATAACCAACCCAGTGTGGTTACTGGGGGTTTCTGAGGAGACAAAGAAACTATAGGACTACAGCACCCTCAGCCATGCTGTAAAAAGCAAATAATATGAGGTTGTGGATGCGGCTTGGCAACCTCATCATGTCATGTATAGCAAATTGCTATAGAACCATTGCTGCAAGAGCATGTGGATGCTTTGATACAGGGTTCCTGTGGGGGCGGGGGGGGGGGAGGGGGGGGGGTAGCTGCAGTGTTAGTGCCATGCTCCACAGGGAATGAAAAGGGAAATAATGAATGATGGTGCAAAAATCATAATTTAAAACAGAAGTGTTGAAGTCAACAAGATCATCCCCCATCTTTGCTCTTGACAGAACTGGAATGGCTGTTTTTGGCACAGCCAGGCAGGTCTTCTACCTTGTAGTTTTTATTAATTACACTATAGGTCTGATATAATGTACATGGTGGGGTCCATACTTTGGCACCATCATGAGTCAATCCTCTTATATCGAATTTCCTTATTTTGATGTAAATTTATCGACATATGACAGAAATCGGCAACCTGAAGGATGTCTAGCGTAAGCACAAACAACTATCATCACACATGAATGATTGAATGAAAATAAGTATATTATTATATATTAATCATGTGCATATTTTATTTTGGATGCTGAAAACAGTGTAATGTTCACCAAATGGAAAATGTGCTGGGTTAACTCATGAAGCAAGAGGAGCTTTTATTGCATTGGGAAATATATGAAGATCAAGAGAAATTGGATCCAACACAAAAATAAGAATCTTCAACTCAAATGTCAAGTCAGTACTATTATATGGCTCTGAAACATGGAGAACAACAAAAAAAACAACAACCAAAAAGCTACAGACTTTCATAAATGGGTACTTGCATGGAATAGAAGGATTAAAATGGTATGACAAGGTTACCAATGTGGAACTGATGACAAGAACCAGACTAGTGCCGGTGGAACGAGATGAGAAGAAGACGATGGCGATGGATAGGACACATGTTGAAGAAATATGTTGATAGTATTACAAGGCAGTCTTTGTTCTGGAACCCCCAGGGGTAGATCAAGAAGCACATGGAGAAGAGACAGAGGTGAAAATGATGAGGAGAACGTGGAAAGAACTTGAGATGATGGCAGTGACAGGAGGACTTGGCACGTGTTTTTTGAAGGCCTATGCTCCTTGGTGAGCGGAGGGTTATGAATTAACTCATGAATTGTTCAAATTGGAAACACATGGATTCCAGCCTCTTACCATGGTTAAAGCGATCTCACATTATATCAAGCCTCGTTATATCGAGTCCACAGTACTGTATATTTCAAACTTTCTTTTCAGAGTGTTTTATTTTGGTGTTTAAGAACATTCTATAAAGTTCCTAACCATGGTTATGCATTGTTCTTGTTAATGCCAGAGCCGTTGACCTGTGTCTGGACTTGAAAGAGACAAGGAGAGCGTACAGCTGGTGCAAATTTGTTGCAGCTCATGCAGACAGACCAGCTAACCTTGCATTCTGGAAGATGTGAGTTTAAGGCTTACATTCTGATAAGTGCTGAACTAGTGAAGTTTGATGCTTCTTTCTTAGTACTGAAACTGATTTCTTTAAAGTTTATGCTTCCATAGTGAGCGTCCGATTGGCTAAGCCGTTAGAGAGCTGGATTTTTGGCTGTAAAGTTCTAGAATCAAAATCTGATAGCCTCACACTCCTGTCTACTCAGCTGTAAATGGGTACGTGACTGCTGTAGAGTTAGGGAAGGCAAAGGCAGGGAGGAAGGGAACGTCACCCTGCCTCTTAAAAAAAGCTGCACACGGTGTAGTGGAGTCTAATACTGCACTGTTTGTTATATAGAACCTCTCAAAGGTTATCTCATAGGTTCAAATCAGTGGCTACATAGTAACACACCTTTTCAGTAGGGGGAAGCCAGTGTTATCTCATATGTATAAACATATAAGGATCTCATATGGCCACTCAGATTTTAGACAGATATGGTTTGTATTTCTTTTGTTAATGTTAAGAATTTATAGATAGCCCGTTTTGTTTATGTTAAGAATTGATAGATAGCTCATCTTGTTTATGCTAGAATTTATAGATAGCCTGTATTGTTTATGTTAAGAATTTATAGATAGCCCTTCTTTAAGGAAGAGGATATAGTGAAATGCTGTTTTCATAAATAATTGCAGGATTTCAATTAGAAATGTATAGGTTTATACTTAACCTTTAGCACGCTGCATTCTTTTCCCAAAACTATGCTCCTGCCGCTGCATTCTTTTTCACAACCCCCCATTTTTATAGTGGGTGACTTGTAAATTCTATAATTTTTGTGTTTCTTGGTCAATTGCTATCATTTTTGGAATTTATATAAATAAATGAATGATGAATCTGATGATATAAAATTTGTTTGTGTTCATGTTAGATGTGATAGGAAGAGAGGAAAGGAAAGATGAAAAAAACGAGAAAAACATTTTAAAAAATAAAAATTTTTTTTTTAAATTTTAAAATTAAAAAAAAAAAAAAAAAATAACCAACACACGAAGAGTATGGATCCCTTGCATCTCAATGAAAGTCATTTGACCAATAGACCAATACAAATCAAATGACGATCTTTTCGTTACACACATCATCAGTAGCAAAGGAATAAACGCTCTCGTCAGCAGTGATATTCGACCGTAACCCTAAACCTTTCCGATACACCGAATAATAACCCCTAAAATTATATATACCAGGAAAGCCATTCTACTTTCGTTTCTATCTCGGCCATCAAACATATTCTGAGAACCGATATCAGCGTTTATAAAGACAAAAATTTCATCCTTACCTCATGGCGTCAGAATCCAATAAAATTAGAGCGAAAATGGCCGCGTGTTCGATTCCGATTCATTTCGATTGAAAAAATTCACAGAAAATAAACGCTAATACATCCATTACTAAAAAAAAATCGGAAACGAAAGCTAACTCTCTTCCAAAGAAGTTTAAAACTTAACATCCGGCTGTGATATCATGTGTACACACATGCTAATGCTAGAAAACGAAGATAAACGCAGTCGACATATGTCGACAACAGCGGTTAGAGCATAGGTTATCTTCGTCGACATATGTCGACGGCAGCGTGCTAAAGGTTAAAACACTCATAGTTGTGCATAACAAAGCATTTGATGGTATAATGTTATTAGTTGCTATGGAAATAACAAGAAGATAATGAAGTCACATACTTTGAGAAAAAGAGAGCTATCCAGACTATCAGAAGAGAACAGAACCAACCCAAAGACGACTATCACACTCTCGACCGGCAGGGACAGATAACTATTTTTCGACTCAGGACAGGGCATAACAAACTGAATAAACACATGCACAAGCTACGATTGTCTGCTTCACCACTGTGCACATGTGGATTAAACGAACAAACTGCTGAGCATGTTCTACAGGACTGTCCTCTGTATGACCAGTTAAGAAAGATATACTGGCCGAATGACTCAACACTAAACTCAAAGCTATATGGAGTTAAAGAGGAACTTCAAACAACAGTCGAATTCATCATGAGAACTCGTCTGACGGTGTAATCATCAAAGATGCGATCGCAAGAAGAAGAAGCTATGGAAATGTTGGCATTACTGGATTTTAATCTTGCATTTCAATTCTCTTAGGTTTTTTTATATTTTGAGTTGCATGCACCAAAGTTTTAGATCAAGAGAAATCAGATCCAACACAAACATAACAATCTTCAACTCAAATGTCAAGTCACTACTATTATATAGATCTGAAACATGGAGAACAACAAAAACAACAACCAAATGGCTATAGACTTTCATAAATGGATGCTTGCGTAGAATCAGTCAATCAAGCAATACCCTTTAGCTCCCCAAGGAGCATAGGCCTTCAACAAACACATGCCAAGTCTTCCTGTCCTGTGTCATCCGCTCAAGTTCTTTCCATGTTTTCCTCATCATTTTCACTTCTGTATCAATCTCTCTTCTCCATGTGTTTTTTGGTCTACCTCTGCCTCTCTTTCCCTGTGGATTCCAGAACAAGGACTGCCTTGTTATGCTATCAACAGGTCTCCTCAATGTGTGTCCTATCAATCGTCAGCGTCTTCTTCTTAACTCTTGTTCCACTGGCACTTGTCTGGTTCTTGTCATCAATTCCACATTTGTGACTTTGTCATACCATTTCAGTCCTTCTGTTCTTAGCAAGCACCCGTTTATAAAAGTCTGTAGCTTTTTAGTTGTTGTTTTTGTTGTTCTCCATGTTTCAGAGCCATACAATAGGACTGACTTGACATTTGAGTTGAAGATTTTTATTTTCGTGTTATGAATGAAGCACCAAAGTTGAATTGGAAGCTTATCATTGTATTTTATTTATTTTTTTAAATTTTTAATCACATAAGATTTTTGATATCTTTAGTAGATCCTGAGTTAAAGAACTTTAAAAATATTAACAGGTTTTTGCAAAATTTTACACTATTTGAAATAAATCAAAATTTTTGTTTAGATACCAGAAATCTGATGTGACAAAACTTTTATCGTGCATTAGAAAGTGTATATGCCAAATCACATGTTGATTGATGAATAAGTATTAAAGCTATAAAAAAACTTAGTTACATAAAACAAGGTTTTGAGAAATTCCTGGTTTTCTTCATAGGAAAAGTTCATTTTCTTAAGAGAGCTGGTCAAGACCGTATTCCACCTCCACATGGTGGTCCTGGAAACAGTCTGCAGCAGTGCAGTCTGGCTGAGCGAGTACGGATCGAAATGGGAAGGCAAACCAGGTCCCTAAAAAATGCCGTGCAGAAGTCGGATGTGTCGACCGAAAGGTGCAGATATCACAGCTTAGGCGCAAACAGACACAACGCAACCACCGTCCTTTTCAGGGCGAACGAGGAAGAAGAAGAAGATTACACCTGTTTTAGAATGTGGTCTGAAAGTTGACTTTGACGTATTTATTTTCCGGAGATTATAAGTTATCAGAAAACAGACCAATTGCACTTTGTATTTTTGTTGTTGTCTGTTTTGACTTGTAATGCACTGGTGCTGCTCCCCTTAAAAGTGTTTAATTTATAATCACATCCTGAATAGTTGGGAGTTAAAGATGTTTGATTTATAGTCCGATTTTACGCACCTCTTAGTTTTAGTGATTTATACTCATATTTTAGAATTCTCATGTTTTAAGCATTTTGGTCTTGCAATAAAGTATCTTTGCACGTGTCTGGCAACCTTATTGTGAAAAGCTAATAGCTACAGAAACCACTGCTGCAAAAGTATGTGAATGTTTGGTGCCTGCTTCCTTCACATGGACAAGCTGCCACGTTGGCTCCGGTCTGCATAAGGAGCAAAAAGGGAGATGATGATAGTGAAGAATAAAGTATCTTTGCATGACGTATTTTTTACAGCAGATATTGGATGCTGTTATAATAGTTGACTAAGGAGAGATTGTTGTACTGGCAACTTCATGATCTGAAACAAATTGTTAGTAATACCACTACTGCCAGAAAATATGAAGGGCTTTGTTGCAGATGTCAGATAAGTTTATCCTGACTGATTATGAAGATATCAAACATATTTAAGGCTTGGGGGAGTCACTTGAGCCCCAGACAAGCTCTGACTTTTATCTGGTTGGCTGATTGCAGGAGGATCTCATTATGGACCCATGATAGGCAGGGGAAGCTGAGGTGGCTCTGTGTAGAACGTGACAATTCCTTGGGAGAGCCCAGAACCAGAGCACTGTATTAAACTCTACATAGTTGGAGAGCCCCCATGGATGGCAGGATATGCACAGAATGCCTCGTGCATCTTCCTCCTATCTTGGGACCAGATATGAAGATCTTTTAAATGCAAGCCAAGCTCGAGAAACTGGAGCTCATGATTTCAACTCAACACATTTCAGAATGCCAGAATAACCACAAGAAATCAGATAAATGTGTCCTGACTGTAGCAGAATATGTCATATAAATTTATACTGACTGTACAAGAAGGAAGTGTCAGATACATTTATCCTGACTATAGATGAAGAAAAAATGTCTGATAAATGTATCCTGGCTGTACAGGAAGATGTCAGATAAATTTATCCTGACTGTACAATATATCAGATAAAGTTATTGTAACTGTATAAGAAATCAGATAAATTTATCCAGACTGTACAAGAAATTGGATGAATTTATCATTTTGACAAGAAATCAAATAAATGTATCCAGACTGTACAAGAAATCAGATAAATGTATCCTGACTGTACAAGAAGATGTCAGATAAGTTTATCCTGACTACAAAAAAAAAATCAGATAAATTTATCCTGACTGTAGAGGAAGACTATGTCAGATGTGTATATCCTGACTATATTAGTTATTGTTGGTTGGACAAAGGTAAGGGAACATCCCTGACAACTTGAAGCTTCTGATGGTGGCCTTCTTTTATAATACACACAGCCACATGGTTGTTAATAACAGTAACAGTTGCTGGCAAAGTGAGGTTGTCAGTACTAAAAAAAAACACACACACACACATAAATAGAACACACATATAGGATTAAATAATTATAAGGGTATTCCCAGATATTTTAATCACCAAGCTCATTTAATTAACTATAAAAGCCATATTCAAGTCCAAATGGGACAGAGAACAAATGTGATGCCTATCACCAGCTATCTAGGCGAGACCAGGTCATTTTCCGCTCACGTATTGGCCACAATAGGTTGAGGTACCATCTATATCACAAGTACAGGATTGGTCCAACAGATCTCTGCTCCTGTGGCACCAGTCCTGCCCAACATAACAGCAGTGAACGGAGTGGCATATAGCAACAACCACTTCTCTCAAACGAAAAACTGTTTGGAGATACCAGGAACCTTGAGCTGACTACTGCCTTTATTAGAGTCATTAATGTAGAAGTCTGAGGACGAACGAAGAAGAAGATTAAAATAATTGTATGGGGTGTCACTGACCTTTCAACCAGCATTTTTTATAATAAAGTTGTCTTCTTTGAAATATGGTCCATCTCAGTAGTTTAGTCACTGCAGTATAAGAGTGATCATCATCATCCTTGTCCTATTTTTCTGCTTATGGAGATGTTGCCAGCCCTGCAGCAGATCCTCATGCAGGAAGCTTGCACCAAGCACTCGCTTGCTCCTGCAACAGTGGTTTCTGTGGCAATTTGTTTTACAACATGAGGCTGGGCAACAGGACAAAAAGTGAGAGTTTTTGTGGCAATTTATTTGACGTGATGAGGTTGCCAGCCTAGAAAAATATCTGACAATATCACTCTTACAGTCGCCAGGTAGTTCCTGTGGGTCTTAGAGGAGATAAAGAAAGAATTTTACTACGAATAAAGAAGGAATTTTACCACAGATAAAGAAAGAATTGTACCACAGATAAAGAAAGAATTGTACCACGGATAAAGAAAGAATTGTACCACGGATAAAGAAAGAATTGTACCACGGATAAATAAAGAATTGTACCACGGATAAATAAAGAATTGTACCACGGATAAAGAAAGAATTTTACCACGGATAAAGAAAGAATTTTACCACGGATAAAGAAAGAATTTTTCCATGGATAAAGAAAGAATTTTACCACGGATAAAGAAAGAATTTTACCACGGATAAAGAAAGAATTGTACCACGGATAAAGAAAGAATTGTACCACGGATAAAGAAAGAATTTTACCACGGATAAAGAAAGAATTGTACCACGGATAAAGAAAGAATTTTACCACGGATAAAGAAAGAATTGTACCATGGATAAAGAAAGAATTTTACCACGGATAAAGAAAGAATTTTACCACGGATAAAGAAAGAATTGTACCACGGATAAAGAAAGAATTGTACCACGGATAAAGAAAGAATTTTACCACGGATAAAGAAAGAATTTTACCATGGATAAAGAAAGAATTGTACCATGGATAAAGAAAGAATTGTACCACGGATAAAGAAAGAATTTTACCACAGATAAAGAAAGAATTTTACCACGGATAAAGAAAGAATTGTACCACGGATAAAGAAAGAATTTTACCACGGATAAAGAAAGAATTTTACCATGGATAAAGAAAGAATTTTACCACAGATAAAGAAAAAATTTTACCACAGATAAAGAAAGAATTTTACCACAGATAAAGAAAGAATTTTACCACGGCACCCTCAGGCATGTCATACAAGGTGACTAACATGAGGCTGTACATGGGACTAGCAACCTCATCACTTAAAACCGATTGCAACAGACACATCTGCTGCAAGAACATGTGACTGCTTGATGCGGGTTTTCCTGCACGGGAACCAACTGCGGTAGTGACTCCATTCTCCAAAAGGAGCGAAGAGAAAATGAATGAATGAATGTACTTAATTTGTAACACAGCTGCAGATATTGGTTGTTTAATTTTCTTGTGAGCTGTATTTAATTCTTGACCTATGGATGTGTCATGGGCAGTGACTACAACCCACAAAAGCCAGATCCAAACAATTTAGAATTCTTAGATACCTCAGAAATGAGGTATCTAAGGAAGATGGTTGAAGTAACGTGAAGAGATGTGGTTCGCAGACAGAGGATACATCATGGCCTAAAAAGCCAACCCCTGCAGACCGAAGTAGAACAGTCCCAACTAAGATGGTTTGGCCATGACTGCAGAATGGGAGAAATCGGCTACCACGACAAGTATGAGAAACTAAGAGCCAAGGGTCCAGACCTCCAGGATGACCAAGAGTCCACTGGGAGGACAACATTAGACAGTCTCTGGAGGACTAGAATGGAACCAGGCCAGAAATAAGACAGCCGATAGGATAGTATGTGGCGCTCTCTCTTCCAAACCTGTACAGCTCAGGGTAGATGAGGAACGACTAAGTAAGTATATGTAATTCTAACAGAAATGCTGTTTCATTGCAAAAATTGGTTTTTTAATTTTCTTGTGAGCTGTAGAAATGAAATCTTATATACATATTTTGCAGTCATCTATATTTAATTCTATCAAAGCTGCTGTTTCTTTGCAAATATTGGTGTTTTATTTTCAGGGCAATAGCTCTAGCTCAAGTAGAAGGCACACCGCGGGAGGTCAGTTTGTTATAAGTTATTCACAGATACATCGTATACATTACATTTAAAGTTATTTGTTTCAGCAAAGTTTGGAAGGTGCTTGTGTATGGTTAATTATGTTTTCCCACTCCCAGTAGCTACCACTCTATTTTGTTTAAATACCATTTAATGCACTAAATTGAACCCTCAGAGTTAAGGGGGAAAGCAGTACAAAATTCCCTTTTTTTTTGTTAATATGAAGAAAAAAATATCCCATTCAATCTCTGATAAGTTATAATTATGATATATAGTGTCGCTATTTCAAGATAATAAATTTGATTTGCGATATCTGAATATGACATTTTGTTTTCTTCCTACTTTTTACTATTTTGAGTGCCAAATTTGTATGCACAAAAAATATAAAAAAATACAAATGTTAAATTTGAAGACCATTATTGCACATACATCTGTGACATAGCTATTAACAGATGCAGGGTGCCTACAACCTCATGATTTTATATGTAAATAATATTGTGTCTTGTTATAATTGCTGTAGGGAGTAATAAACAAAAAGTATTACTTTATGGTCTGGCATTTTTGAGTGCTCTTGGTATGGGGAAGAATGAACAAAAAAAAGTATTACCTAATGATCAACATTCTATGAGTGCTCTTGGTATGGGGAAGAATGAACACAAAAAAAGTATTACTTAATGATCAACATTCTGTGAGTGCTCTTGGTATGGAGAAGAATGAACAAACCAAAAAAAGTATTACTTAATGATCAACATTCTATGAGTGCTCTTGGTATGGGGAAGAATGAACAAACCAAAAAAAGTATTACTTAATGATCAACATTCTATGAGTGCTCTTGGTATGGGGAGTAGTGAACAAAAAAGTGTTACATTATATTATGATCTGGCATTCTTTGAGTACTCATATATGGGGAGTAATAAACAAAAATGTATTACATTATGATCTGACATTCTTTAAGTACTCTTGCTATGTTGAAGCAATGTATGGGAAGCAATGAACAAAAAGTATTACTTTCTGATCTGGCATTCTTTGAGTGCTCTTGGTATGGGGAGTAACGAAAAAAATAGTATTACATTATTATCTGGCAATCTTTGAGTACTCATGGTATGAAGAGTAATGAACAAAAACTAAGTTTTACATTATGATCTGACATTCTTGATGCCACCATATTACATTCACTTCATTAGTTATGTTTCCATGTTTGCCATTTGAATGGCTTACGTAACTGTTTACAGGTGGAGCGCATGCTGATTGGCTGCATTGAGACCATGCCCCTGGCTGTTTCCGGCTGGAAAGATGTAATAATTTTCTATTTTCGTGTGTCCTCGTTTCAGCTTTAACAATCCCTCTGTATCATGTTGTTTATATTACTGCTTTCTTTTCAAAAGCATCTAAAGATGATGTAAACTTGTTTTTTTTCTCAGGGTTTCTCATTGATTGTAAAAAATTCTGACAATGTTGGCTTGCGGTGTGTATGACATCACTGCTATTGTAAAGTTTCATATTTTCACTTACTATTTTTTTAAATTGACATGTAGACTATTTCCCATTTGTGTTGTTAATCAGTTATTGACTGGCTTCAGACAGTTCTAGTTTGTTTTATTCACTTTTCTGCATTTGTCTTTTTCAGTTTCTGCCATTTCTGTTTTTAATTAATTATTAATTGATAGCATGCAGATACTGATTACTTTATTCATGTTTCTGCATTGCTCTTTTCAGTTCACCTGACATTTACGTTTTTAATGAATTATTAATTGACAGTTTACAGATCCTGTTTGTCTTATTTATTTATCTGCATTTGTCTTTTCAGTTCCTGCTGTTTGAAGTAACAAGGGAGAATCTGGTTGCCATTCAGAAATTACTGACATACTGTCAACAGTTGGAACTTAACATTGAAGGCTTTGTAGCCACACTCTCAGCCCCTTCATAGATCAAGTGATACTTGGGGGAAAATAGTTTTTTAAAGTGGCTTTCTTTAAAAAAAAAGTATTAGTAAAGCCACTTTAAAACATTTAAATCTCAGTTTGGAAGCAGGGTGAGGTTTGAAACATTGTAGGTTCCCCTTCCTGAGTTAAAGCATAAGAATGGTATTGGTTAGATAATCTGACAGCTTTCCCCTCCCTGCAAGCATGCCCATGTTTACAGATGTAGCAAAAATTTAACGCAGATTCTGGTCATAAAGAATCTTGATACTTCTTATAGAAGTTTGCACTGGAGAACATTTTCCTTCAATTCTAGCACAACCACTTCATATTAGAAACCGAATTGGAGGTTGATTTTTCATCGCAAGCGTACTTCTGCATCAAGCGTGCTTCTGCATCATCATAAGGAGGAGTATGAACATTCAGTTGTGGGTGAACTGAGGCAATGTCTGAGATGGCACTTGCCAGAAGAAAGAAAATTGTGGAAATCCAGCCATTCTAAGTTGGAGGTCTCTTTACCATGTGGACTCTATTGAAATCACAGTAAGTACCAAACTTCAGGTTTAAGGTGACTCTCTGTATCTTCTAATGGTTTATGAAAGTCTTGTTTCTTTTTTTTATTTGTGTGCTTGCTAGTCTGTGTAAGTCACCAACAGACTGTGATAGTGTGAGCACCACTTCATCTGTATGTGATGTGTGAAATATTGGCTTTTCTTTATTAATGATTAGGTAGTATGCTGCGGGCAGTCACCTATGTTTTAAGATATTTTGCGCGGAAGATGACAGATAACGATCTAGTAAAGCAGATCTAGTACCATGATAGTCATTTTTGCAGCAGAGTTGCAGGTGTTTTAAATTAAGAAAAGCCAAAGTAAATATTGTTCTATGATTTCATTTTTGTTTTATGGCCTTTTATCCTGACTCATCTAAGTATGTCATTTAACAGACATAACTGAACAGCTCACTGTACTGCCTGTTTGGCTGACACTGTTGTGATCTTGCATGAAGGTGAAGACAAAAGGAATTTTCCACATTTTTAAAAGCACGTTTTTCTATAATATTGAGTTGTGAAAAAAATGGGGTTGAAATTGTAAGCAAAGTTCAAATTTTGGATTCAGGGCGGGGAAAAAATAATGATAATAGGTGCTGTTGTTTCCTGATCATGAAATAAGTTTAACACAGCCAGAGTTGATGACCCATACTTCCAAAAATGAGTTTAAGGATGGAGGTAGAATATTTTACTATACTGGAATAGACCTGATGTTTTGCACTGGTTGTCACTGAAATATTCGTAAAAGTGAAAATACTGTTTCATATAATTTCTTCTAAAAATAAAAGGAAGGCATTTTTACTGTGGGAATCAATGGGTACCACAGATGGGGGTTAAAACTATGACCATTATGTGTCATCATTCAGTTCTCATTTGGCTTCTATGGAGCAACCTGTGCAGCTGGTCCATTTCTTGGTTTGGTTTGGTTTAAGGACTATCTTCATTGCACACAGACTACTCCATCAGTGCTCTGATCTCCTCCCTTAGATCACACAAGGAGGATCTCAGCACAGTGCATGAACTCCGTAGCACCTGCAAGAATCCCAATGTGTGTATATAGGAATCACACATTCTATAAATATTTTTGTTGTGGGTAGGTTTCTAATTTTTAAATTTTGCCAGGACAGCGGCCTGATAGGCCTACTCTTTACGATGTCCAACTGCCATGGGATTTTTAATGTGCGCAACTTGCACACGGGAACTCCTATTTTTTCGCTCTTATCCGGGAAGGCTAGGTATCCGACCTCACTACCCAGGAGACCAGGGGGGAGTATGACATTATTAGGACCACTGGTTCTGAAAAATAAATTTTCCATAAATTATTTTCCCTCAACTGGGAATCAAACCCGGTACCTCTAGAACTCGAGGTGGACGCCATACCTCTTAGCCACTCCGACTCCCCTTTCTTACAAGCTCTCACATGCTCTTGGTTTCTGTGGCAGTTTGTTTTACTTAATGAGGTTCCAGCCCTGTGCAGCCTCATGTTAGTGGCCTTGTATATCATGTCTGAGGAACATGTAGTCCTGTTCTTTCTTTGTCTCTTCAGAGACTTCTGGGAGCTGTGCAGACCACCATTTTGTGTACATGCAGATAAATCTAAATAAATAAACAAACAACACACAAAAGTATGTTATCAGGCACTCAGTGAGAAATAAAGAAGTAGAACACTAGACAACAGAAAAACAACAGAAGTGATAGGCTTACCGGGAATCCGAACCAGGACCTTTTGAACGGCACCCACTACCTAGCCATGGGAGCGAATCGCTACTATCCTCGCTGCCAGCTGGGCACAACTAAGATGTAAGAGATTTCTTTTAGGAAAGTTTGTTTCTGGAAAGTAAACATCTCCCATATGTTTTAACGTACATGAGCTGTTCTGTTAATGCCATATAATGTTCCCTTAAAATGTGTGACATGCTGTTATCATTATCTGTATTTTATGTATGTATATATTTTATGTTTAGTTTGTCAGTATTACTTGAATATGTTTACATTTTGGTTTAGTCAATATGGAGAAAGTATAACTATGCAAATGTCATATATTTTATGTGATCATTGTTTTCATTTTGTGTTTCTGATATTAGAGAGTCAGGTCAGTTATTCCATTTTTGGAATCTTCTTGTGTACTTTTTTTTTTTTTTTTTTTTTTGGTCAACATAAATCTGTTTAGCTCTAAATACTAGATTTCTAAACATTTCTGTTTGTTAAAATATGAATACGTTCATTGTAGATTGTGAGTAGTGACATGCAGAAATAACATGTTTCCCCCCATTCCAATTTTTAAGAAAATGGACTAATTTATTCACGTAGTCCATTAGAATCATATCCAGTTGGCACATATGTTAGATACAATGAATTATGATTATTTGCACAGGCTGGAAATATGTCTGCCCAGCTGTTTAGACTCATAATTCCTCAGAGCCATGTAGTTTTTTTTTTTGGGCCATGAGTCATGTATATATAACTGTTTTACTTTTGAAAGACATTTTACTGCTGATTTTTTTTCAGTATTCTTTGCTGCACAGTTTTTAAAATTCATTCTCATATGTCCTTGATAACCTCACTTTCATTTATAACTATTCAGATCTCATGGGTCATGTTTCTAAACTCCTCAGTGCACCTTATCTGTGATTATCTCCCTTTTATCTAGATCCTGTAGCCTGTTTAGTATATATTATTTGTCCCTATGGTGCAGCCATAGTCAAACAATTTAGTCTAGAACAGGGGTCGGCAATCGGTCGATCGTGATCTACTGGTAGATCACGGGGGATGATTTGGTAGATATATAGGGGAAAATGAGGAAAAGAGGAACCATTTTGATGCTAGAGAAACTTTTCACTGGCATTTAAAAGCAGGTGTCTTCAGGAGTAAATGTACTTTGTACAGGTAAGGAGGTTAAGGATCCTGTTTCATGCCCATTGAGGCATATTGGGAATATGGTGTTATGCCCATATTTTCTCGACCATCTGTGCACTACGGGTGATGTGGTCAGCATCACGCCGGCCGCCTTAACCTTCCCAGAGTTGCTCTGGTACCCAATTCATGAGGCTGGGTCGACCCCGGAGCCGTTTGCAATCTAAAAAATCCCACCTCAACTGGGGATCAAACCCTGGACCACCGGGCTAGGAAGCTAGTGCACTAACCACTGTGCTACCACGGATCCATGTGTTCCACATTTGCAGTTAAAAACCCTAGAGCTAGCTTACCAAAATTCACTTTATTCGTGAACTGCTAAAATATTCTTCAGGTGAAATCAAAACGTGGTAAAATATCATATTTTAATTTTCAGCTGCTGTATCGATGGACCCAGAGATAATAGTTACATAAAGGCTGCACTTATTACACATACTTTGAAAACAGACATCATTTATTTTAAACGTAGATTGTTAGACAGCTCAGTGTTACTAAAGTAGATTCACTTAACTCTGGGGTGCCACCCACTGGTCTAGAATGTCAACTCACCTTTTTTCTTCTAGGAAAATCTCCCAGAATGGGCACCTGGAATGTTCAAACTTTTCATAAATAGTATGACAAGATTAACAACATGGAACTAATCCAAGAACCAGCGGAATAAGAAGTGATAAGAAGATGCTATGGCCGGATGAGACACACGTTGAAGAAACTTACTGATTGCATTATAAGCCAGTCTTTATTATGGAATCTCCAGGGTTGAAAGAAGTAGAGGGAAACTGAAAAACACCTGGAGAAGGTATCTGAAGACAGGGATAAAGATGACATGGGAAGACATGAACAGATGGCACAGGATAAGAAAGCTTGAGATAAATTTGTTGATGACCTAGTTTCCTTAGGGCAGTGAGTGAGTGAATTTATGTCTGTTTCATCACCCCTGCCCATCTGCTGTTGGAAAGTATTTTGAGACAGTTGATAGCATTAACCAGTTTTTTAATCAAGCCAGAGTTATTAGCACTTGAAAGACAAATATGCTGTAGACCTGATAGAACGGGGAATCGCTTATACCGCAGTCAGAGGTTGGACCCCAATTTTGCCAATTGCCCCTGTTTCACATCCTTCAAATTTGACTTAAAACAAAAGCACTTGAGTAGAATCTTTAATTTCAGCATCCGAAGTAAAAGGTGTACATGATTAATATATCTTTTACTTATTCTCACTCGTTCATTTGTTAGACATCCTTCAGGTTACTGATTTCTGTCATTGATAAATTTACATCAAAATAAGGAAATTTGATACAACGCTGACTCTTTACTAATGTAGAGACAAAGTTTGGACGCAACCATCCATGTTATATCAGGTCTATAGGAACACACTTACAAAAAATGTGTAAAGATTGTTACAGAGATCTGAACTTATAATTTCATTTGGCTCTGCTGCTTTCCCACAAAAACAGACAAGTTCACCACACATGAACTGTGTCTTGTTCTTGGTGGTGAGGTACAACATTGTTGAATATAACCATGGGATGGGTTTGAGTCAATAAAGTTCACCTTGCTCTCAAGTGCATTTATACTGTCGATTTGGAGACTGGTTGGAACACTTCTTTCTTTGAGGCAAAGAAACCTAGTTGCATTACAGTATAGTCCTCCCAGCTGTCAAATGGGTCCACCCAGCTATAAATGGGTACCTCACTCTGCTGTTGAGTTAAATAGGCAAAGGTGGTGACGAAGTGAACCGGTCCCCCCCCCCCCCCCCCCCTCCCCCCCACATAAAGCCGAGACCTAGCATAGATGAAGTCTCTAACACCACTTCCCTAGGGCAGTATCTGCTATGTGACTACCTTGACCTTTTACTTGTCTTGAAAGCTGCGGAGTCGTGGAGTCGGTCATGTTTTAGTGTAGTCTTAGTTGGTAAAAAAATGTCTGGATGGCGACTCAGAATTATATGCCATTTGACTAGTAAAAAAGTGTAGTCGAGAGTCGAAAATTTCAGGAGTCAGAGACGGAATGTTTTTTGGCCGACTCTTCAACCCTGCTTAAAAGTACTGATCTTCTTTAGTTGACAAAACAGTTGTGATTGCTGTTAATTGTTCTTGGATTCGCAGCTGCTGTTTCATCATTTGTTATTACAATTTTTTTGTTGTTTAGCAAGGTGATGTGTATGCTCCATTGTTCTTCCTATTATCTGTTTCCTGCTGCTAATTGTGTTATTAGTACCGGTATTGGGTGGCAGAGTTGTTCAAATGTTTGCTTCTCGAAGTAGAGTTACCTGTTTGAAACCTGGAAGTGTCGCATTCCTGTCTCCCTATCTGTAAATATGTACCTCACTCTACTTTTGTGTTCGGGAGGAAGGGAAAGCTCACTTCATAAAGCTGAAACCTAAGATAGTGAATTATCTGACTCTTCACTCCCCTATGGTGTAATCTGCTATGGGACTATTTAACCCCCCCCCCCCCCCCCCCCCCTTTTTTTTCCCCTCCAATTTTACTTACTAATTCCTGAAATGTTATGGCTGTGTTGCTTCATGTTCCTTGGAAGTGCTGGCAAACTTAAGAATGTGATACTAGTTATGTATCAGTGGTTTCTGCATGTCATTATTGCCCGGATAAATTTTATATTTGTCACCGAAATATATAACTCAGCCAGTCAGTGTAAAGAGGTGCATACCAAGCCTTACAGTTTGGCAGATGCAAGCTAAGCCCATCTCCTGATGAAGGCATACCAGGTCCAACATCTGACAGATGCAGAGATCAACGTTGCATATTTAGCAGCCATCTACAATTGCAGCTTTGGAATTTGTGTAGATATAATTTGTTTTATGCCAATTTTGACTGAGAAATTATGGTGCTTTTGTATGTGGTGCTTTTTTATGACATGTAGAGAAGGAACATGTGTCATCATTTTCCTATTTTTTTATGGTGTTATTTATAGAGCATGCTGTAACTGGCCTCCTTGTAGAAAGTCTGCACAAAGTATTCACTTACTCCTGCAGCACTGGTTTCTGTGACAATTTGTTTGACATGATGAGGTTGCCAGCCACGTGTACAACCTCATATTTGTCACCTTGTACGACATGTCTTGTTTTATCAGAGACCCCCCCCCCCCCCCCCCCCCGGCAACTACACCGGGTTAAGAACACGTCATCTTCATAATTTTCCTTTTTGTTCCCTATATAGCATGGAGCCACCAGTTTAGCTGGTCTTCTTGCAGGAAGCAGTCACATGATCTTGTCCTGGTGTTTTCTGTAGCAATATGTTTCACACAATGAAGCTCCCAGCCTCATTTTAGTTGCCTTGCATGACATGCCTTAGGAATGTTTTAAAATATTTGACACTATTTCAGAGTGGTTTTTCATCTGTGAAAGACAGTCCAACTTTTTCCTGTGTTGATATATTTAAACTAATCACCGCAGAGATCATATTACGAAGTGGGTTCTTTTACCATATTGATCGAGGCAGTAAATAAGCGTTGCATTTCAAAGCTGATAATTTTTTCTGCCATGAGATCTTCAAAGGAGAGTTTCAAATTCTTTCCTTGGGTCTTGTTTGACAATTGTGTTCCATAGATAATTAGTTGCTACTGTGTACATTCTCTCCCTCTCCCCTTTTTTTTTTTTTTTTAAAACAACGTTCATTCAAATTTTCTCTGCTACAGCTGGTTCAAATCTTGCTATATAGTATTGTTTAATTTAGTACACAATGCAATTTATGGTGCAGCATCCATGAACATTAGCCATGGTACCTGTGGTATTCAAGTTCCTTCTTTTATGGGTGTTCCAGGTAGAGACAACAAATCTCCATCTCCCCAATATTACCCCATTAAAACAAATTTTCATATATATTATGACATATTCAAATAGTGTATTGAAATTGACAGCATCCAATTGGCTAAGTGGTTAGAGGGCTTACCTCATGTGGCTCAGTTACTTTGTTCCAGGATTGAAACCTGATATCATCACGCTTTCATTTACCCAGCTGTAAATGGGTACCTGGCTCTACCGCTGAGTTGAGGCAGCGAGGAAAGAACTAGTCACCACACCTCATGAAGCTGGACCCAGTATGGTGACATCTCTAACACATCTCTCCCCTACAGCAGTTTTTGCTATGTGGACTACCTTTTACTTTTTAAAAACATTTTAATTGATAGTCGTATATGTGAGGTTTGAGTGCGAGACCTCTGTATGTATTTTTGTGTGTTTATAAACACGTGCACACACATATACATAATGTTCTTACTGGTATGGTAAAAGTAGTGCCATAGCAAATACTGAATAGGGGAATGAAGTGTTAGAGACTTCACCATACTAGGTTCAAATGGGGGTGACCAGTACCCTTCCTCACCTTCTGCATGTCCTAACTCAAGAGCAGAGTCAGGTACCCATTTACAGCTGGGTAGACTGGAGCATGATGCCAGGTTTCTTTTGGGTGACAGCAGTTAGTAATGATTGTTTTTTCTCTTCATAGCTGAGTCATCTTTATTTATGAATATTTTTTTTTACTATGTTTCTTCTCTTCTGTCTATCCAATATGTCTAAGTCATGTCAAAAGTTGATACTTAAATGTGTTCCATGTTGAATTTGATAACTTCACGAGAGTAGCTCCACCCATGTCCTTCAACTTTTGACACTGTTTCTGTTCATAATCTGTTATTTACATAAAATTATTTCGTGTTTGGTTCCTAATGTTATAATTCCCAGATGTGTTGTCATTGACTAATTTCTTGTTAATGTTGTAAAACCAATGTATCTGCACAACTTAATTTTAACCGCATTTCTTGACACATATTAACTGCATTGTTTTTATCTTTGCATTATTGTTACATAACTGCTATATTAAAAATGTGAAGATGATAGTAAGGAATTTTGTTTTTTTTTATGTTGGTTCTTATGGACTAAATTGTTTTTTGTAAATATCTTTCTACTTGTTTGATTTGTTTCTTTGAGATTAATAAATTAATATGATTGATTTTTTTTGAGATTAATAAACTAAATTGAACCAGTTAGACTGAACACACTTGGTAGAAAAGATCCCTTTAAATATTAGAACAGTTTGGTGCTAGCTGCTGGACTGAGGAAAAGTAAAAGGCATTGTTATGTCTAGAAGCAAATTTTGGGGCTTACCTAAAGGAAACAATAAGCAAAACCTGGGAGTTAACGTATACAGAATAACAAGGAAATACTTCATGTTAACAAAGACAATAGAAAAAAAAACCAGGCGTTAACATAAAGAAAACCTGGGGTTAACATTAAGAAAATTAGAACAAATGGAACAAGAGATGAAAAGAATATGCTGGCGATGTATAGAACACACGCTGAGGAAGCATGGTGATAGCATTACAGGGCAGTCCGTGATCTGGAATCCCCAGAGAAAGAGACCTGGAGACGGAAGTGAAAGTGATGAGGAAGATTTGGAAAGAACTTGAGCTGATGGCACGTGACAGGAGGACTTGGCATGTGTTTGTTGAAGGCCTATGCTCCTTGGGGAGCTACAGGTTATTGGCTGATTGATGAACCACTGCAAGTAGACATCACGAAAACATCCTTTTCACGAATGATATCCGCTAACATGGATAAAACAGAGGAATTTGTTGTGTTCTATGTTGCTTTACCTCATATAGTTGCCCAGAGGTATCTGAAAAGATAAATAAAGGATACGACTACTGCAGCACTGTCAGGCATGTCATACAAAGTGATTAATATGCATGAGGCTGGCAACCTCATCATGTCAAACTAATTGTCACAAAAACCACCTGCTACAAGATCATGTGACCACCACTGCTACAAGATCATGTGACTGCTTTATGCAGGCAGTGGGGCCATGCTCTATATGGAATGATAAATAATTGATTGCTATAAACACACACATAAAATGTCCAACCATTTGTTTTTTTCTATTTATGTATTCTTCAAACATCAAGCTAAACCAAATCCTCAAGATCCAGTTAAACAACTGAGAAGAAGAGATCAGTCTAATTTTCCAGCTGAGAACAGGCCAAGCCCCTGTCAATAAACATTTAAATAGAATAGACCCACTACGTGAACCAAACTGTAGGCACTGCCACCACCATGAGGAATCGGTTGAACACCTACTGTTACAATGCGCTAGACTAACTGACCTGCGACACCAGCTACTCCCATCGCACCCAACCATCCACAATACACTCTACACATCATCATAACAACTGAGGAAGACTTGCACCTTTGTCAGAAAGGCAATAGGCTGTCAAGAGCTACCTGCTCACAGCTAAAGGGATTATATCATCATTTATGTATTGAGCGTGGCTCTGAGAAAATGAAAGAATAGATCCACTACACACTCAGGTATGTCCTACAAGGTGACTAATATTAGGTTGTGTATGGGAGGCTGGAAACCTCATCATTTAAAACAAATTGTCACTGCTGCAAGAGCTTGGTGCAGAATTTCTGTAAGGGGACTAGTTACAGAGGTGCTTTCATGCTCTGTAATGAGTGCAAAGAAACATGTTGATGATGTGGCATTAACTCTTAGTATCCGGCAAGCCCCGTGAAGTGGCGCGGGTTTAGTACCAATTTTACGGCTCGCCAGTTCATGTGGCGCGCGACGGTAACAATAGCTAAACTAGCACGTAAAAACGGGGTTTTAGCTCCCGTATAGTAAGAGTTAAACTTGTAAGTCACCTTATTACATCATACAGATAACGCATATAGGTGAATGATTTGTTTAAAGAAAAAGAAAAAAACACACATAAAGGAAAAATTACTGTAAATGTTTATTTGCTGCATTACATCTACCACATAGTCAAAAGAAAAAACATTACAGTACAAGAAACTAGTTTATTTAAAAAAAAAAAAAAAAAAACAAGAGCCTAACTAAATCTAACCTTCTTTCTTTTGTCAAAGTATTAGCATTATAGGATACTGCCAAATGTTTCTAAATTTGGGCATATCATGTGTGAATCATTCCAGATCTTTCTTGTGTATGGTTGCTCCATCTCTATGATTCTACCTGTAACAATCACTTGTTAGAGAACCACAATGCAATCAATGAATCAACTTGGACCTGCTGGAATTTGGCATCAAATGTAACACTAGCAGGGATGGACGTATGAGATGATGGGTCAGCCATGTCCTGGTGTTGTACAGGGAAATGTCAGCATTCACACCCTTCAACATTTGCTGAGGGAGTGCAAGAATAACAATCAATACCCGTAAGCTCCTCAAGAAACATAGGCCTTCAGCAAACAGATGTCAAGTCCTCCAGTCAGGTGCCACCACTTCCTCATCATTTTCACTTCTGTCTCCAGTTCTCTTCTCCATGTGTTTTTGATCTACCTCTGCCTCTTTTTCCCTGGGGATTCCAGAACAAGTAGTGTCTGGTAATGCTATCAATAGATTTCCTCAGTGTGTGTCCTATCCATCGCCTTCATCTCATCTGTTCCACCGGCACTTTGCCTGGTTCTTGTATTCTGATTACACAGTAACAATAGGTATATGGTAAAATACGTGCAAGGCACAGTTATTCTGCTACTAAGGACTAGACAACAGTATTACGTCCTACGTATGTTATTTGAGCTATTCGTGCAAATAGGAGAGTTCTGGAGGTGATTGAATCTTTAAAGAGTTGGGTCATTCCAGATCCTATATTCCATAGTTGCATGTAGTGTCATGAGAGTGTCAATGATGCACTTTCTTTTTGGTAGGATGTTTAGCTGGTCATGTTTCCTGTCAGTTTATTCTCACAACAAGGCAATAGTGCCATTTGGATGGTTTCTGGTTCAAATGCCCGGAGTGCCTATCATTCTGTTACCTAGTGTCCTGTCTTCCTTTCTTATAGGTACCTACCATTATCGTACTACTTAGTTGTTCCTCTTCTACCTTGGGCTGTAGAGGTTAGCCAGAGAGTGTGCCATGCTATTCTATTGGCTGACTACCTTTTGGCCTGGTTCCAGTTTGGTCCTACGTCTTGCAGAGATTGTCTGATGTCCTTCCATCGAACTTTGGGTCATCCTAGAGGCCTGGATCCTTGGCTACATGATCCTATTTTTCATTAATTATTTGCAACTCATGGGCCTCAGGTTTCCCCATAAACATCTGCTCACACAAGGCATCGTTACAAAGAAATCAACCGTTCATAAAACACTGACAAGGTACGGGCAGCGTTGGTGTAACTGGCAGTCATTTTTGCAGAATAAGTCCATATCAGGACTACATCATGTTAGCAGACAGATACTATTAGTCCCTTTCTATTTATCAACGCTGCTTGAGTTTCCTGTCCTTTTCAGGGCAACTTCATGCTTAGTGATTGAAGCTGGTAGTCCTTTGCATGGCTTTTGTTTTTTAAATGGCAGTTGCACTCTGTTATAATTGACAGACTTAAGTCTGGGTTGAAAGGTACATGCCTTTCCACAAGAAGGCATAACCCTCAACACAAGAAAAAAAGTTATAATATTTGCAAGCATCTACCAGTGGAAGCTGGCACAATTGCAAACATGGAAGGATATTTGAAAAAGAAATATATAAAGCTTCACCAACATAAACTATAGTGTAACTGTCAACTTTATCCACAAAATACGACACTTGTTTATATGCATTTACTTTGACATTCTGTAGGCTAACTACTGATAATACATTTACATGAGTACAGCTAAAATCTAGCATCTAATATATACACACTTTAAACATGGTTATACAGTAACATTTTGTCATACCAAGGCTTTTGAAAATCAGTCAATCAATCAATCTCCTTTAGCTCCACAAGGAGCATAAGCCTTCAACAAACACATGCCAAGTTCTGTTGCGCGGCCATTCAGCTAAAAAGGTCTTTTGTCTCATTTTCATTTCTGCTGGCAGTTCTCTAATCCATATGTACTTTGGTGTGCCTCTATCTCTCTAACCCTGGGTATTCCAGAACAAGGACTGTCTGGAAATGCTATCAGCAGGTTTCCTCAATGTGTGCCCGATCCATCACCAGCTCATTGCATGTGAAAATGAATATTTAGAAATGAATTGCCCATTTTAAAGTCACATTATATTGTCTCTCCACTTCCATTTCCTTAACTATTGCCTGGTGGACTCCTGTTTCCATATAGATCTTTTTAGATTATCTTCTGCCACCCTTCCTGTACATATGTTTATGATTAAACTTATTCCATTTTGTGTGCTATTTGTATGTTTTGTGTGCATGTTTCCACTTATTCCATAAGCGCAATCTAGCCTTTAAAAAAAATTGTCCACTTTAAATATCTCAATTTTCCAGAGAGAAAAAAAGCTAATCCTGCAATCTCCATTTTCCTACTTATGAAGCGTGGACCCACCACTGCAGCCCCTCCCTTTGCAAGAAGCCTACACCAAAGCATTTATGCAGTTGGGTTTCTGTAGCAATTAGTTTGACACAATGAGGCTTATTTTTGCCTATGTTCTTCTTATCTTTACATTCACTTTTGTGCCACGTTAAAGGTCTGTGAAACTGCCCAAGTGTTTACTGAACATCTTGTCAGAAAGAAGCAATAAGGACATTTCCAGCTACATTAGCTTTTTATATTAATATGCCCAGAGATCAACAGAAAGACTTCACCAAAAACTGGAAATTTCCAGCTCCATTAGCTTTTTATATTAATATGCCCAGAGATCAACAGAAAGACTTCACCAAAAACTGGAAATTTCCAGCTCCATTAGCTTTTTATATTAATATGCCCAGAGATCAACAGAAAGGCTTCACCAAAAACTGGAAATTTCCAGCTTCAATAGCTTTTTATATTAATGTGCCAACAGATAGAAATAAAGACTTAGCCAAAAACGTACACAATGTCAAGCTCTTGGCATTTTATTTTAATATGCCAAGGGAACAACAGAAAGCACTTCTCAAGACTTCACCAAAAACTGACAATGTCCAACAACCAAAAAGCTACAGACTTTCATAAATGGGTGCTAGTTTAAAGCTGAATGACAAGAACCAGACAAGTGCCAGTGGAACAAGAGATGAGAAGAAGACGCTGGCGATGGATAGGACACACATTGAGGAAACCTGTTGATATCATTACAAGGCAGTCCTTGTTCTGGAACCCCCAGGGTAAGAGGGCAGGGGTAGACCAGAAGGCAAAATTATAAGAAATAGAACAGCCTGGTTTCTATGGGCCCATCATGTTCCCAAGTCACTCTTTCTTCCAGACATTTTGGGTACGTCCTGGCTGTTCTGTATCAATTTTTTTTTCTTTCACAAACTATGATCCAGTACTAATTTATGAACATGTACTTGCAATTTTTAAAGAAAAGGGCATCATGTTGGCTGTGAAGCAACCACTATGGGTTATGGAATTCAGGACAGTAATTTATATACAACATAATTGTTACTTTCAAAATGACCTCAAGTTGGCAGCTTGGATAAAACCAGGATTCAGTCACAACCAAGGTGGGGTGGGTTCAATTCCCAGCACAGGCCGAAAAGACAACAGGAGGCTGTCACTTGGAAGTCATGACCCAAATGTGACCACTCCCCACCTTAGAGTGAGGTAAAGGCTGAAACACTTGCCCCATGGGGGGTGGGGACAATTTCTGGTGATCAGATTGCCTATAATTTAAACTGGTAATTAAAACAGTTGTGTATCAAGCATTCTATTCTAAACCTCTTTCTAAGCTGACGTGTGCATAACATGCAAATATGAATAGGAGCACTATGGGTTCAACACAGAAAAATGTAAAAACATAAAAGAAAATTAAAAATAGTAAAATTTTCAGCTTATATACATACATATATAACTTATTAAAAAAAACAATGTCATTTTTGTGTGTCTACTCTCAAACATAAGGTATGTTTATGTTCATGTTTAATAAATATTGATATGAGGCAGTTCAAATTTGGCAAGTGGATTTTTAGTTGATGCACTGAAAGATTAAAAAAAGAAAATATACCCATATATGTACGGAGGAAAATATATAATACTCAGGGCACTAGTGCAGAAGAGAGAACCGGTATATAAGATATTTAGAAAGGCACTATCCAAAAGAACATTTGTCTTGGACATTCGCACAATATCATTAAGTGATGCAGTTGTATCACTAGAAAACCTGGATTGGACACTGAACATTACAATAATTTTACATTATAAAACAACGTTTTATGTTTTCTCAGAGCATGTGATAGGCAAAGTTGTTAGACCCCTTGCTTCTCAGTTCCTGGTGCAAAACAATGTGGTGTCACACTCCAGTCTAACAAACTGTAAATGGGTATATATTACTTTGCTCCAGATCTAAATCTACATCAGAGTCTGATTCTGAACCATACACATACTCTGAATCTGGGTAATCTTTACCTTTAGTGCCGTCCAGTAGGCTATGTATAATATGTGTATTGAGTTAGGATTAGGGTAGGGCCTAACCCTAACTGGTACGAAAATACACATATTATACATACTCGACAGCACTGAAGGTAAAGATTACCAGAATCTCAGTAAAAAGAATCGTCAGAATCATTCACGTTGAATAAATTCAACTCAAACAAGAATTTTCGTGCTCTTTCTCCACCAAATGTTTACGGTTCGGCAGCGTCCATGTTTGTGAACTTTCGCTTTTGTAAAATCGCTATTATCAGTTCTACTGTATTCGCTAGCAGTAAAATATTAGTGGCCAGATTTTTCAATACTGAATCCGTTTATACCCAGCAATTGCCGATACGCTTGTAAACAGAAGAGTTCTGGTGCTTTTAAAATAGGACGTACGCCGTACGTCATATAGGTGAATGGGAACGAAATATCGCGCTACTTCCGTGACGTACGGCACAGCGACAAAAATTGTGAAGATTTATGCCGTACGGCGTACGTCATACTGGTGCTGAAAAGGTTGGCAGCAAAGAAGGGAACTAATCACCCCACCTTATAAAGCTTGACTTAGTATATTGAAAGCTCTAACAGTTCACTCCCTTACATCAGTATCTGCTACAGGACGACCATTTGTCCTTTTTTTTTTGCTTCTTAAGGAGCATGGAACCAATATTTGCAGCTGGCCCCCTTCCAGGAAGCGTGCACCAAGCAGTCATGATCTTGCAGTTGTGGTTTCTATAGCCATGTGTTTTCCATGTTGAGGTTGCCAGCTGCAAGCACAACCTCCTATTAACCGCCTGTGGGAATGTTAACCCTATTCTTTCTGTCTCCTTACAGACTCCCAGAACTACATGGTGCAGGACTATAATTACTACTACTTTCACAATTTCCTCAAGCTGCAGCATGGATAAAACCAGGAGCGAAGTTGGAAGTCGCAACCAAGAGGGAGTTGGTTCAATGCCCAGCACAGGCAGGAAAAGACAACAGGAGACTGACATTTTGGAGTCATGATCCAAGTGGGCCTTCTTCCTCCCTTAGAGTGTAAAGGAGATAAAAGGGCCAAAACACTTTTTTGACAGAGGGACACTTCTGATGATCAGACTACATCATGTTGTAACACTCTGTATAAAAGTTTCCTATCATTTTTGTCATCTTATATTAAAAATCAATTATGCTTGTGCTCTTGGAAGTCACTGACGATCAGATTTTTTAAAATAGTGCTGCCAGTTCTAACAAATATCTTTTAAGGGTTACATTTTAGAAGACCAATCATGTAAACAGGGATTTTTAAAACAATTCACACAGGCACACATATATAGAAATGGGCAAACAGCCACATACAAAATTGGTGAAAACTTATTTGTTTTATAAAATTGCAATAAGTAATAAGAAACAGAATGTAGGACATTAAACACCGTATGCATTGACACTGCATCATTAAGCTCTCGGTCGCAGGACAAAGTTTATTTCAATACTTGACTGGATTTGCTTAGAAGAATGCCCAGATGACCTCTACAACTTTTGCCACTCATTTCAACAGCTCAGACCACTAGGGTGCCCTTGACCTACAGGTCACTGTGATGCGCTCCTGTTCCTCAAATGGCAAGAGTTAGTCCGATTTTGAAAACCATTTAATCTTCCTCATTGAATGCCTTAAACCCCACGGCTTTAACACAACGTATTCCTTGTCTGAGGCAGCCTTCTCTACATGTACATACATTTTGTTATCACTATTTATGTTATTAATATTATATTTTTATATTCCTCACTATATAAATTTCAATTATGCATTTAATATTATATGTGTATATATCATTGTAAAGTCTGGGAAAAGGAAGAGATACCAGCAGAATGGAAGGAAGGATATCTGGTTAAGTTGCCTAAGAAGGGAAATTTACAAGAGTGCACAAATTATAGAGGAATAATGTTACTTTCAGTGCCAGGAAAAGTATTAAACAGGATTATCCTTGAAAGATTAAAAGAGTCCATAGACAAGAAACAGATGAACAAGCAGGTTTTCGACAAAACAGATCCTGTACAGACCAGATAGCCACTTTGAGAATAATAGTTGAACAAAGTCTGGAATGGAATTCACCACTATACATTGGATTTGTGGACTACGAAAAGGCATTTGACAGTGTAGACAGAGAATCACTTTGGAAATTGATGAGGGATTATGGAGTTCCCCTGAAGAATTTAATAAAGAAAACATATGAAGACATGACATGCAGAGTTCTTCATGAAGGACAGCTTACAGAACCGTTTGGGATAAGAACAGGAGTGCGACAGGGATGCCTCTTGTCTCCATTTCTTTTCTTACTAGCAATAGACTGGGTTACGAGAACATCGACAACACACAACAGAAATGGAATCCAGTGGACTCTGACTAAGCAGTTGGATGATCTGGATTTTGCTGATGACTTGGTTCTTCTGTCCCATAACCGTAATCTGATGCAGGACAAATTGAAAACACTCGATGAGAGGTCACAGCAATTGGGTCTGAAAATACACAGGGAAAAGACAAAGATAATGAGAATAAATGCAGGTAATGATAACAGGGTTGAACTTGAAGAAGCACCACTACAAGATGTAGAATGGTACACATATCTTGGCAGCAATATAGACAAAGTTGGAGGGACAGACAGTGATATCAAAATAAGAATACAAAAAGCAAGAGGAGCTTTCATTGCAATGGGAAATATATGGAGATCAAGAGAAATCAGATCCAACATGAAAATAAGAATCTTCAACTCAAATGTGAAGTCAGTCCTATTGTATGGCTCTGAGACATGGGGAAGAACAAAGACAACTACCAAAAAGCTACAGACTTTCATAAATGGGTGCTTGCGTAGAATAGAGTGATTAAAATGGTATGACAAGGTTACCAACGTCGAACTGATGACAAGAACTAGACAAGTGCCAGTGGAACAAGAGATGAGAAGAAGACGATGGCGATGGATAGGACACACACTGAGGAAACCTGTTGATAGCATTACAAGGCAGTCCTTGTTCTGGAATCCCCAGGGCAAGAGAAGCAGAGGTAGACCAAGAAGCACATGGAGAAGAGAGCTGGAAACAGAAGTGAAAATGATAAGGAGAATGTGGAAAGAACTTGAGATGATGGCACGTGACAGGAGGACTTGGCATGTGTTTGTTGAAGGCCTATGCTCCTTTGGGAGTGGAGAGTTATGAATGAATGAATATATCATTGTCATCATTTTTCTTTGTGCTCCTTATGGAGAATAGAGCCACAACTGCAGCTGGTCCCCTTGCAGGAGTCCTGCACCAAGCTATCACATACTTTTGCAGCGGTGGGTTCTGTAGCAATTTGTTTTACATGATGAGGTTGCCAACTCCATGCACAACCTCATAATATTATTTTTATGTTTTTGTTTTGTTTCGTATCCTTTTTATTTGTCGCTATCTTATACGTCACTTCCTAGACGCTTTCAGACAAGCCATCCTAGAGTATTATTCTAAGAATATAGCTAAGTGACTTTGTTCTTGTGTTAATAGTTTTGTTTATTATCTTTTTTATGTTTCGTTGATTATTGACTGTCTTGTTTAGATATTTCTTTCAGGTTTTAAGATTTTCTTGCATTAGTATTGTTCTTTTTTTGCTCATCATCGTTGTTGTTTACTTTTTCCATCTGTTTGTATCACACATTTGGTGTATCATCGTATGTTTTTGTAGTACCTATATGTAATTCTTGTCCTTGTCACCTGTTTGTAACTGTGGCTGACGAAGGGTAAAACCCGAAACGTTCCGTGTTTCCTGTGTACCGTTAACTTGTAAATCTGATTTCATACCATTCTATTTTTTTAAATTTATATATTTGTTTCCTCATAATAGTTACCCTGTATGACGAGCCTGACCTATACAACATGTGTTTATATTGTTTTCCCCTTACGTACGTTTTTTCTCATCTTTCATTATTACTATTTACATCACTATTATTCAAATACCTTCCTGTTCATATTCATTCATTGATTAAAAAAAGAAATCTTGTCATTTCTATTACTATTTTGTTTCTTAGCTGTCCTCCTCTTTTCTCACTAGCTGCTCATTCTTTTTAAAATCATCAGCAACATTTTCCCAAAGTGACCCCTGTGGAATTTCTCTTTAGATTTTTACAAGAGTGACAACAACTATTTCCAATTACAACTTGTATGATTTTTCTTATTTGTTGTATGCATGTAGATTAGTTCTCACTGTCTTATTTCTGTTGTTGTCTTTAATTTGTCCTTGATGAAGACATTGCAGTTGTAACATAAATCATTTCTTTGTACTTTATCCTATTAAGATGTAATCTACCTGTGTTCCCTTGCTCCACCATTGAAAGAATGAAACAAATGAACTGTTAAAATCAACGAGGTTTAAGTGAAAAAATGAACAGTTACACCTGATTTACTTTCATTTTTTTAACTCTGCTAGGAGTGTAAATCCACCACTGGAGTTGTCCTCCTTGCAGGAAGCCTGCATTAAGCAGTCACAAGCTCTTGTAGTTGTAGTTTCTGTAGCAATTCTTGTTAACGTGATGAGGTTGCTAGTTCCATATTATAAGGTAAAACGTAGTCCCACAGCAGATACTGCCCTAGGGGCATGACGTGTTAGAGACTTCATCATACTAGGTCCAGCTTTTTAATAAGGTGGGGGTGACCAGTTTTCTTCCTCACTGCCTTTCCCTTCCCTAACTCAAGAGCAGAGTCAGGTACCCATTTACAGCTGAATAAACTGGAAAGTGACACAACCAGGATTTGATCCTAGAACCCAGTAACTATAACTTTATGCCGTGAAGGGAAAGCACTCTAACCACTTTTAGCCAATCAGACGCCAGCCAATAGTCCCATGTACAACCTTGCATTAGTTTCCTATTGGAGAAGTAGACATATTCAATCTTCACCTCCACAGAGATGCTTGGTAACTACAGGGAGCAGTTTTTGTTATACTGAAAATTACTTACATCCCTCACCAGTAGCTCAATGATACAGTCTAACTGCAGAAGATGGAAAATGTCCCATGTTCAAGCTAAAATTAAAAAAAAATTTTTTTTTTTTTACACCTCTGAAAAGCTGTTGAGAAATACAACACTAAGTCATAATTAAGTATGCAAGTTGAGGGTCTAGCTGACCTTGAAACATAACCTTGAATAAAAAAAACAGTTATATCTATTCTAGTAAAAAAGTGACATAAGGCATACAAATGTACTATATAAAAATCTTTACAATGCCATGCAAATCAGATAAAACATTGAGGTATATTTTAAATTCGGCATTTGATGCTGACATGCAGTTCATATACATATGTATGCATATATTGTATATAATATGTATAGTTTCTTCTATCAGTGCACATAAACCATAGGTTGGCCAGAATATAAGCAACACTATGTATCCAAAAATATCAGTTTCAAAACTGGCTACACTCTATAATAACTCTAGTTGTAAATCACTATTTTTATTAAAAGATGGTATATGTGGAAAGCTTGGGAGTTTTTTTCCGATTCCAAGCTTATATGTGCAAGTGAATTATAATGCAGCTAGAATGTCAATATGTGTTGCCAGTTTAGATATTTTTGTTGTTGTTGCAACTATGGTAATGTTATGTCAGGGGGTCGGCAACTGGTTGATCGTGATCTACCTTTAAGTCACATGGATAATTTAGTAAACCTCTATCTGACCGAGGGGGGAAAAGATTTTGTAAGACGGGTAATTTTTGGACTAACTGTATCCTGGTGACATTTAAAAGCGTGGGATTAAAGGTATTTTTTCTACTTTCCTGGTGAAAACCTTACTATAATACACTTAATTCATGAACTGTATAAGATAGGAAGGAGCATGATCTTTTCTCTGAATTTAACATTCAGTAAAATATCAATTGTCCGTCCCTCTGTTGATGGAACTGCAGGAAGCAGATCAATCGGCAGAAATAAAAATTACAGTGAGGCTCCAATTATTCCAAATACTTTGAAAACACACATGATCTTCATCTCATCTCATAATCGGAACCTCTTCTACCCCGTAAAACAAGGTGTAGAGGGGACCCAAGGAGCACAAGGCCCCTGGGCAAAACGTGTAATCAAAGTGACTGGCAAACAGGTGATTAGCCCATCACACATGATCTTACCAAGATAAACCGTTAGACAGCTAAGTGTTTCTAAAGTAGATTCTTGCAGCTCCCAGGTTGCTTGCCACTGTGTTATGTTAATTTATCAGTGAAACATATTTATTAGTTTTTAGTTGATAATAAATTACTTAATAATAAAGACAAAATGCCTTTACAGATATTTAGGATTTGACTAACATTCACAAGTTGCCTATATTCTGGCCAATAAGAATGATGTGGATATAATATTAGAAATAAGAAAAAGGTGCAGTCCCAGTGTGGCCTAGAGTTGCAAGACAAGAAAATCATATGGTGCACACGAAGTCCATTCATTGGTCAGTGTTTGTCCAGTGACTTTAAGTGACAGATATTTGAAGGGTGGGACAGCTTGAGGAGTTAATAGTGGCTGTAAAACATCATGAATCAATCGTCTCATGCTTTTTATTTCCACCTGAAACAGAAAAATATGTCATCAAAACGTTTGCAGAAGTTTTAATGACACAATCTCCAGAGGACTATCACATTCACATTCACAATTTCAAAAACTTACAGTCTTACTTACTTACTTAGTCGTTCCATTTCTACCGTGAGGTGTAGAGGTTTGGAAGAGAGAGCGCCAGACTATCCTATCAGCTGTCTTCCTCCTGGCCTGGTTCCATTCTAGTCCTCGGTCCTTCAAAGATTGTCTAATGTTGTCCTCCCAGCGGACTCTGGGTCATCCTGGGGGTCTGGATCCTTGGCTCTTTGTTTCCCATGCTTGTCGTGGTAGCCGGTCTTCTCCCATTCTGCAGACATGGCCAACTTACAGTCTATGGATTAAATCAGCCGAGAAACAATCTATTTTACTTTAATGGGTGTCAAAGTACCTAGGGATTACAGTGCAATCACTCTTTCCTCTTTTCCTTCCTTACGGAGCAAGCAGTTCCCATTGCATCTCGTCTCCTCGCAGGAAACTTCCATCAAAGCATTTGTGTGCTCAAGTCTCCACAGAAACCTCCACAAAGATTTCTTGGGGGGGTGGGGGGTAGAGAACAGCAGTTTCCATAATAAGCATGCATCGAAGGAGAATCATCATTTTTCTTTGTGCTCGTGCAGCCATGACTACAGCTGGTCCTCTTGTAGAAAAGCCTACATCAAGCAGTGATAGGCTCTCACAACATCTGATTTCTGGACATTTTAACACGATGAGGTTGCCAGCCCCAAGTATAACCTCATATTAGTCACCTTGTATAACATGCCTGAGACAGCACTTTCTTTACCGCATCCAAGATCCCATGGGAACTGCAAGGAGAATAATGAAGATGGGATGAAAACAACAACAACAAAAAAGGCATTTACTAAGGAAGTTTGTTGAAGGATTATGCTCCTTGGGGATTTGAAGGGCGATGGTGAATAAGGATAGAGGCGTTATAAATAGGATCTAATCACTTGACTTGTCTAGTTCCTGGGGACCCTCGAGGAACCAGAAAAAAAGTATAGGTATAATGCTACCTCAGGAATGTCACAAGAGGTGACTAATATGAGGTTGTGTATGAGGCTGGCAACCTCATTAGGTCAAACAAATTACTATAGCAACCACTGCTGTAAGGGCAGATGTATGCTTTGATGCAGACTTCCGGCAAGGGGATCAGCTACAATGGTGCCTCCATGCTCCATAAGAAGCTGAAAGATAAAAGAAGCTGAAAGATAAAAGAAGAAATAATTATTTCATTATTTTTGTTGTTGCCCTAACTTAGCCTTGACATTCATTTTAAACATAACCATGGTAGTTCCTGGAAGTCATCTCTGAGAGACACAGAAAGAATAAAAGTATTGCCCTCCCTCAGACAGGTCATAAAAAGGTGACTAATAAATGAGGCACTGTATGGGGACTGTCGACCTCATAATGGAAAATAAATTGCTACAAAAACTACAGCTACAGAAGCATAGGTTTTGATACAGGTTTCTGGCAGGGAGGCCAGTCTTAGAGGTGGCTCCATGCTTTGTAAGGAGCAAAACATGAAGATGAAAGAATGAATGAACGAATAACCTGGTCAACATACTTTCAGGAAACTTGTGTGCATTTCGAGGTTTCGCAGTCTTTCAGCTTATAAAAAAATCTGCTTTGCGCATGCTATCAATTGGGTTTTGAACCTGCAAAGGAGAAAAAACTTGCTATGGCATGGCTGTGAGAAAAAAAAATTAATAAATACAACAAGTACACTATCATTAGGAAATTGACAATAACTTGAGATGTGAGTTTTGATGTAAAATGTATACCTGTTTGTTTGTTGGGGGTTTTTCTTAAGAGCTAATACAGTTGAGAGCATCCGACTGGCAGAGTGGTTACAGCGCTGTCTCTTTTGAAAAAAGTGCCATCTGTAAATGGGTTCCAGACTCTGCTCTTGACTTATGTATGTGTGTGAGTGTGTGTGCGTTTATGTGTGTGTAATATATGTGTGTGCTCAGTTACTAAATGCAATGATATTTTTGATTGCTTATTGCTGAAGTTAAGAATGTTTTAATTTAAATGCACAGTGAGAGTTATCTTACTGCAGGGCAGAAATGTAAAAGGGCAATAATGCCTATTTCTTTCCCCTGATGAAATAAAGATTTTTTTTTTTGGTTCGTTCGAAGGTAAAGGTAGTGAGGAAGGGAACTGATCACCCCACCCTCATTAAAACGCTGGACCTAGTATAGTGAAGTCTCTAACATTTCACTCCCCTACTGCAGTGAAACTATGGAACTACCTTTACCTTATGAATACAGGTGAGAGGAGAGGACTCGGAGGTGTTCAATTCAAATGATTGCATGAAATTATAAATTGAAGTAAAACTCCTAGATTGGCAGCGAGGATTTATGCCATAAGAATGCTGTACAAAATATAATTTGACATACAGGAATTCCTAATGCTCAATTTTCAGTTGCAACTAAAAATAACTTTACATAAATGTAAAAACAGCAAAAAGGTAAGAAAAAAAACCAAACGTAACGCAGAGATTGACAAATCGACAACACTACATTTCGATGAAAGTTTCCAAACACCTCACAAAAACAGGCTGACCTATCTAGCCCATTCACTGTGAAACTGTTGATAGCAAACTATTATTATTATTATTAGTATGGATATAAATCAAGACAGATATTACCTTTAGTTCATGCATTTCAGTTGAATCAAAAAGGGAAAATGATAAAAAGTTTTACAGAAAGGATAAGAAAAAAACTGAAATAAAGTGAAGATGTGTTGATATGAATTCATGCTTCTTGAACATGCAGTATCATGCTAATATATATTTATATATATAATTTTGCTCCCCAAAACCAGGGACACATTTAGTAGTGCTTAGAACAGGAGTCAGCAACAGGTCAATTGCAATTTACCAGTAGATCATAGGGGATAATTTGGTAGATCTTTAGGTGAAGGAGGAGAAAAAGACAGGAATTTTGAAGATAGGGAAAGTTCAGATTTAAAAGTAGTTTATTCCCATGATTAAATGTACAAGGCTTTCTTTTTGTCAAGAAAGTTGAAGCTGAGTTATTTTTAAACTGGTCGTATTACAGTTGAAACTGATTTTCCACCTAACTCTGCAGACATGATTTTATTCAGGTAGATCTGTGGAGATCTCAAAGCTTGTAAAGTAGATCACCACAGCTCCTGGGCTGCCTACTGCTGGCTTGGAGGCATTAGTACCTTCATTGGTACATTCATTAAAACATTCAGTGTTGCCACTGTCAGCAGTTTTTGTCTTGTTAAATAAAGTTATTCTACAGTCATGTCTTATCTGGTTATTCAAGTTTTCACAGCGTTCTCGTTTTCTAGAAAAATTTAAAATATTTCTCTTTCTTTCTTTTTCACTGATAGTCTTTACCACTTTGATCATTTCTCCTGCCATCAAGTGTGCTTAACTCTTCAGCATGTGAACATTTAAGAGGTTCAATTTTAATTTCTATTATTTTCCCATTGTTCATGTGTCAGCATAATACAAAAGTGAAGAATATCAATCAAATCAATCACTGAAAATACCCTTTAACTCCCTAAGGAGCATAGATTGTCAATAAACACATGCCCAACCTTCCTGCTGTCCTGTGCCATCAGCTCAAGATCTTTCATTATTTTTATTTCTGTCTCCAGCTCTCTTCTCCACGTCTTCTTTGATCTGTCTCTTCTTCTCTTGCTCTGGGGATTTTCCAGAACCAGAACTGTCTTGTAATGCTATCAACAGGATTCCTCAATGTGTGTCCAGTGCATTGCCAGAGTCTTCTTCTCATCACTTGCACCACTGGTATTTGTCTCGCTCTTGTCATCAGTTCCGTCTGTGACCTTGTCATACCATATTCTAAACACGTTCCCATTTATGAAACTCTATAACTAATACCTTCCTTAATATTTTAAAATGTAAAAAAAAAAAAAAAAAAATAATAAAACTACATAAAAGAGGTTAAAAAATGAAGTGAGATTAATGTTAAGATAGAGGGTAATGAAGATAAAAACTGAAAAATTGTTAGCATAAGCAAAAAAATACCACACATTTTGTTAGCTGTCATATTTTGTCACTGAATCTGAACTAAGGACTAGCAAAATCACGTGAGTGATCTTAACTGATGCAAGCATAACTTTCAAGGAGGCAAAGAGTTTTATCAGAATCAGATACAGAAACACCGTCCTTTTCAGGACGAACGAAGAAGAAGAAGAAGAAGATACAGAAACAAATGGGATGTAGAGCATCCAGGTCACACACAAAATGATGCATACTACCAACTCAACAGAAGAGAACAAGTGGTAATCTTCAGACTCCGCACTGGCTACAACAGATTGAGATACCATCTATTCAACAAGCTACAGATAGGAACTACCGATCAGTGTAACTGTGGCACTGACAAAATGACTGCTGAACATCTACTTCAAAGTTGCCCAACATATGCGGAACAGAGAAAGCGTGTATGGCCGACACCAGCACCATTCGTGGAAAAGCTCTACGGAGATTTAAATAGCCTCAAACTGACTACTGCTTTCTTTGAAAACATTCAAGTAGACGTCTGAGGGTGTACAAAGAAGAAGTAGTGATGCATTAGTCAGGCATCAGAAAACACACAGATTTTTTTTAAACACTTGCTACTGAACCAAAAACACTGATTGACGATACATGCATGAGAACATAAAAAAACATCAACACAAAGATAAAAGACATTGCACTATTTGATAAAACAACAAAAAACAAATAGAAAAAAGTATATTGTATGTTTTTTTAAACTTCCCATAAAGAAGAGCATGTTCTAAAATTGTCTACAAAACATGAGATTGCAGATAAAATACTGAATATTAAAACATTAATGAGGTTACAGAAATTATTGTGAGAATTTAAAATAATAATTTATTTATTTACTGAATACATTTGATTTATAAGTTTGTAAGTACTTTTATATTTGTGCATCAAAAGTTGAATTATGTAATGTGCTTTTACAGAGCTGTAGACACCGACCAGATGAGTACAATCTCCTATGCAGTATATAAATCACTTCCCAGGGCAATATTCACTAAAACGTATAGAGTGCATGCATTAAAAACTTAAAGCAAATGTTGTTGATGTAAAAAACTATAACTAACAATTTTATAAATTTAAGTTAAGTTTCCCAGCAAATTAAAATTTCTACTGGGTTAAGTATGATACTAAATGCCATTAAAACATTGCGAAAACTACAGAAGTATCGCTCTTAAAGGGTTTCTTTGTCAGAGCAATAGCTATTATTTATTATTCTAACAGTATAAATTTGCAGATCCCGTTATTTTTTCTTCTAAATGTTCCATCACTGTTCAATAATGTTATCATTTGTTCAAATCAATATTTTTGCTAACTAAATTAGGGTCCAACCTCTGATCGCTGTATAAGCAATCCTCATTATATAGAGCAGCTTTTACATTTTTTTTTTTTAAACAAATCATTAAACACTTTTCTTAAACAATTTTCAGGCTTTACATCTTGCTTATGAAGTTTTGACCTCCTGCCAAACAAAAACAACAAAAAAAAACCCTTCAAAGTAGAAACATATTTGCTTAACATCCATAAATATTTTATTTCTTATTTTTTTACACTAACAGCATTATTGCGTACATTGGGACCTGTACACATTGGGACATTGCAGAATTTTTTCTCCAGCTTTTCTGGACAAGGAAGACCACCATGCAGGGGCTTCTGTAATCTCTGGCGTTTTCGGATTTGAACAGCGTCATTACCACAAGTCTCAGTGCAAGGTGACCACTCACTCCATTCACCCATCTCACAGTTGACAGCTGCAGATTTGAGAATATGGTAATTCATAAGGTAAAATACATGCTTAAAGTTTTCTTTAATGAGATCTCAAAGGGTTACAAATATGGGGGAGGGAATGAAATAATTGCTGATCCCTGCCCACCCCAACCTACCACACATAAATACATGCACGTGTAGATATATGCACTCTTACACATAGACTATTCTCTCCCCCACCCCGAGACTGTCAGCAATTGATAAAAATACATAAGATGTACTGAGTTTAAACATGTTAAAGAAGTCAAACTACTTTCACCATTACTCATCAGGCACTGCAGTGAATCTCAGGGGAGTGGAAGAGGGAAAGACTAGGGAATACATAGAAGTGAGATACTATGACAGGGCTGCAAAATGGAAGACACACTTGAAAAGAATTAAAGAAAGTGGTAGAGAGTCAAGATAAGTGTTTATGGTGGTGGTTACATTATCTCATTTATCTTACCTAAATGAGAGAATGTGACCTCCAGCTTACATATTGATTGTAATCAAGGGATTTTAGTAGACGAGAAATAAAATCTGCTTTTTTTAAAAATTACTCATCATGTAAACCAAATTGCTACAGAAACCAGTGCTTAAAGATCACATGACTGCTTTAGTGTAGGCTTCCTGTACAGGGGCTAGCTGTAGTGGTAGCTCCATGTAGGCTTCCTGTACAGGGGCTAGCTGTAGTGGTAGCTCCATGTAGGCTTCCTGTACAGGGGCTAGCTTTAGTGGTAGCTCCATGCTACACTTGGGGCAAAAAGGAAACAGGTTGATGGCTGGATTTATATTAATATAATATACAAATGTGCTATTCTTCTTCTTAGATCCTTAGCCCCAGACTGACATAGCAGTCAGTGGCCATCACGCCTAGTGGCGTCTTGTAGGGCAGCAACAAACTGTCCCCATTTTGCTCGGTCTGTGGCCATCCTTCTTGCTACAACTCTGGTTCATGCTTTGCATCTCAGCTTCCACTGTTCTCTGCCAGGTTGTCTTTGGTCTGCTTCTCTTTTGCCGTCCTTCTGGGGTCAATAGTATAGCAGTTCTGGTGATGGTGTCAGGGTCCCTTCTGAGGATATGGCCAACCCAGTTCCAGCATCTGTGTGCAATGATGGTGTGCACGCCTTTTTGACTGCACCGTGTTCCTTATTTTTAATGGGCTCAGAATTTATTACATTGAGTGTCATGACCTCTGTCTTCTTCAGGTTGATGTTCAGACCCACTTGTAGGCTATATTTATTCAGACTGTCTACTTTTTTCTTGGATGTGCTGATGTGAATATGAGAGTAGCGCAACATCGTCTGCATATTCTAGATCTTCCAGTGTGATGAAATGTTATCCATCTTATTCCTCTAGGGATATCCTCAGTTGTCTGGCAACAGTTCAGAATAGCATGGTTGACAAAGGGCAACCCTGTCATACATCTGTTTTCACTTTGAAAAAGTAAGGTTGCTCATCCCAACACTGCATGTCAAGTTAGCATAGAGGCTTTTTATAATGGAAATGTGCTATTAGCACGGCCTTTTCTTCCACCCTCCATCCCTTTTCCCTGTCTCTCCTTCACATCACACAGGAGATTTACTTATAGCTGGAAGTGACTTTCATTGACTGTGGTACAGCTGACAGAATAAGATTACTGCGTCCTTTGGTATGTCATAAGAGGTAAATAATGTGCATGGTGCTGTCAACTGTCTGTGTAAAACAAACTGCTATAGAAATCACAACCCTGTGTAGTTCCGGGGGGGGGGGGGGGGGGCTCGGATAAGACAAAGAAAAAATAGGATTAATATGAGACAACCATAAAGGTATGTTATCAGGCACTCGTAGGAAATAAAGAAGTAAAACACTTCTTCTTCTTCTTCTTCCATCCTTAGCCACCGACCGTCAAAGCAGTCAGTGGCCATTACGCCTAGTGGCGTCTTAGGGCAACAGCAGATAGGTTTTCTTTGCCATTGTTTCCCATCACACCTATTGGCGTCTTTAGGGCAACGGCAAATCAATCCATTTGCTGTTGTTTCCGTAATCGAAGTGACTGGCAAACGGGTGATCAGCCCGTTGGTAAGTAAAACACTAGACAACAGAAAAACAACAGACATGAGTGGCTTACCCTAGGATTCGAACCCTGGACCTTCTTTTATGACATAACCATCAGGACATGACATAACCATGCACACCATCAGGAAGGTCCAGGGTTATGTCATAACCTTTTATGACATCTGTTTATACAATACCAAACCTACCCTCTGTCCTGTTCTTACTATTCTAAGTCTACTATCATTTACTGGACACAGTATTAAGGTCTTTGTCTTGTGTGGACTGGCCTATACTGTATAATAGGGGAACAACAGAAGTGATCGCATCATTAATAGGCTGAACTGCCCATGGTAAACTTCCGGTGTTATGTCTTGCGGTTCGCACTAATGACCTGTCATCGAAGTATCATTGTTTGGTGATGCATAGATTGCAGGGAGGATAGTGTGATTCGCTTGTCGCACGGAAGGTCCAGGGTTCAAATCCTGGGTAAGCCACTCATGTATGTTGTTTTTCTGTTGTCTAGTGTTCTACTTCTTTATTTCTTACGAGTGCCTGATAACATACCTTTATGTTTGTCTCATATTAATTTACTGTTTACAGGCCTCGTGGTTTCCCTTCCCTATGTGTTAAAAAATAGGATTACTGCTCTCTCAATCAAAATTGGCTGAGCGTCCTTTAACGATGCACTGTCATAGCAAAGCGATGGCGCCGTTTGGTTGGTCCTAGGTTCGATTCCTGGTAAGGCTATCACTCATACTTTTCTTTCTGTTGTCTAGTGTCATCCTTTATGTCCAACGAGTACCTGTTAATTAACTTATTTATTTATTTACTGTTCACGGGACTCAAGGTTTCCTCCATTATTTATTTAAAATACCATCCGTGACTTTAACCTGCCCATGTATTCTGTGTTATTCGTCTTCCACTACACATTACTGTACACAAGTATTTCGGCCTTTATTTGGTCTATACTTGCTGATAGGAAAGTTATATTAGTGACTGCGTCTTTAAACTGTCTGAGTCGTCCACGGGTCCTATATACCATAGCTGTGTGAGTGTCATGGGAATGACCTCTGCCAATAATGCACTTTTTTCGGGGTGCAAAAGTGGCAGAGTGTCCTTTCACGATGTACTGTCACAGCAAGGCGATGGCGCCATTTGGTTGGTCCTAGGTTTGATTCCCGGTAAGCCTATCACTTATATTTTCTTTTCTGTTTCTAGTTTCATCCTTTATGTCCAACGAGTACATGTTAATTACCTTTATTTATCTATTTACTAATTTATTTACTCTCTCAATCAAGGGGGGACTAACATGAAATTGGCAATCTCTTTATGTAAAACAAGTTGCTACAGACACCACCATCACAAGAGAATGTGATTGCTTGGTGCAGGCTTCTTGAGATGGAACCAGTAGCACTAGTGGTTCCATGCTCCAAATGGAGTGAAAAGGATGATGTAGTAGTAGCCACCTTAAGTCATAACTGACCATGGGAATGTGCACCTGAGGTGATAGCCCCCAGCTGTCTTATTGTCTGGTGTTTCTTCAGGCGTGAATGATGATGTCAGAAACCAGTTACAAGAATACAAAAGTTTTGATACAGGCTATGTGCTAAGGGGTCAGCTTCAGTCGAGGTCCCAAGCTTCTCAAGAAGCAAAAACAGAAATGAATGAATCTACTGGTAAAGGTGATGATGATGAGGAATAGCATTCTTAATTGAGGCATAAATGAATATTATTCACTAAGATGATAAATGGCAACTTACGGCATTTCTTTTGTCTGCACTTTTTCTTTTTAATCAATTTTCCTTGACATTTCTTGCCCCCGTTTTGTGGCTCCACCTTGATCATGCGAGTCTTCATTACCACGCCCACGCCACATGTCACAGAGCATTCTGACCAGTCTGACCATGGTGTCATCATGCAGTCTACAGGAGGCCCCTGTCCTTTAAGACCTCCGTCATTGTCTTCATCTTCATAATCAACTTCCTCCCGCAACTGCTTCTCTCGCAGCCTTTTTCTATTTTTCTTCTTCTTCTGCATCATTTGTTGTTTCCTTGTCATTTCACCTTTCTCTTCAACTTCATTGCCTGTTTTGAGCATGGTGCCATCCTGATCTTGGTTAAGCAGCATCTGCTTCTTTTTCATCATGGCATTCTGGAAACAGAAGGTAAGTTGTTAAACTGTGTACCACTGAAATAAATGGTCATTTAAAAAAATCAAGTTCAATGTAAAACAGGCTATCTTCAGCTCAAATTTCCAGGCTGCACTCTTGTGTAGGAGAAAATAATGTGTGAGAGAGGAATATGTGTGCTTGTGTGAGACAAAAGGGGGTGAATTGTGTATTAGAGGAGAATTAATGCATGGGAGAGAAGAATGTGTGGAAGGTAGAGAGGAGAATATACATGCTTGTGGGAGATGAAAGGAGATGAATTGTGTATTAGAGGAGAATTAGTGTGTGTGAGAGAGGAGAATTAGTGTGTATGAGAGAGGATAATGTGTGTGAGGCAGAGAGGAGAATATGCGTGTAAGAATTATGGTTTTTAATGTACATGTGAGGCAAATAGTGGAGTGGGTGAATTCTGGGCTGTGTGTAAGCATGCAAGGTGAGAGATTGTGGTATAGAGTGTGACAGAGTGTGAGTGAAGTGGGATGGAAGTGGTTGTGTGTCGAAAATCTTTATGTAAATATGATCAAAACACACAGGGAGGTGAAAAAGTAGGTATCGGTATACACTTTGATAACATATTCACTATAGATCTGATATAACACAGATGACAAGGCCTAAACTTTGTCACCACAGTGTAAGTATCCATTTTCCTTATTTTGATGTAAATTTACTGAAGTTTGATAGAAATCAACAACCTGAAGGATGTCTAGCCCAAAGTACAATATGGAACATGGAGAAAACAAGAATGGAGTTACAGACTTTCATAAATGGGTGCTTGCACAGAAAAGCAGGACTGACATGGTTTGACAAGATCATCGGCGTGGAACCTCATGGAACTAACAGAAAGAACCAGACAAACACAATCAATCAATACCTGTTAGCTCCCTACAGAGCATAGGCCTTCAACAAACACACGCCGAGTCTTCCTGTCAGCTCATTCTCTTCACATCTTCATCATCATTTTCACTTTGTCTCCAGCTCTCTTCTCCAAGTGTTCTGCCTCTCTTTCCCTGGAAATTCCAGAACAAGGACTGCCTTGCAATGCTATCAAAAGGTTTCCTCACAGTTGAAAGAAGAATTTTACACCAGAAAACAGAGGATCATGGATAAAAAGAGGATAAAAGACATCACAGTTTTGATGGGTGACCTACAAGCAAAGACAGGACCTGACGGTAGCGGCTTTAAAAAATCATGGGAAAATGTACTTAACTCATTTTAACCCAGGCATTTTTTCGGTTTTACCCAGGACCCAATATGCAGACTTTTTTTTCTACAAGTGATGTTTTAAAAACAGGCAGTAGACACATATATTAATTTAGTAGATATATGTATTATGCATCAAACTTTAGGAAATTGGCTGCAGAATGTTGTGACATACTGTTGAGTTCTTATGTTGTGTTATAATTGTTTGTTATATCGTGTGAAGTGTAGAAACAATAAAAAATAAAAATAAAAAAATGAATACAAGTTATGCACATACACGTAAATATTTCAGCTGTACTTAATTCCTTGGTATTAAAACACCAGGAATCGAAATATATATCCAACTGGCAACTAATCCAAGAAGTTTGATAAAAAACAAATGAAAATTGTAATTTATATACATTTTTTTGTGAAGTCACATATTGCTGAACTGGAATCTCACTTACACATTCCTGTTTCATGCAAATTAATTAATTTATTATTTTAAAATATCACGTTTGTTCAACGTTCTTATCAGAATCGACATTAGGTTATTATCGCTACCGATATCGCTAAAATTCATTTATCGCTAAAATTCATTTCGAAATTATATATTGAGGTTGATTCGTTAATAGTTTATGAGTGTTATGTACGTGACTACACCACTTGTAAACAAATAACCCTATGACGTCACTAATTGATAAAAGAATGCAAAAACTAAGCACCAATATAATTATTTCGCTACCAGTTCAAAATACGATGTCCACAGGAAGTGTTTACATGATATGAACACTGTATGGCCACATATTTTCTAATTTTTTGTTCAATTTCGGAATCTTATAAAGCAGGCGTACCCCGCGCCGTGCTGCTAGACCCAAAGCAACTCTTGCAACGGATATAAAATACACAATTGTAACTTCATAAATTTTTTTTTTCGCTCACAAACGTTCACACCCATGTGCAGGATGTAATGAAATAATTTTAAACTGGCTTATCGCCAGATATTCTATAATTTTCCGCTCAAATGCGGCATATAGTCACCTTGGCGCGCCATACGCCCTGGGTATAACGAAAAGCCTATCTGGCGCGCCATGCGCCCGTTTGGACGGAAAGAGTTAAGGAAACAATGAAGGAAAATGGAGAACTATTCACAAACTTTTGTGCTTCAAATCAACTGGCCACAGGTGGAAGCATGTTCCCACATAAAAGAATACATAAAGCAACATGGATATCACCAATTCACAGAAGATCAAATCAACTGGCCACAGGTGGAAGCATGTTCCCACATAAAAGAATACATAAAGCAACATGGAAATCACCAATTGAAGAAGATCAAATCAAAACAAGAGTATCACTGCTCTTTGAATTATGTATTGACTTTGTTTCTCTGCCTCAGTCAGGACTCATGGAAACATCTCCTACCCAACTTCCAGACAATCACAGAAGTACACTCAGTTGTATTACCTGCACAGTTCCTGGGTTGGGGGGGGGGGGGGGGGGCCTACGAGGAGACAAAGAATGAACTAGACTACTGCCCCCTCAGGCAACTAGCATGAAGTTGTGCACAGGGCTGGCAACCTGGCTTCCTGCAAGGGGACTAGCTGCAATGGTGGCTCTATGTTCCACAGGGAACATAAAAAGGAACATGATGATGATAGTGACCCTTGTTACCTGCAAATCATCATCATCTGCCTTGTCATTGTTCTCCATCATTTTCTGTTTCTGCATTAGCATCGTCTTTCTTTCCATGTCTTCCTCCATCATTTTCTGTTTTTCCATCATGTCTTCCTGGGCCATCATTTTCTGTTTTTCCATCAACAGTTGTTTTTCCATCTCCATCTGTTTGTTCATCATCTCCTGCTTTGCCAACATCTGCTCTTTGCGGAAAATGTCAGCTGTAAAATGAGAAATAGTGAAAATGTGAAATGTCACAAGAAGTGTGAGATGTGAAATTGTAAATTTGCAAAATATGATGCGAAGTGTGAAATGTAAACATTTTTAATGTGAAATATGACGAGAAGTATCAGATGTGACATTGTAAAATGTAAAATACATTGAGAAATGTGAAACCGTAAAATGTAAAATACAATGAGAAGTGTGAAACTGTAATGTGTGAAATATAATAAAAAGTGTGAAATGTTAAATTTTAAAACATGAAATATAATGAGCACGTGTGCAATGTGAAAATGTAAAATGTGAACTATGAAATTGTAAAATGTAAAATATGACGAGAAGTGTTAAATGTAAAATTTTAAAATATGAAATATAATGAGCAGTGTGAAATGTGAAAATGTGAAATATTCTGTGATATGTGAACTAAGACATTATACAATTTGAAATATGATGACAGCCGCACTGGTGCAATGGTTACCACACTGCGCTGGCGATCGGGTGATCCAGGTTCAAGCCCGGGCAAGGACATCTGAACGAGTGTCGTTGACCGGGACTTGGACTGGATTAATTCAAGCCCTGGCGAAGACATTAGAAGGAGTGTCATTGACCAGGGACTGGTGGCTCCTGAGCCGACCCAGCTCTAATGGGTACCCTCCAAAGACGGCGAGTATCTGTCTGAATGGCGAGTGGACACCTGTCAGTGTACAGGGAAAAAAGGGATACTCACGTAAAAATCAGTCTCAGGTTAGATATACTAACCGGAGATTATCGCCTCGAGTAATAGCGGGTGTACGTTAAAAAAATATTAAAAATATGATGACAAGTGTGGAATGTAAAATAGTATGGAATTTAATTTTTAAAAAGTTGATGGGAAAAGTGCTATGATAAATTCCATTCATTCATTCCCATTTTCACTCCCTATGGAGCATAGATCCACACTTCAGCTAGCCCCCAAAGAATTCATATGCTCTTGCAGCTGTTGTTGATGTAAATAACATGAAGAGGTTGCCAGCAGTAAGAAAAATCTAATATTAATCACCAACCTGAGTCAACAGTGGCCATATTCTTTCTATGCCTCCTTAGAGACCCATGGGAACTATACAAGGTAATAGAAATAAATAGCACGTAGACTACATAATACATAACAGCCACTTCAGCCATAACTGACAATGGGAATATGCCCATGAGGTGACAGCCCTCAGCTGCTTATTTTCCTGGTGTTCCTTTCAGCGTTTTCTCCTCTCTTCTGCTTGCCGTGTGAGCTTCTTTTCACTCAATCTGAGGTGGTGCCGTAGAGAGCATTGCCACTTAGTGCAATCGGCAGCTTCATTCTCACAGGTTGCTGGATTTATGTCCAGTGCCCTCATGTCTCTCTTGCACACACCTTTGAACCTCAGCTGCGGCTGCCCGACTGTTCTTTTGCCATCTGCCAGTTGTCCATGAAGATATCTTTCAGGGTGCGACTATCTTCCATGCAGCAGACATGGCCAAGCCAGCATTTGCTGTCTAAGCAATGTATACATTCTTTGAAGGCCAGCACACAGACTAAATTTTTATTAACATCCTTATCTGTAATTCTGTTCTAATTCTAAATACAGTTTTTGGAGAAAACTTAATTACAGACACACCCAACATAAGCACAACTCATGACTAAGAACAACATCTTGGTACTCACCCATATGCTCAGCACACAGGTCAACACATTCCTCTTCTGTCTCAAATCTGTTCTCATTGCCCCTGCATCCTCCATAGCTGAACGTTTGACATTTCTGCACAGTGTGGTTGTAAAACCATCTAGGGAAATCTCCTCTACATGGCCCCACATCTGCTGAATGCTGACATATTGCTAGAAAAAAAAAAAAAGAGAAAGAGTTATGTACTACACATATGCACGTGCATACATGTTATAAAGATGTGTGAACCTATATTTTATATATGTGTGTGTATGTCTGTGTGTGAGAGTCTACTAGACAGAGTAGTTAGAACCCTCATCTCTCAAGGCAACGGTACTGGGTTCCAGGTTTGAAATCTGGTTATGTAATGCTACATTCTACCCAGCTGTAAATGGGCACCTGACTCTGCTTTTGAGTTAGCTACAGCAAAGTCAGTGAAGAAGGGAAAAGGCCACCCTGACCTTTTGAAACTGCACCCAGTATAGCTGAAATCTGAAACACTACATTCCCCTATGTCGGTGCACTCTGTACACCTTCAACAAACTTATGTCAAGTCCTCTTGCCCTGTTGTTTATTGACATTTTTGTGCATTAAACTTTCTACAGGGTGGGGTAGCCAGTTCCATGCCCAACCCTCCTCACTTGCTTTATGTGACATGCATGGCAGGTTACAGTGCTACAATTCTATGCTCCTCTTTCAGGCCCCAGCAACACACAGGGGAAGTCCTATGTGCATCAAATACATTTCTTCTGTATTTTAGACATAAGGAAATCTGACTATAGTCAAACTGACATGCCAGGTGGCCACTGGGAGAATTATGTGCCATATCATGGCATACTATATGGCTTGTTGGACAGAAAAAGTTAATGCCCATACATGAAAAATTAATGCCCATACATGAAAAACTATTTTTCAGTAGAGCTGCTGCTGTGTTACCCAAAAGGGGAGCAAAGAATAGTAACACTGTAACTTACCATGCATGTCATAAAAAGTGACTAAGGAAGGTTGGGAATGGGGGCCAGTGACTCCACCTTAAACTACAAAAACTCCAACACAGACTCAACTAAAGGAAATAAGTAAATCCCGCTACTCATGACAGAAGAAGGTCATCTAATATGGAGGCTCATGAAGCACCCCAGAAAAAAAAACACATGGAGAAGAGAACTGGTGATAGAAATGAAAATGATGAGGAAGACATGGACAGAATGAGCTGATGGCACGGAACAGGAAGTCTTGGCATGTGTTTGTTGAAGGCCTATGCTCCTTGTGGAGGTGAAGGGTATTGATTGATTGATTGTACCAGGTGTGGTATTCTATCTTAGTCCTCTAAATGAACCAATACTAGACTCTTGTTGTTCTTAACATTTATTATACATAGAGATACAAACATGTCTAACATCTCACAACGGCCATTATTCCAAGTCCCATAACTCTCTCTTCATAGCTAAATATAGGACACTACATTCTCTCCCTTTCTTGAATAACAAAAACACACTGAAACTCAAACTATTCTACAAACATCACTAATGACACACAGAGTCATTGTCAATACAAAACATAGTCATTGAGACGTCTTGGGACATTTCGGTGTCTAGGCGGTGGTCTGCCTGTTTGCGGTAATTGCCTGTTGTTGTCCATGGTGACGTCAGCTGGTTCTGTGGCAGTTGGTGGCAACTCAGGACTGACAATGTCATCTAATAACACTGACAAACAACATTTTTCTTTCTTATATAAGAATAAGTGTTCTTAGGTCAGTTTCTTGCGCTGATTTCAAATCTGAAATCCGTTTATCTCTATCACGTCGGGTTCTTAAGATATTTGTGAATAAATATATTTTTGGGAAACCGTTATTTGCTCCGTTTCATTTTTACTATATAACTTATTAAAAATTAATAAAAAGCAACATAATTCTACTTTTTATACTGCTAAAAGATGCATGACATATGTTACGCGATTTTTCAAATAGTTACTGTATTTTGAAATAATTCTGAGCAAAATATGGCTTCTAGAAGTTGTAGAAATTCGGCTGATCTGTTCTGTTACGTGTGCAGATATTTTACCGATCGTGTTGACCAGAAAAACTTTACACCATTACTAAAGAAAGCATATGAACTTTATTTCGATTCGAAAGTTGATGATGCAAATAAATCTTGGTAGCCAAATGCAGTTTGTTCGATACATTGGCAGGTTGGTTACGAAAATCGCTGAAGCATAAGTCGATGCCTTTTGGAGTGCCAGTAATATGGCGTGAACATACAAATCACACTACTGATTGTACTTCTGCTTGACAAATATCCATGGTTTCACTTTTAAAACTAGAAAGTCTGTGGTTTATTCAAATATTGAATTGGTTTCGAAACCAGTGCCTCATGATCCAATCACGTGTCCGATCCAAGTACCACCAGAACATAATCCGTTGGACGTGAATGAACCATCAGAAAGTGATAGTTTACCTGCATTAGAAACTAATTCTGACTCAGATTACATACCGGTGAATGATAGTGTTTACTTAATTAACCATTCAGGACTTTCAGATCTAATACGTGATCTCGCTCTTACCAAAGGACAAGCGGAATTACTCGGTTCGCGACTCAAAGAATGGAATCTTTTAGCGCCCAATACTCCGATATCTAAATTTCGTCATAGACACAGAGAACTTGTTCAATACTTTGAGATGGATGATGACATTTGCTATTGCAAAGATGTAAACGGTCTAATGGTGCACCTCGGTCATAAGCACATAGTCAACGAATGGCGACTTTTCATCGATTCTTCCAAGACTAGTCTAAAAGCTGTGTTATTGCATAACAGAAACTTATTTTCATCAATTCCAGTCACCTACTCTGTTCATATGAAAGAAACTTATGACAATATGGCTATACGTTTGGAAAAAATAAAGTACAATGACTACCAATGGCGGATTTGTGGAGACCTAAGGTCATTGCATTCTCACGGGCATGCAGACTGGGTATACTAAATTTTGTTGCTTCCGATGTGAATGGGACAGCCGCAACAGACAGGAACATTATGCAAGAAAGGTGTGGCCTATCCGGGATCGTATGCAGCTCGGGCATAAAAATGTAATACACGAGCCATTAGTTAACAAAGACAGCTTCATTTTACCACTGTTACATATAAAGTTGGGGCTCATGAAGAATTGTGTAAAAGCGTTAGATAAAACGAGCAAAGCTTTCACTTATCTTCGAGAAAAGTTTCCGCAATTTAGCGATGCAAAGATAAAGGAAGGTATCTTTGTAGGACCTCAGATTAGGAAAGTTATTGCAGACAAACAATTCGAGAACTTGTTACATGGTAGTGAACTTCGCGCATGGATGGCATTCAAATCGATCGTCGATAACTTTCTGGGAAATCACAAATCTGTTGACTATGTTGCATATTGTTAAGCAGTGCATAGATGCATACAGAATTATGGGCTGTAACATGTCCCTCAAAATCCATTTGCTCGATTCACATCTTGACTTTTTCCCTGACAACCTTGGCGAAGTCAGCGATGAACATGGAGAACGATTCCATCAAGATATCGCCGTAATGGAGTCACGTTATCAAGGACGGTGGAGTGTGACCATGCTTGCCGATTATTGTTGGATGCTTCATCGCGATGTACGCCATGCCATTCCCCGACGAAAGTCGACTGCAAAGAAATTCAAGCCTACATAACTGTTATACTTCTTGTACGAATGATGTTGTAATACTGTATGCGTTGTTAAAAAACTTCAATTGCGTATTTCTAGAGATCCCGACCTGATAGAGAAAAACGGTTTGCAGATTTAAAAACAGCGCATTAAAATTGACCAGAAAAACATAGAAATGTTAGAGAAAGAAAAAAAAAGTTTTTTTTTGTTAGTCAGTGTAATCATCATCTGGCTGTGATTTCTTTTTGGCTGCTCTGGTCAGGTTTTCATTGACTTTCTTGAAAAACGAGACATTTCTTGTCACAACTTTGCCTTCATCAGAAGCACTTATCATGTTTCCCTTGATTTCAACCTTGGAGTTGATTTGCTGTTTTGTTCTTGTCGTACTAAAACAAAATCTCCTACTTTCAGATGAGATGGCTGCGATCGTAGTCTACGGTCTGCATGTTGCTTCATTCTGTATTTTGCCTGTGCATCTTTGCTCTGAATATCTGATGAGGCTGGTTGACTACCTTTGGTTTCAACTGTTGGAATCTTAATCGAGACCTTTCTTTGAAACATGAGCTCATATGGTGATTTGCCTGTTGACATATGAGATGTTGCCCTATAATTTTTAAGGAAAGCATACAGCTGTTGTCTCCAACACTTTCCTTCAACTGTGGCTGTTTGAATGACCTTCTTGAGATTCCTCATCATCCTTTCCACCTCCCCGTTTGCCCTTGGCCAGTAAGGTGTGATTCTTCTGTGTCTGCATCCAACATGGTGCATAAAATTGTTCATGTCTTGACTGTTAAATGGGGAACCATTATCTGTTTTTAAAGTTTCAGGAATTCCAAATGTCAAAAATATCTTGTCAATCACAGGAATGACAGTTCTTGCTGATGTGGAATTAATAATTTCAGCAACTGGAAATCTTGAATATTCATCTACTATGATAAGAATATACTGTCCACATGGTAATGGTCCACATAAATCTGCAGAGACATCTGTCCATGCAGCTTTGGGAAGCTCAGACATTTTCAAAGGTGTCATATGTGCTCCACTTTTAGCTCAAAATTTTCCAATTTACCCACACCTTGGAACAGGTCTAAATACGTTGCAAACAGATTATGTGTTCTCTTGCTGTTGATGCTATTTATTATTTTGACAACCTGCAATTTAGATGCTGTCTTATGGCTTAAAAGAACTTCATGTCCATCTTCTACTACACAGATAGTAGTACTGGCTTGATGATGCTTGGATTCAATGGTTGTTCTGAACATTCCAACCACTTTTAAGGGAGTCTTGGATGCATATAACTTTTTTTTAGTGGGAAACAACTGTGGTCTTTTATTCAACTGGTTGTATGTGGTTGCGCTTATGACATCCACACTTAAACTCGTGTCTATCATTGCAGACAGATGTGTATCTTGCATTTTAATGACTGTTCTGGGGACATCAGGTCTGTTATCCAGTGCATAAACATAAGCCTCTGAGCTGCTGTCAGTGTCTGTGGTGTTTTCCTTTTTCTCAGTAACCTGTTGAACCTTATTTTTAGGGGTGAGACAAAACTTGGCAAAGTGATTTTGCTTGTGACAAATATGACACTCTTTCCCAAATGTAGGGCAGTTCTGTCTTCCGCCTTTGTGAGGATATTTCCTTCCACAACATTTGCAATTTGTATATGATTCTTTCTTGGAGTTAGATCTGGAAGTATGAAACTGTGGTTTATGTCTGCTATGTTTGGCAGCTAGTGTGACTGAATCTTGGGTTCTAGATCCAGACTCCTGAAATTGCAGTTTGTTGACAGTGTTCTCCTCTTTCTTCTCTATGTGTGTGGCCTGTATTTCTACAATTTCTAACGTTCTGCCAATTTGTAGTACCTCATCCAATGTAAGGGATTTTTCACTTTGAAGAATCCTTCTTCTTTTGAAGAATCCTTCTTCTTTCCCATTTGGTTCCCATGTTCACATCGTGATCATACTGAAAAAGCGTAATAGGTAACTCTAACATCCTCGTCGCCATTTGTGGTACTCTATCTTAGTCCTCTAAATGAACCAAACTAGACTCTTGTCGTTCTTAACATTTATTATACATAGAGATACAAACATGTCTAACATCTCACAACGGCCATTATTCCAAGTCTTGTAACTCTCTCTTCATAGCTAAATATAGGACACTACACCAGGGATCCATTAAAAAAATATTTATAAATGTATTATTTTTATATATTAAAAAAAACAAACCTACCTGTGAAATTTTTCATCATCATGGCTTTCTGGCAGTCATGGATCTCTCCACGGCATAAATCCTTCTCTACCAAGTGTAAGCCACAGTTCATTCGTTTCTCTGAGCTGTGCAGGAACATTCGCCATCGTTCCTTCAAAGATGAAAACATTAATTATAAAAGATGTTTAGTTTTAGACTAGTGCTGAATGAAGTTATACAACAACAAAAACAACAACCAAGAAGTTATAGACTTTTATAAATGGGTTACTGTTATTGTTGTTCATAACTGACATCACTGCGCTTCATGGAAAACCCATAGGGGATGTGTCACCCTCAGCAAATGTCAAAGGGTATGAATGCTGATTGTTGCTCTAGTGTTCTGGTAATTTACACACCTGATCCATCATCTCATACATCCATCTCTGCTAGTCTTACGTTTTATGCCAAATTCCAGTAGTCTTAGCCTTGTTGATTCATCAACTGCTGTGTCGTTATCTAACAAGCAATCATTAATTTCCCTCAGTATCTCTCCTCTATTCATGTCCAATGATAAATGGGGTCTTGCATAGAACAGAAAGATTGAAATGGTATGATAAGATCAGTAATGTGAAACTGATAACAACTAGACAAGTGCCAGTGGAAAAAGAGATGTGAAGAAGTCACTGCCTATGGACAGGACACACACTGAGGAAACCGTGTTGATAGCATTACAAGGCAGTCCTTGTTCTGGAATCCCCAGTGTAAGAGAGGTAGAGGGAGTCCAAGTAATAGATGGAGATGAGAACTGAAGATGGAGATGAGAAGTGAAGATGGAGATGAGAACTGAAGATGGAGATGAGAACTGAAGATGGAGATGAGAACTGAAGATGGAGATGAGAACTGAAGATGGAGATGAGAAATGAAGATGGAGATGATAACTGAAGATGGACATGAAGGAGATGAAGATGACATGGAAAGACCTGGAGTAGATGGCACGGTCCTAATGAGAAAAAAACAACTGCTTCCTCAGGCGACTAATATAAAGCTGTAAATGAGGCTGGCAACCTCATATTAAAAAATTTGCTAAATGGTGCATTCTGGAAGCAGGTAAACTTTGAGTTGCCTTCAGGGATGAACTAGTGATGATTACCCTGTGGTCAAACTTGTTGAGAACCCAGCAGTGCATACTAAGCTTGGGGGGGGGGGGGGGGGGGGGGGGGGAGATCATTTGAGTCCTAAATTAATTCTAGCATTTACCTGGTTAGCTGTGTGCAGGAGGATCTCACAGTGAATAAGTGACATGTGGGGGCAACTCGAGGTGACCCTGGGCAGGATTTTAACGGGAGAGCCCAGAATCACACAGCATTTTAACACTGGATATAAGGACAGCCCCAAAAGATGGCAGGGAATGGAATGAAACCAGATGTAAAGATTCTTTAAATGCATGTCATGCCAGGATAGAATGTCAGAGAAAGGAAGTGGATCATAACTCCAACTCAACAAGTTTCACAATTGCAGAAAAGCCTAGATCTACAATGCAGATAATTGTCAAGATTCTTCAACATGGCATTAGCTGCGAAAGAGTGACAAGCTCAGTAGCCCTAGTTAACAAAAACAACAACTCCCAACATCACAGCCATTCTCACTGCTGTTACAATCACCATAATTATCATCCACATCATCAAGTCCTCACCACTGTCTTTATCATCCCAACAACTACCACAACAACCGGTTTCAGATTCACCATCTATTCAGTAATAACGATTTCCTACCTTCATGCCCAAACCACAGGTGGCGCTACAAGGTGACCAGTCAGACCAACCAGTAACCGCACACATGTCTGTGGGGTCTCTCTGCTCATCGTGGCGCATCACAAAATTATCATGGAGTTTTTTACGACGGGTATCTGTACAACAATTTGAAAAGGAGATCTGTCTGCTTCCATGATATGTTGATAACACAGATACCGTAAATATAAACGTATTTCAGTCATTCACTACCCTTGAGCTCCCCAAAGAGCATAGGCCTTCAACAAAGTCATGCTAAGTTCTCCTGCCCCATGCCATCTGGTTATTTCATTTCTGTCTCCAGTTCTCTTCTCCATGTGTGTCTTGGTTTGTTTCAACTTCTTTTATACTGGGGATTTCAGAACGAAGACTGCCTTGTAATGCTATCAACAGGTTTCATCAATGCATGTCCTATCCATCTTCTTTTCATCTCTTGTTCCATGGTACTTGTCTAGTTCTTGTCATCAGTTTCACATTGGTGATTTTGTTGAACCATTTCAATTACTATATTCCCCATTTTGTTGTACCATTTCAATTGTTGTATTCCCCACTTTGTTGTACCATTTCAATTACTGTATTCCCCATTTTGTTGTACCATTTCAGTCATTGTATTCCCCACTTTGTTATACCATTTCAATCCTTGTATTCCCCACTTTGTTGTACCATTTCAGTCATTGTATTCCCCACTTTGTTGTACCATTTCAATCCTTGTATTCCCCACTTTGTTGTACCATTTCAGTCCTTGTATTCCCCACTTTGTTGTACAATTTCAGTCCTTGTATTCCCCACTTTGTTGTACAATTTCAGTCCTTGTATTCCCCACTTTGTTGTACCATTTCAATCCTTGTATTCCCCACAAGCACACATTTACGAAAGTCTGGAACTTCTTGAAAGTGAAATATGAAATGACAGTTTTAATAAAATCCAAAGAAACTTAGTCCAACACATACCTAAAGCAATACAACTCATACAAGAACAGAAACTGAATTTGTCGAGACAGCTGACAGCACATGTGTGAAGGAGACTCAAACCAGTTAATGCTCAAAGACAGAAGTGTAAAAACACATACAGCATTTCAATGGCTTATTTTGAAAGCTGAACAATATAACTTCAGCTAAGAAATAAAACCACGTCAACATTATTGTTTGTCATCCCACTTCCAAAACAATACTTCTCCACACTAGGTCTCCACCATAATTCCTAACATATAAACAAATAATCAGACAAAAAGACCAAAGAAACAAACATAATAAAGGCACACAATATTGAATTTTTCAAGCACTGCTATCTTAAATGTATAATACTGTATACTAATTTCCATCTTTACACACTACCTGAATGCATGGAGGCACATCTGGAGTCATCTTTATATGACCACCAGCTCTGCACAATGTTATAGTATGTAGATTTGGATGTAAACCTCTGTCTTTGAGACTAATTACACCCTCACTGACTCTGGAAATCATCCACACAATTCCAAGGATTCCCCCTATGGTGAAACTTGTTGAAAACCTAGCATTGCACCCTAAACTTGGAGAAATCACTTGAGCCCCAGATGTGATTCTTTGGCTTTGACCTAGTTGACTACATGCAGGAGGATCTCACTACGGACCCAGTGATAGGCATGGGGAGCTGAGAAGTGGCTCTGTGCAGGACGTGACAATTCCTTGGGAGAGCCCAGAACCAGAGTACAGTATTTTAGCTCTGCATTGTTGGAGAGCCCCCTTGGATGGTGGGGAATGCACAGTACGCCACGCACTTCTTACACCTAGCTTGGGACCAGATGTGACGATTGTTTAAATGCAAGCCAAGCTGGAGAAACTGGAGCTCATGACTTCAATTCAACACATTTCGGAATGGTAGAAAAGCCACAGGAAAAGCCTAGATCTACAGTGTAGATAATACCAAGGAGTCTTCAACTTGGTATTGGCTGCAAAAGAGTGAGAAGCTCAGCAGCCCTAGTTAACAACAACAACAACAACAACAAGAGCACATGAATACTATTATGCAGGCTTCCTGAAAGAGGATGAGCTGCAATGGTGGTCCATGCTCCGTTAGGAAAAAAGGGAAATGAATGAACAAATGAATCATCAAGCTGAACCTTCACAGACTGAAAAGACAGAAAGAGAGAGAGATAAAGAGTGAGAGAGTCAATAGCAGAGCACTGGAAAGAAACAAACACTAACAAAGAGAATCACAGATATGTTTGAAGTCATTATACATGGATTATTTAAAATAATAGGTTAAATAAAATTCTGACTTCTGCTGGATGAGTTGCATTAATGACAAAGACCATCAGTAACAACTACCACCTAAATAAACATTCGTATTCATTTTACTTATCAGTGATTTTGTATGCACTTATATGACCACATAATTATAACTACTTGTTGTACTTTTTCCATGTATCACCCGTTTTGTTTATTTTTTCATCTGTCTGTATCACTCTTCTTATCTGCGTTTCTTAACCTTTTATGTGTTTGCAGTGTCTATATATATTTTTTTTCACCTGTCTATATTTCTTGTCTTTGTCACCTGTTTGTAACTGTGGCTGATGAAGGGTGAACCCCGAAACATCCTGTGCTTCCTTACTTAGTCGTTCCCCTTCTACCGTGAGGTGTAGAGGTTTGGAAGAGAGAGTGCCAGACTATCCTATCGGCTGTCTTCCTCCTGGTCTGGTTCCATTCTAGTCCTCGGTCCTTCAAAGATTGTCTAATGTTGTCCTCCCAGCGGACTCTGGGTCATCCTGGGGGTCTGGATCCCTGGCTCTTTGTTTCCCATGCTTGTCGTGGTAGCCGATCTTCTCCCATTCTGCAGACATGGCCAAACCATCTTAGTTGGGACTGTTCTACTTGGGTCTGCAGGGGTTAGGATTTTAGGCCTTGACGTATTGTCTGGTTGCGGACCATGTCTCTTCTTGTTACTTCAACCAACTTCCTCAGATACCTTATTTCTGAGGTTTGGATCTGGCTTTTATGGGTTGTAGTCATTGCCCATGACTCGCATCCATATGTCAAGACTGGGACATAGGTGGAGCGGTATACAGCCATCTTCGTTTTCTTATCAACCTCTCTCTTGCTGAGGAATCCTTGATTTATGGCCTGAAAAAGTCTCCCAGCTGCTGCTTTTCAAGTGGCCAACTCTTCTTTGATGCCTCCCTTTCGGTCTATAATAGCTACAAGATATTTAAAGTGGTCGACCTGCTCCAGGACGTGTTCTCCCAGCTTAATCTGATGTCTTCTTTCTTCTCGTGATATCACTATGGATTTTGTTTAAGAGCTACTTATGGCCATCCCTCTCTTCTCCAGCACTTCCTTCCAGACTTGAAGGTTGGATTGGAGATGTGCCTCTGATTTAGCAATCAGGGCAACATCATCAGCAAATGCCAGCTCTGAAATACATACCTGTCTCATCTTCCAGTACCCCACTGAATACTTTCTTGTTCTCTCCTTACATGACTTGATAACATCGTCCATGAGGAGTATGAAAAGATAAGGTGACAGGATATCACCTTGTCTTACACCAGTGGTGGTCCTGAACTCTTCTGACTTATGGTTTACTGTCCTCACATAATTTCTGCAAGACTTGTAGAAGCTCTGTATAGCATGAATCAGAGGTGCTGGAATGTTCTTCCTTGCCAAACAGTCCCAAAGTTTGCTCCAGGGGACCCTGTCAAATGCCTTTTCCAGATCTATGAAACAAAGATGGATCTCACTCTTATACTCAAGGGCCTTTTCACTCAGCTGTCTGAGTGTGAAGATTAGGTCTTGAGTACTTCGGTTTGCTCGGAATCCGCACTGGACCTCATCCAATTGTGGCTCAGCTAGGCGTCGGCGTCTCTGCTCTAGGATTCTAGAGTAGATTTTACCAGGGACACTGAGAAGGGATATGCCTCTATGGTTTCCACATTGTCAATTGTCACCCTTTTTGAAAATTGGTGTTATGATGGCAATCCTGTGCTTCCTGTGTACCGTTAATGTGTAAAATTGATTCTATACTATTTTCTTTTTTCATTTATATATTTAACTATGACTAATGATCATAGACTCGCCTTTACAATGCCTAATGCTCATAGACTCAACTTTAGAATCTTCAATGCTCGTAGACTCACCTTTAAAATCTCCAATGCTCATAGGTTTACTTTTACAATCTACAGTACCCAAATATTCACATTTACAATTACCAATGCTCAAAGACCTTTATATTTACCAGTGATCGTATACTCACCTTTACTATTACCAATGCTGAAAGACCTTTACAATTACCAGTGATCATAGACTCACATTTACAATTACCTGTGCTTATAGACTCACCTTTACAATCTCCAATACATGTCTCACTTTCTTGAAGCTCCTGGTCACACATGTCCACTGTGATGCCAGGGTTCTTCAGCATGCGCCTTCTCTCTCTAACACCACTGCCACATGGATTTGAACATTCTGACCAGTCATTCCACTCGCTCATGGCACATTTCTCCATCTCTGCCATATTAGACAAGTAGAACACATTGCTATGTCAGTAAAAAGACAGCTGACTCTTAACCAGCATACCTTTTTTTCTAAAAGCCAAAAGATGCTTTAGATTCCAGACTCAATGAAAAATAGCTATGAAAACAACAATATAATCATTATGTATAAACAGCTTTCAACATACCAAGTGGCATATAAGGCAAAAACTGTTTGTCCAACCCAGCCCTGGACCTCTCTCTCCATCTTCCACTTTGTCCTTATTTTGTGCATAGTGTGACTACTTTTCATAGTTTATATTTGTTTCTGTAGCCAGGGAAAACTGCTTGTATTGTGCCAGTTTTTGTTTCTGTAGCTGGTAAAAAACAGCTTGGATTGTATTAGTTTTTGTTTCTGCAGCCGGTAAAAAAACTGCTTAGATTGTGTTAGTTTTTGTTTCTGTTGCCGTGAAAAACTACTGAGATTGTGTCAATTTTTGTTTCTGTAGCCAGTGAAAAACTGCTTGTAGTGCCAGTTTTTGTTTTTGTAGCCAGTTAAAAAAAAACTGTTTGGATTTTGTCACTTCTTGTTTCTGTCTTTAGTGAAAAGCTGCTTGGATTGTGTCAGTTTCTATTTCTGTAGCCAGTCAAAGATTGCTGGTCTTACTTTTACACCAAACTGTCCTTAGTTACATTTTTACAAATAGCGCTTCCTACTTTTTTTTATTTTTTATTGGTCCATTGTTGCTGTGAAGTTTAGTAGAGAGTTGGGAGCCACGCTGGTGTAATGGTTACCACACTGCGCTGGCGATCGGGTGATCCAAGTTCAAGCCCGGGCGAGACCATTTAAATGAGTGCCGTCGACCGAGACTTGGACTGATTTAATTCGAGTCCTGGCGAAGACATTTGAAGGAGTGTCATCTACCAGGTACTGGTGGCTCCTGAGCCAACCCAGCTCTAATGGGTACCCTCCGAAGACGGCGAGTATCTGCCTGAATGGTGAGTGGACACCTGTCAGTGTACAGGGAAAAATCAGTATCAGGTTAGATATACTAACCGGAGATTCTCGCCTCGAGTAATAGCAGGTGTACGTTAAAAAAAAAAAAAAAAAAGTAGAGAGCTGACATTTACGTTCCTGACCCAAGCGTATCATACTGGCTGCAATGTGCCAGCTTTATTGTAGGATTTCAGTGTTGTTGTCTATCCATCTTCCTCTTGGTTTTCCCCTTGCTCTGAAACCAGATCATCTACTTTTCTAGGCATATCGTAGTAATTTCTCTGGCTCCATTCTCATGAGATGGCCGAATCACTTAATTTTCTCTCTATGCACTGTATGCAGGAAGTAGTTCCTACAATTTGTCTGATTATTTCTCCAGCAACTTTGCTCCTTTATGATAAATCTTTCCACCACTCTACCGATGCCACAGCAATTACCACCATCATCATCATCATCATCATCAATTATTCTCCTCAATACTCTTTATACCATCTCATTCTTTTTCTCTTCTTTTGCTAGTTATGAAGAATGGAAGCACCAGTGCAGCTGGTCACCTTATAGGACTACTTCTGATGATCAGATTGCCTCCTGCTGTATCGCTCTGTATAGAGTTTCCTATTATAGAAACCTGCACCAAGTATTGATGTGCTCTTCCAGTAGTGGTTTCTTGAGTAATATGTTTTATATGAAGAGGCTACCAACCTCATGCACAACCTCATCCTAGTTATCTATTATATTTAAAACAATTTTGTTTGACAATTTATGTAGAAAAATATCCCATTCAACCTTTGATGGGTTATATTAGGATATATAGTGTCGCTAATTAAATATAATAATTTTGACTGCTAATACTTAATCATGGAATCATTTCACGTTTCCTTACTTACTTACTTAGTCGTTCCTCTTTTACCGTGAGGTGTAGAGGTTTGGAAGAGAGAGAGCACCATACTATCCTATCGTCTGTCTTCCTCCTGGCCTGGTTCCATTCTAGTCCTCGGTCCTTCAGAGTTTGTCTAATTTTGTCCTCCCAGTGGACTCTGGGTCATCCTGGAGGTCTGGATCCCTAGCTCTTAGTTTCCCATACATGTTGTTGTAGCCAATCTTCTCCCATTCTGCAGACATGGCCAAACCATCTTAAATGGGACTGTTCTACTTGGATCTGCAGGGGGTTGGGTTTTTAAGGCCATGATGTATCGACTGGTTGTGGAACATGTCTTTTCTTGTTACTTCAACTTAATCATGGTATCATTTCACCTTTCTACTTAGTGTAAATAAAGTAAATTACATGTGTCAAATAGTGTAGATGTGTGTGTTTGTTTTCCTTTGTCACATAATGGCAGTCTCACATACCCATCATGTTGTTAATAAGGGGATATGCCGGATGCAGCAGCAGTTCTATCCTTCCTTTTGCTCTTGAGAGAACCATGAGAACTACACAAGTTTAAACCATCAAATGACTCACCCATTTTCTTCTTCATCATCATATTTTTCTTCATCATACTGACGAGTTCCTCTGTGGTGGGGCTTATTTCTGCTGAGACACTTGTACCATCATCATCAGTGCAGGTTTCTTTATTCTTGGTAATTGTCAGTCTGTGTCAGTGAAGGAGAAGACATGAGAGTTAAATTTATATATGAATACATGAGAGTTAAATTTAAACAAGAAGACATGAGAGTTAAATTTAAACAAGAAGACATGAGAGTTAAATTTAAACAAGAAGACATGAGAGTTAAAGTTAAACAAGAAGACATGACAGTTAAAATTTAAACAAGAAGACATGAGAGTTAAAATTTAAACAAGAAGACATGACAGTTAAAATTTAATCATGAGAGAAGTTATCAGTGCCAAGTTTAAATGCAACAGAATTCTTGAATGCTAAGTGTAGAAGTCTTAGGTGCCAAATATAAGCACAGAACACAGGAGAAGTCATGACAGTTAAACATCAATGTAGGAGAAGTTATCAAAGCCAAGTTTAAATACAGCAGAGTTCTTCAGTGCTTAATGCAGAAGTCTTAAGTGCCAGGTATAGACAGAGAATGTAGAAGAAGTCTTGAGAACTAAATATAAACATAAAAGAAATTATCAAAGCCAAGTTTAAATACAGCGGAGTTCTACAGTGTTTAATGCAGAAGTCTTAAGTGCCAGGTATAGACAGAGAATGTAGAAAAATCTTGAGAACTAAATATAAACATAAAGGAAGTTAACAGTGCTAAGTTTAAATACAATAGAATTTTTGAATTTTAAATATAGAAGTCAAGTATAAACACAGAACATAGGAGAAGTCCTCAGATTTAAATGCAAACATTTAATTGCCAAATATAAACACAGAACATTGGAGAAGCTTTGAGAGTTAAACATAAACATAGAGGTTATCAGTGCTGAGTTACAATGAACATAAGCGATCCTTGAGAGTTAAAGGTTAACATAAAGGAAGACATACAGAGAGACAAGCGGATAGATAAACTGACAGATACTCCAGTTCTGTCTCTCTAAATTTAACTAAGGCATACCTGGCAAAAGGTTTTATGTCCACACCAAAAAAAGGACTATCAGCATTTTTAGGATGTGTGTTGTTCAGACGATGGATGAGTTCTGGAGGCACAGTAGGCAATTTCCGGCCCTATGACAGATATATACAGAGGTTTACATTCAGAAGACATGGCCCAAAATGTCATTATCTTGTCTCTAATGGAGTCATAAAAGTCAATGCCATGTATAGTGGGTGTACATCTAAACCAGGGTTTCTTAACCTGTTTTACGCCATGGACCCCTTTGATTATCTGGCGAAGACTTTGGACCCCTTTGATTGTCCGGTGAAGGCTAAAATTTAAAATTGTACAAATAAAAGATATATTTCATTACAAAGAAAAATATAGTCATACTGAACGATAAAAACAATCTTTAAAAAGAATATATTTATATAAATGTAAATATCTATAAAGAAATCAAGACAAGACTTGAGATGGCCTCAGCTGCCATGACAAGGTTGAATGTGATCTGGAAAAGTAACATCAGTTTTCCTGTGAAGATCAAATTATACAAATCACTTGTATTATCTATTCTCTTGTATGGGTGTGAGGGCTGGACACTCACTGCAGATACGGAGCGAAGGATTCAGGCTTTCGAGCATAAATGTTATAGAAGAATTTTGCGCATTTGCTATAAAGAGCACAAAACAAATGTCTATGTTAGAGAGAAGATAAACACCTATGCAGGCCATCAAGAACCACTTTTGTCAATAGTGAAACGTCGAAAGCTTGCCTGGTTTGGACATGTAACTCGTCATGACTCCCTTTCGAAAACGATCCTCCAGGGAACAGTCGAAGGTAAACGGAGAAGAGGAAGGCAAAGAAAATCCTGGGCTGATAACATCAAAGAATGGGCAGGACACGGTTTCTCCACACTTGTACGCATTGCTGAGAATAGAGAGCAGTGGAGGACCCTGTCTGCTGATGCTTCCACCATGGCACCCCTACGACCCATGACGGGTTATGGGTTGAGATGAGATGTGATGAAATATCTATAATAATTCCCCCATTAAAATTAAATATTTAAAAATCACATAAATTAAAAATTAAGTATTAAATCAATTTTAAAAGACATTTCAGTGAAAAGGCTGTTGCTATTTGTCTTTCTGGAGACCTTTTGTGAGTATCATCCACAACAACATCTTTTACGTGAATAATTTCTTGAAAATTTTTGGATGAAATTAAATTCACATTTTTGGGTTATGTACAGGAACCCCCTAAAATCCATTCACAGACCCACGTGGACCACAGGCTGAGGCGCCCTGGTCTAAACTATTGCATTACTTAACATATCTCGATCTCTGATGTTGTCTACCTAAAATGTTACTGATGTTGTCCACCTAAAATGTTACTGATGTTGTCCACCTAAAATGTTACTGATGTTGTCCACCTAACATGTTACTGATGTTGTCCACCTAAAATGTTACTGATGTTGTCCCACACCATAAAATGTTACTGATGTTGTCCCACACCATAAAATGTTACTGATGTTGTCCCACACCATAAAATTCATGATGTCCTCTCTATTATCTTCTTCCATTTCTCTAGCTATCTACTCTTCCTGTTATTATTTTTTGCACCACTGGGTGACAGCCAGGAGGATTGGGGGGGGGGGGGGGGTAACCATTGTACCATTGGACACTATTATGGCAGAATTGAACTGTTTAAAAATCTACTTTCAAGCATAATATATTTCTTTGCATTTGGGGGGGGGGGGGGGGAAAACCAAAGGGAGAACGAACCAACGGACTTTATTTTCAAAGGGTTAAGAATTGGGCACACAGGCCCGTCTAAGATTCTACCCTTCCTCTCTCTCGGTCATCTTGCATACTACAGTATATCCTTTCTTTTGCACATGTATTTTGAGCATTATTTAAGCATGCAACATTATCAAGGTAAAATAATAGCATACATTTATAATATCCAATCATAACCAAATTTAAGTTTGTTTTTTAAAAAAAATATAAAAGAAAGTAATGCAAAAAAAAAAGACACAAACAAAATCCAAACCATTCATAAAGTAAATTAGACAATCACTTGAAACATAATCAGATTATGGTGGCATATAATAAGCTCGTGAAATATTGGAAGTCTGCTGTTGAACGACTAGGGACTTCCTGTGTTGTCAGCGTCTGCGGAAAATTTTTCCAGAAGTGAGCGCTTTGAGTCCCATAGCCGATACTGTCGCAGGAAGTGAATTGTTAACGCCTTCACTATACGACCATAATGAAGAACCAGGCAAATGCCAATGAACTAAGAGGTGAGATGAAGAAGGTAGTGACTGATAGGACACACATTGAGGAAACCTGTTGATATCATTACTAGCAGAGCTGGCCCTTAGGATTTTTGAAGGTGGTGTGAGGGCGCATCATCACCCTTATAGTTTGATTGTATGTACTTTTACGAGACTCAATATTTGATGCTATTAGGTTTGATCACACTGTAATTTTCGCTGGTGATGTTTACCGTAGTATTTTACACAAAGTCATAAAGGACTTGTGTTAGTAAAATATTATGGTAGCTAATTTTTGTCTTTATTCAAAGTTAAATTACAGATGGGCGCTCAATGTGATGTGTATGAAAAAAAGTTGTTGATGATCAGAATCGACGTCGTTGCATTTCAGGGCAAACCCATTGGTGCTCAGCCTCCCTCAGCAAGTATCGAAGGGTTAGAATGCTAATTGTTCTGTTGCGCGCTGGTTGTATTTATGCCGGAGGCATCCTCTCATACATCCATCTCTGCTGATCTTACATTTGATGTCAAACTCCAGCAATCTTAGCCATTGATAATTCATAGATTGCAGTGTCCCTCTCTAATTGGCGATCATTAATTGCCCTCAGTATCTCTCCCTAATCCACATCCAATGTACCATCTATGGATGCTCTTGAAGCTAGTGCCAGGAAACCAGCTCCAAGGTCAATCCCAACAAAGCCCATGTGCTGTGGTGCTCCTGGAATAACTATATTTAAAGCAGATCTTCCAGACATTACTCTCAGTGGACAGAAATTTGAAAAAAGTAATAATACAGACATATAGGAAAATGATCTGTTTTAACATTTTACGAACTTTTTACATTTTACGAAATACTTTTTTAATTTAAAAACCAAAAATGTTTGGCGCCTCTCGCAAGTCAGCACTGGTGCGGTAGAACCGCCCAACAGCTGGCTCTGATTACAAGACTATCCCGGTTCTGGAATATTACAAGACTATCCCGGTTCTGGAATATTACAAGACTATCCCGGTTCTGGAATATTACAAGACTATCCCGGTTCTGGAATATTACAAGACTATCCCGGTTCTGGAATATTACAAGACTATCCCAGTTCTGGAATATTACAAGACTATCCCGGTTCTGGAATATTACAAGACTATCCCGGTTCTGGAATATTACAAGACTATCCCAGTTCTGGAATATTACAAGACTATCCCAGTTCTGGAATATTACAAGACTATCCCAGTTCTGGAATATTACAAGACTATCCCGGTTCTGGAATATTACAAGACTATCCCGGTTCTGGAATATTACAAGACTATCCCAGTTCTGGAATATTACAAGACTATCCCAGTTCTGGAATATTACAAGACTATCCCAGTTCTGGAATATTACAAGACTATCCTGGTTCTGGAATATTACAAGACTATCCCAGTTCTGGAATATTACAAGACTATCCTGGTTCTGGAATATTACAAGACTATCCCAGTTCTGGAATATTACAAGACTATCCCAGTTCTGGAATATTACAAGACTATCCCGGTTCTGGAATATTACAAGACTATCCCAGTTCTAGTGCTGAGAGAGAGAGAGAGAGAGAGAGAGAGAGGAGAGGAGAGAGAGAGAGAGAGAGAGAGAGAGAGAGAGAGAGAGAGAGAGAGAGCTGGTGATAAACGATCAAGCGCTGAGAGATTTGTGATAAACGAACAAGAGCTGAGAGAGAGAAAAAACAGACAACTGGTGATAAACGATCAAGAGCTGAGAGACGGAGAGAGAGAGAGAAAGAGAGATACAGCACATGAACTTACCAGATATGTAACCCTACTGTCCGTGCCAGAATCCCAAGGGTAAAGGTCAATAGAAGCGTTGTCTATCCATGTACAATTACTGGTACACATGCTTTGTCCGCTTATACCTGGGGACAGATAAAAGAAATAGGTACTTTCAACGCAACGCCCGAACTTAACAATGTATGTCCGGAAATTTGACTGAATAACCTGAACGGCTCCTGTGATAAACCCTCTGTGGATGGGAAGGAGCGAAGCTCCTGACCGGGTTGGAAGGAAAGTCCTCAGGTTCCCCAGCCTCGCAATGACATGTCATTGGGCCGAAGGGCTGAAAGCCCAAGTGCCGCTGGTTAAAAAAAAAAAAAAAATGTAACTAAACAGCCAGTGATAGCATCCCACGAGTGGGTTCTACTGAAATGTTGTCTATCAATGTATTATGGGGTCGTCCACATATGATGTCACGTAATTTTGGCCATTCTGTTAACACTCCCTTTCACACAAGAGGAAAATCCCATCCTGTGAGGTGAGATGCTTAATTTAAGAAAAGCCATTAATGTTACGAGGAGATACAGAGCGACAATGAGTCTTGCCGAGGATATACGAAACATGGCTTTTCCCCATTTTATCGGTTGAAAGAAAGCGAAAACAAAAACCAAGAAAAAGGTGATTTGCCTTATTCAGACAAGAGACAACAGTTTTTTGTCGGGGAAAGGAAAGAAAGTAATTTTGTCGACATTGGGGAAATTATTTCAGGAATATTTTATTTAGTTTCAACATTTATATTGACATTTTCACTCTCTCGATGAAACCCCCCTCCTGCTTGGCACCCGGGACGGACCGTTCTCCCCCCCCCCCCGCCACACCCCCCTTACTACGCCTCTCTGCAGTCATCGGACTGTTGTCGGGATGGTGATAACATAATTTATGAAAGAAGCGAGCCTCACTCGTATGTCTGTCTGTGTGTGACGTCTCATTTTTTCAAACCTTCCTCCCCTATCGTCACAAAATGTTGACACGCTTACCTCTCAATGCGTGACGTCAGATGTGGACGACCTCAATTTTCAATGAGAGATATTTAAATGAACAGACAGAAGGAAGGATTAATAGAAAGAATGGATCTTCTTCACCCTCAGGCATGTTGGAAGAGGCGACTAATATGAGGTTGTACAATGGGCTGGCAACCTCATAATATGAAAGAAATTACTAAAAGAATCATCACTGTAAGATAACATGAATGCTTAGGCTCCCTGCCAGGGCACCAGCTATGGTGGTGGCTCAATGCTTCGTAGGGAATGAAAAGGGAAATGATGATTATGATGATAAGCAAGACATATAAATATACAGGCATACCTCGGAGATATTGCGGGTTCGGTTCCAGACCACCGCAATAAAGCGAATAACGCAATAAAGCGGGTCATACCCATTATTTTGGCGTCCCAGTGCATATAAAAGCCTAAAATCATGTTTGCACTATGTCTATTGAGTGCGCAATGGCGCTAGGCCTTTAAAAAAAACAACTGTACTGTAAAATTAAAAATACTTTATTGCTAAAAACAATGCTTATAATCTTCATCATCTGAGCCTTCAGCGAATCGTAATCTTTTTGCGGGAGGAAAGCCCAAAATCTGTCGGAAGAAGAAGGCACGTTCTAATAAATAAACATGAATAATTAGAAAAAAAGCGCAATATCTGCGAAGCGCAATAAAGCGAGGTATGCCTGTAATGACAATTTAAATGTGTGCTTCATGATGTAGTAATGTATAAAAAGAGACTGACCTGAGGGATTTTAGGGGAGACTATCGGCGTTATCAAAGACAGTAGTGGTCCCTGATACGAGACGCAGTTGCTTGCCGCTAATTTTCGCGTCTCGGTGTCAATCGTAGAACCGAGCGAACGGGGAAACCGAAACGGGCAGCAGCGAACGGAGATACGAAGACCAGGGGGCGGCTTCTTCTCTTGATTTGGCGGTCAGATCCCCAAAAAGTTCGTGAGATCAAATAAGCTGTCAAGTTTATCATGTCCCACTCAACTTACATTCCATTTTAGCTAAATAGACCATGAAGACTAGACACGTTATCATTCGCTGGCCAGAACTTGATAGTAGCACTAGCGATATTTGAAATCTTGCTAGATTATCCCCTGGATTTTCATTTTATTTGCAGTGAATTCTATTTCTGTGCAAAGCGGTAATATATATATATTGTGTAAAGTGATCAGTGGTCTAGTTCATTCATTATATTTCATTGGATTTTGTGTTAATTTAAACCTATTAAATTAAACCGTCTCAATAGTTCCAGTTGTAAATATAATGATCTATCTATTATATTATTTCAAAAGATAATAGATGCTTAAATTAACTTTTAAAGTCGCGAAGGAATTTATAATTAATAAATTCAGTTAAGTCCTAGTTTTATAGATGTGTGTTTTTAACCACTAGAATTCGCGCAGTGTTTATTAAATACATAATTAAATACTCGAGTGTATTATAGGCTTAACGGGAAATTTATCGCGCGCTTAGAAGATTATTTGATTTTTTAAAGTATGATTATGTTGTTATGGGTTTTCTATCTTTTTCTCTAGATTGATCACCTTTTGCAATCCCAGCAATAACGAAATCTTTCAGAGTTTCCATACTCGGTTCTTAAACTTCCAGACAGTTTGATGAGACATTTTTTTAAAGTAAATCTTGTGGTGGTCCGGTACGGCCTAGCTAACATAATTACATGAAAGAAAGCCTACCCAAGATCATTTGATTATTATCATCATCAAATTAAATCTGTAAGATAAACTGGAAGATGAACAGCGCCAGTAGCGATATCATATTTACTGTTTACTGTGAGAGAGTACATATTTTCCTGACTGTGAATGAGCCTAGTTTTTTCCTCAATTGGATTTAATAAAACTATCATCACGCATTGAAGGAATTTTACCATAGCGGAGGATTAAAAGAGACCACTTCATTTTCACCCCCCTGTGCCGAACTGTGTTAGTAACCATCCCATAGACTCCTTTTTATATATATAATAAAAACACGAGAACTCTTAGTCTTCAAGTCTTGCGATAAGTGAGAATATTTGTTACCAACAAACCCTCGCAAACATCTGGGGCGGGACATCGAAGGACTAGACAGTTCATATGTCAAAGAATACTTGCTGTTTTTATATACTTTTATGGATCGTCTGAGGCTGCATTCGGTAAGTGTGTGAGTATATGAGTGTGGATCCTCACGCGTGTGTATGAATGACAGGAAATTTTAATCGTTTTTCTTTTGTAAAACCTGTTGTTAACTTTCTTGCCTAGTTATATAATTTTTCTGTATTCCCTGCATTGTTCCTTTAAGGGGGAGTTGCTAATTGGTTAACTCTGTTTAAAAAACCCCCTCCTTTCCATTTGCTTAGTAAAGGGAAGAACAGCTGGGAAGAACAGTTTTTTTTTTTTCCCCTATACCTAACTTTGTAACACCTCTTTCAGAGTAATTAACTTCACTGTTAGGTTAACGTACCTATGTTCCTGATATTATCTATCTCTGGACTGGGTTTATCTTTGTCTAATAAGCGGGAAGGGCTTAGTCGATACCAATCTTCTTCACCCCTCCCAAATTTGTTATTTGCATTTGTGTACTTATGATAATTTATGTAATACCTGATATTTGTTAGTGATTGATGTTTAAAGTGAATAAAATCACATAAACTCATTTAGTTCTGTGTGTTGGATATACCCACAGCCCAACATTTCCCCTATTCGTTTAATATAGTTTGTATCTACATCGTCTGTGTGTGTGAAAAACACCCAATCGGTGTGCGCGCAGAAGCGTGTCTGGAAAACTGGCAAATAATTGTTTGACCAGGAGAGCGGAAGAGAAGATTGAGAGAAGCGATTTGTCGTAAATAAGTCTGTCTTTACTCTCCTCCAGCACGCTGTGAAGCAACTATTTAATATCTACATTTTCTATCACTGAGCTTTCCATCATCATTTTCCACTCTAAACCGGACCACTATTTCTAAGACTCTTTTCTCTCAAAATAAATTTACGACAGGGAGGAGAAGGGTGAGTACAATAGTTTGGAATAAGTTTCCAAATGAACTAAACACTTGAAACTCAGGACTCTTTGTCAGCCACATTAACAAACAGAAAAAAAGAATATAGAAAGGCTATAAGAAAATAACATAGGACAAGCAGACACTTCGGACAAATATGAAATAACAAGTTTTTTTTAAAGTTTTTTTTTTAATTGGTAACGAGACATATCTCGTTGAATGCACGGGAGGTGCAGTGGTAGTTTGGCATATAGACTTATACATTCAAGAAGGAGTTACACAGCTAGGCAACAGTACGTACTACTCACCTTGTTCTGGTGATGCCACAGTCCGGATCTTACTGTTTATAAGACAATCCTTGGTTTTATCCACTTGGATCAACAAATTCTTCTTCTAGTGCTTTACTCTATCATATTTTTTTGAAAGAAGTAGTCTAGCACTAATTTAACACCTTCCTTATACATGTTAACTGTGGTTGCTTTACCTAATGGTGCATAAAATTCACCATCATCTTGTAGGCCATTGTTTCAATAGCCGAGGCTCTTGTCCCATGAAACACTCCAACTAAAATTCCTTGACTGCTTATTTTCTAGACAAGTTGCCAATCTACCTTCTTACGCCACTGAAGGAACTCAATCGTGGCTTTAACATCAGTTACTACCTACTTGATTCGATCAGATTCAAATGTTGGCCGTATCTTATCCGTCTTCGCTTTCTAGGAAATCTTAGACTTTTGTTCACTTTATACTAAAATTTAGTATTTGATGGCATATAAGGCCACTACAATTATAAAATCGACCACAAACGTCGATGATCTACTATTAATGGACCGAACAGATTCCTCTTCTTCGCCTTTGCTGTTGTGAAATAACCGCGTTGAACCAGTCCCAGTATCTTAATCGTCACAAAATAAGTTTTATCTAATGCCTCAATCGTTTCAACCAAATTAGTGGCGTAAGCTTATGGGTATCTAAGATGGGCCCTAGTTACGCTTAATCATGTTATAATTGACTCTGTTTATCTTGGATTACTTCCATAATGGAAAAAAAGAGCCACTACAGTAATATGACAGTCTATCGTAAATCTTTTTAAGACGGCTCTAGAATTTCTAGCAAAATCTAAAATTATGCTATATACTTGTAATGTCTTTCAACTCACTCCAATCTTACTTGTTCCGCTGATGATTCCCGCCCTCTCCATCCTCTATTTCTTTGTATCAAAGCAAAACGATGACTGCTTATACAAACTTAATCGTGACCTGCGCATCGTTCAAATCTCAGGTAGCGAATAAGGTATGTTTACCTCGTCTTCTCACGCAAGCTTATCTGTCAATCATACGATACATGACAGACCGCAAGTAAAAAACGCAGAATCTCTTTGAAGTCTACGAAGGGCTAATACAAGAAAAATTCCCGAGTAAGTACGCTTTGATGTCAAAAGCAATGGGACAAAACCTATTTCCCAAACCTAAAATCACTATACAAATCTATATTTGATACCATCGACAATTCCGCGGGGATATGAATAACCGACCGTAAGCCTTTATCTTGTAAATCATGTTTCTGACTCACACGTTACACGAGTAGCATATGAAAATTAACAACAATATGGGATCAATCTAGAAATCTATATTTTATTATTTAACATGCGTTCTTCTTAAACCTGCCATCAGTCTATGCTGAAGAATTTTTGAATACTCTAAGCACGCAGTTCTAGAACCATTATTGTGGAAAATGTGTTATTAGCATTCGTGGGGATTTTTCATTCTGATTTTCTGGTAATCATCTCATCTCATCTCAGCCCGTAACCCGTCATGGGTCGTAGGGGTGCCATGGTGGAAGCATCAGCAGACAGGGTCCTTCACTGCTCTCTATCCTCAGCAATGCGTACAAGTGTGGAAAAACCGTGTCCTGCCCATTCTTTGATGTTATCAGCCCAGGATTTTCTCTGCCTTCCTCTTCTCCGTTTACCTTCGACTGTTCCCTGAAGGATCGTTTTCAAAAGGGAGTCATGACGAGTTACATGCCCAAACCATGTAAGCTTTCGACGTTTAACTATTGACAAAAGTGGTTCTTGGTGGCCTGCATAGGTGTTTATCTTCTCTCTAACATAGACATTTGTTTTGTGCTCTTTATAGCAAATGCGCAAAATTCTTCTATAACATTTATGCTCGAAAGCCTGAATCCATCGCTCCGTATCTGCAGTGAGTGTCCAGCCCTCACACCCATACAAGAGAATAGATAATACAAGTGATTTGTATAATTTGATCTTCACAGGAAAACTGATGTTACTTTTCCAGATCACATTCAACCTTGTCATGGCAGCTGAGGCAATCTCAAGTCTTGTCTTGATTTCTTTAATTGATCTTCCATCACTACATATAGTGGACCCGAGATATTTAAAGGGTGTCAACATCTTCTAATATTTAAATTTATTGGTCGGAACATTAACTTCTTCTATGCTTTTTTCTTATATTAATTCCATATAACGTAATGACATCAGATCAAATATCATCAGCAAAACGTAGATTACAACAGAGGGAATATGGTTTCTTATGGCTATTCACCAATATCTTGCTTTTTTCCATCCATAAACAACTTTCTCCAGTCATAGATGTAGTCTCTGAGAAGTTGCTGATCTGATCCAGCTATCAGATCAATATCATCAGCAAAACGTAGGTTGCACAGAGGTCGGCCTCCAATCGATATGGTTGATTTATAATCGTAGAGAGCCTCCTGCATAATATGTTCTAGATATATATTAAAGAGCACTGGTGACAGGATACATCCTTGGCGAACTCCTACAGTTGTTTTGAAAAATTCTCCAATGTCGTTGCTACAAAAACAGCACTGCTTGCGTCCTTGTATAGTGCTTCAATGATATCTATGATGTTGGTATCAAAATTGAATTTTCTCATTATTTGCCATAAGCCTTCATGCCAAACTCGATCGAAGGCGTTTTGTGAAATCGATGAAGTTATGGTATAAATCGTGTTGATGCTGGAGATGTTTTTCGCTAAGTAATCTAGTATTGAAGATTTGTTCTGAGGTACTTCTTTTTTGGTCTAAAGCCAGCCTGTTCCTCTGACAAGATTTCTTCTGATTTCTGTTTTATTCTGTTCAAAAGTATCCTTAACATCACCTTACTTGGATGACTAATAAGGCTAATGTTTCTGTAGTTCTTGCACATTTTTAGATTTCCTTTCTTTGGAAGCGGTATTACTAATGACTGCGTCCATTCTTTTGGCCATTTTTTTGTACTCCATATCTTCTGGCAAATTGTTGTCATGATTTTTACTATATCTGGTCCTCCATATTTCAAGAGCTCTGCTGGTATATTATCCACACCCGGTGACTTCCCTCCTTTCATCGAACATATAGCCTCTTCCACTTCTTCCCGTAATATTGCTGCATTTCCGAGTTCCCTGTTTTCGCACTTAATGTTGTTTAATATGCCTAAGTCAGTGTCAAGTTTACAGTTATATAATTCTTTACAATATTCTGTCCACCTTCTCGTTACAGCTGTTTTTTCATTGAGCAGAGCCCCATTGCTATCTTCTATGACAGTTACCCTGGGCTGTTGAGGTTTTGATAGTTTTCTTTTATTAGCCCCGTATTAATGGACTCACATTGATCAGCTACCCATTTTTCTTTGGCCTGGTTCATTTTCCTTCCATTTGTTTCACCATACTAATTTTTTTATTCACTTCATACCTATTGCCATGCTTGCTTCAGGATCCCGCCCTCTTATCACATAACTTTAGAAAATCTGAAACCATTTTGTTTATTTCTTTCTTTTTACGTGTATCACATAACTTTAGAATGATCATCTTCATAACCCATGTTGTTTGTATCATCCACAAATTTTCTTTCGCGCGATTTACCAAGTATTTCTAAATTGAATCTTAACTGATTCAATGAGCATTATAGTTCTTTTTTAATGTTCTCTGTGATTGAGTTGATATCATCCTCCAAAAAGTTGAGAGCTGCGAATTTTCCTCCAACATTTTGCCTCAAAAGATTCCCGCGATTTCAGGATTTTCATTTTCTAAATTGAATCTTAATGAAACATCTGTTTTGATTATAAGTTCTTTTTACATTTAAGCTTAGCGTCATTAAAATGTCGTGATCAATACCAATGTAGGATTTCAAACCAGGAAAACTGTTAGTCGCCATAACGTCTTTTCCCACACGATGAAGATACGGTTAATAGCTGGACTTAAAATTTTTGGATACAGAATAAAAACGTTTGATATCCTCTGTTTTTGGGGCTAGTAAAATAGTAATAGAAAACTAGGGCTAATGTGTTTGTTTTTTTCATGATTTTATATTTCATTTTGTGTATTTATTATAAAAGTGCCTATTATTTAATACCATACGATGACTAACAGACGAGAAGAGACGTTTTAGCCGACACAATTTAATAGCTATTAACGATATTTCAGGCGATAGTGCGATATTTTGTGTAAACGACGCCGACGCATATGGATAATTAAATAATAATTAACATTGCACGCTGACTGCTGGCGCGAGCAGGGGCGGAAGAGTTGCATAACTCCATCCGACCTAAACTCAGCGATAGCGAAGGCTGACCGTGTAGGCGTAAAGGAAAACACCGTGTGCCTTGTAAATTTAATCAGGACTGACGGAGTGGAGGAGAGATCGTCTTGTCCCCGTCTGTGTGTATATAGTTTCATAGGATAGTAGCATTTTTTTCTCCATGAATGTTTCTTATATTCTTCGCAGACCTGATCACAAGAGCATCCAGCGGTTTTTTTTTTTGGTGTTTGTTTCACTTTTGGTTTTTCTGGGTTGCTTGTTTCTCTACTTGGTTTGAGCGGTACCGATTTTTCATTTATAAAACGTGTACTCGCCAAAGATACATGAGAAACATTTTAACTTATAAGTTTAACTGGACTTACAAAACCCCGATATTTTTTCCAATTTTACCAGCCCACTGGGGTGTACAAAATAACATTATTGTTCCCGATTTCGTATTCAAGCGGATTTATCCAGATTTTACGCAGTGCAGAATCGGAGCTCTAACATAGAGCTGTCCGATAGGATTATCATCATTATCCTTTGTAACATTTTTTTAGCATCCAGATGTTTCCCAATACTGGAAGTATTTTCCTCTTTTAACAGTGAACCCCAAGAGCACGTTCCAACATCAACTATTCGCGGTGACATTTGTTCATCCAGGGAAAAAACAACACCAGATTCGGCGTTCACCTCACTGGTCTTTGTTTGTTAGAGGATGAATTGAGGCCAATTTGGGAAGTGAACCGGATAATATATGTATTCAGGGACAATTGTATTTCCAAGGGATATCACCAAGAGTAGGTAAGAGTGAGTGAGGGGCCACTGTTTGAAAGAGTGTGTGAGTATTTTTCTTTGTTTTAGGGAATTTACCAACATTGGATTTGCTTCAACTTGTTTACTTTACTGGGTAGCACATAGTTGGAACTCGTTTACTTTACAGTCTACTCTGTAACATAGTGCTAACCTTCGACCTTTGGGTTAATAACTTTGGGTTCTTTTCTCCATAGGGGATGGCGCATCTATTCTGCTATTTCATATGTATCAATGTATCAGATTTCAAATCTGATTTTATTTGATCTTTTTTTTTTAGATATTTGACGTTGTCGAGTTTAAATGATAATAAACTACAAAGAAACTTACCTTTGTGTGTTGGTCAGACCCATACCCATTTAACAGTAGTTTTTCACGTCTGTGTGTCTTGTTGTCACATTGCTCTGTGTGTGTGTGGGTGGGGGGGGGGGGGGGTAAACTTATCTATTCTTGATAGGGAGAAAAAAAGCTGTCTTGCAATAAAGTACAGTCATATGGATAGGCTGGAAGAGATTATCTAATCACTCCAGAGACAGATCTTTTTTCCTTAATTCTACCACTTGTGAAAAAAGTATATTTCTATACCTTCTTGCGTATCTGTCGACATCCACTCTATATACTCAGACAAGCCAAACAAAACAATTAACCTTCCGTACGACAGAATGGTTACCAGGTTGTTAATGCTAGCTAAAACCATGCATTTACTGCCTGTCTTTACTCACTCAAGCTTACTTTTTCGTCCCCGCCTCTTTTCTTTGAACACAAGCAAACGAAGTGTTTACAAACTTTCGTGACCTGCCCGTCATAACAGGTAGCGAATCAAGTTTGTTTACCTCGTCTTCTCACGACCAAAAACAACTTCGCGGAGGAGTGTGGAGGCTGAGATACAAAGAATGAACCAGAGTTGGGGCACTGTACGAAGGATGGCCACCGACCGAGCAAAGTGGAATCAATTTGTTGTTGCCCTACAAGACGCCACCGGGCGTGATGGCCACTGGCTGCTTTGACGGTCGGCGACTGAGGATCAAAGAAGAAGACCAATTGCCAAATATGGCCTCCACAGCTTCCTATAGCTTAGGGCCTCACCAAGTCTAAATCCGGCCCTGTTCATATCCCTAATATGCCCTCTCCTCCCTTGCAAAGAATATTACATGAAGTATATTAATGACAAGAATTGTTCGATGCAAAATGTATGTCCGGCAGTTAACTAATGTCGTCTCACAATATGGCGACCTTAAACAAGTACAGGAAGTGAAATCAAGGATTACAGAAGAAACTAGAAAGAAAAAAAGCCGGAGAAGAAAAATACTGAAGCGAAAGAAAGATAGGGGAAAGGGAGGAGAGAGAGAACGAACGGTCGAACTTTATTTTTAAAGGGTTGAGAGAGAGAGAGAGAGAGAGAGAGAGAGAGAGAGAGAGAGAGAGAGAGAGAGAGAGAGAGAGAGAGAGAGAGAGAGAAATCCCATATCAATCAAAGAAGATTCTCGAAAATAAAAGCGAGTCTTGTTCATCAGTTGTATCTTGAGCGGGAAGTGGCGTCTGGGATAATGGACAGAAGCCGTTAGTAATTTCGGCGCTGAAGAGCCAGGTTAAATCAGAACTGAATAATCTAAGATTAATACTCCACAAACTATGTCAGCGATTCAAAAGAGTTGTGATACAGTGGATTATATTTTACTGCAACATACCTGGCAATAAAGAGGCTGCCAGATTGGCAATGGAAGGCAGAAAGCGTTCTCAGCTTGTTAAAAAAAAAAAAAAGTAGCGGTACTATAGCAGAGCCTGAGGTTGGAAGTGAAGTGTTAAAGACTTCACCATACTAGGTCCAGATTTATGACGTGGGACGATCACTTCTTTTCCTTTCTGCCTTTGCCTTCCCTAACTCAAGAGCAGAGCCAGATACCCATTTACAGCTGAGTCGACTGGAACGAGACGCGATCAGGTTTTGATCCCGGAACATGGTAACTGTGCCGCGAGAGAAAAGCGCTTTATATAGAGTTACAAACAACCGGAAGCTGATGACCATCCCTCTCTTCTCAAGCTTTCTTTAACAGTTGAATGGGGGAAAAAAGCAAAAAAAAAAAAACACATACACACACAAATAGTAATACGTCTTACAAGGAGAAAGGACAAGAAAAACCTACGTTGCGGCCACAAGGCCTTCGTCAGGGACAGACAAACAAGAGACGGGAGGGAAAGAAAATGAGAATTAAGTAGAGAACATGAAACTATAAAAATAAGAGAAAAACAACTCCCTTATGTCCAGTCACATGGTGAAGATGGCTGCCACTAAACCGGAAAGCGGAAGTCGATAGTACATTAAAAACAAAAAATAAGAAATAATGAAAACAAGGACCGGAAAAGAGTGAGAAACAAAAAACACAAAAAATTTAAACTATATAAAGTGAGGGAAAAGCGATTTTAAAAAAAAATATTATTAAAAAAAAAAAAAAAAGTAAAATAAAATAAATGTAAATAAAATAAATTTTCTTTTAAGCAAATTCAAGACGTCTGGAAGTTTACGAAGAAGATGAAGAGGACGAGGAAGAAGAGGACAAGAAAGAGGAACAGGAGGAGAAGAGGAAGAAGAGGAGGAAGAGGAAAAAAAAATAAAATAAAGTGGAAGTAACCCTTAACGCAAGAGTTTTATTGTAAGGGAAATAATGAATTGCGAAAAAAGGGGCGTACGCTTGGGATGATAAATGATAATGCGCTTTTATATAAATATTTTTTTCCTTTTAAACAACTGGATCAGTGAGTAATTTTAATTACAGCTTTTAGCAGTGACCAACATTTATGTTAGATATGGTGTGGCCCTAAGCTATAGAAAGCTGTGAAAGCCCTTTTAGGCAATTGGTAACGGAGAATCAGGCCGTGTAACAACTTCCGTTTAGACATTCATTTAGGCATATCGTGTATGATGTAAGGCGGTACTGACATTGTAAATGGAAATTAGCATTATAGACTTAATCCTACTATAACTATTTCTATAACTATTTGTGCCGCTAAGCCCCAGGCCTCACTACACCATTGTTAGAGAGGCCCATTCAGACGGTGAGGCCCTATGCTGTAGCTTGTTTACCTTATGCCTAAATCCAGCCCTGCATGTAACCTTTACATTAGATGTCACTTAACCAACAAAAAAAAAATGTTCAATGCACTTAGCTTCAATGAAAACAGTGGCTTTCCTAAAATGTTGGTTTTGTATTCACTTGTTAAATGACTTTCCTTATTTCTCCGCATATTTGACAGTTTCAGATAACTGTAAAATTGTTAGTTATATTCCCCTTTCTCATTATGCGAAAATGATGCCTCTCAGACGTTAGAACAGCCTCATTATATCTGTTTCAGACAGGTTGTTTAAAAACAAAAAAATACCGTTGCACATTCTGATTACTTGTTCAGGGTTTAGGAAAATGTGTGTTTGATTTAGCGAGCCAAGGTGGCAGAGTTTGAAATGTGTGTCTGGAAATACAAGAATAAACGTAATTCTTTCTTTGTTTCATGACAGAAATCCCAGAAGTTTTACATTGACCTACAGATGCCGAGCTATAAACAGAAGCCAATTAAAAAAAGATGCCGACCAAAAAACAGAAGCCGAGCAAAAAACAGACGCCAGGCTTTATGTACAATAGCAGATCAACATCAATGGGAGCTATAGAGGTGGCTTTAGGAATCATACCCTTGGAATTACGGAGAAAGGAGTTAAGACTAAATTACATGAACAGAGTTATGTTGGATAAGTCTCACCCAGCACATACAGCTTTTACCAGATGCCAACTAACAACTCAGGCCAAGCCAATGAATACCACTTGATACCCTACATGATGGAAGTGTATGGAGGAAATTGTCCATCTGGGTACATTAATTACATCAATTAATAACAGTTGTGAATACAAGCCAGTGATTCCGCCCTGGGAGATCAAGAAACCAGACACGGACTACCACCTAGCAGAAATACTTAAGAAAACAAATAATATAGAAAATATTAAAAACACAGCCAATAAATATATACAACAAATATCAAAAGACAGCATTACTGTGTACACAGATGGATCCAAGGGAGAGGATGGCAAATTGGGGATAGGAATATATATATATTCCAATATGGAAAATGGCAAAAGAATATAGCATCACGGAAAATACATCCATTTTCACTGCAGAGATGGTGGCAATACTAAAAGCACTAGAAATATTCTCTAATAACCCTCCCAAAAAATTAACAGTTTTAACTGACTCTCTTTCAACAATTAAAGCACTTAGAAACTTACGAGAATGTAGTAGACCTGATATAGCAGAGGAGATTTTTCTGGCTACTACATACTTATATTCTAGAGGATGTTCAGTATTAATTGCTTGGATACCTTCACATGTTGGCATAGAAGGAAATGAAAAGGCAGATAAAGAAGCCAAGAAAGGTAGATCTGATAAAAATATAATAAATGTAGGGATGAGTAAATCAGAAATTAAGAGCTTAATTAAAGATTTAATAACAGATGAATGGAAAGCAGAGTGGGATAAAAATCTGAAAGGAAGACATGCATATAAGATGTTCAGGGCTCCAACAAGAAAATGTCAGATATCTAGGGAATTGAAAATTCCCAGTAATAAGAAACTTCTCAGACTACAGCTGGGAAAAGGCTATTGCAGAATAGAAGAACCTTACTGTGCAGGATGTCTTCAAGACAATAATATAGAACATTTCTTGTTAAAGTGTAAGAGGTATGACCAAATGAGAATACCAATATTGGATTATTTGCAGGCATCCAACTTACCTATAAATATAGAGGAGGTGTTGAGAATGGACAGACCTAGGGAACTGCATAATATAGTCAAACAATATTTAACACGAACACATGTTAATATATAGTGGCTGGGAATGTGAAGGTCTGATGCTGTTCTTACAATGCATGTGACTTTAAACAGATGAAAGTCAATTAAATATCTGTTAAAGTCAGTTATATAACTAGAACCACCAGGCCTTTACACCCCTCCACTTTAATATTATTCTTGTTCATAGTTTCTTCTTGATTTTGTTTGTGTGTTTTTTATTTTTTATTTTACTATTTAACGTATAGGCCTAAGCACAATTGTGAGTATCCCTATTTTCAAATGTGATGCCACTTTCTCATGTCGGCAGTTGTTCATATTATTTGGAATTGAAAACAATATATATCCTAATTATAACCCATCAGAGGTTGAACGGGATTTCTGTTTATCTTCATAAATTAACAAAAAAAAATAAAAAAAAAGACGCCAGGCAAAAAAAAAAAAAAAAAAAAAGAAGCCGGGCAAAAAAAACCCCGACAGACTACACTCCCAAGAATCCATAATGACGAACAAGATGGACATACTACATTCTCCGCATGCAAACATTACCACAGAATCATTGGTCTTGAACCTGCAGGGAGACGGTAGAAACGTATTAATAAAATACGGGCTTAAAAAGTAACAAAAACGAATGACGACCAAGAAGGGGTCATATATGAAACCTTGGAAATAACGCAAAACCACGGGTTGTTACTGAAGAAGACTCCTCCTGCCCCCCCCCCCCCCCCCCCCCCCCCCCCCCCCCCCCCTCCTCCCCCCCCCCCCCCCCCCCCCCCCCCCCCCCCCCCCCCCCCCCCCTACACACCTACTTTACGACACTCTGGACAGCTGTTGTCCAAAATACGCATATAAACTCACAAATACAAACACGCATGAAATACATTAATTCACTCAACAAGCAGATCAACCACCTTCTTTCTTCAGATAACCCAAAACCTTCATTCGTAGCTGAACTGTCCGTGTTGTGACACGAATGTACCTGTTTTTCTGAACATAACTGGACGTATTCGCGGCACTGAGTTTGTGAATGTCGTCTGAAGGTAACACGAAAATCCGGAATTTCGGGCATTTTTTCTTAAAATTCCTAGGGGCCACCGATGTTCGAAATACTTTGCCACCGCGACAACATGTATTTTTGAAGTAAGACCGGCATACAGACATACCAGCAGGCATATCAGATGGATAGGTAGGCTGGCATAAGGACATAAAGTCAGACAGGCAGACAGCCAGACAACAAATAGATATGTTATTAAAAATTGTGTAATGGACAGAATAAACTGAATAGAACAGAACTAGAAAGATAAATGGACAGACATATTGCAAACAGTCAGACAAATAAATTGATAAATGGAGGTTTAGACATACAGACAGAAGACAGGCAGACAGACAGACAGACAGACAAACGAACATATAAACAAAAAGATTAAGACAGACAAACGGGTGGACGGACAGACAGACAGACAGACGGGCCTGCAGTCAGACAGATAGATAGATAGATAGATAGATAGATAGATAGATAGATAGATAGATAGATAGATAGATAGATAGATAGATAGATAGATAGATAGATCTGGTATAGGTGCACGTCCTTTAGAAAAAGCGATTATTTCAAGGGAAGCAACAACATAACCTCTTGCCAGCCCAGGAGACAACTCCAGGGCCTAAATAAGCAACAACCAGTTCTGTCAACGAATTGTCGGCACATCTCGCTGCTGTTGTAACATTTCTCAGAGTTGACTCTGCTGCCGTAACATTTCTCCCGTGTCTGATACTCTGTTTACAAACCTTGAACTGCGGCTTTGTTGGATTGTAGTCTGTCAAAACGGCAAGCAAACAAGAAATCTAGAAGAAACATCCCCTGACATGGGAGGATGCTAACGCTTTTCGTTTGCTTGAGTTATTTATTTTATTTTTTCGTTGTGAATAATGAGAAGAAAAACAGGTAGTAAGGTAGAAAGGAGACAGGTTGGTGAATTAATATTTTTAAATAAGAGGAAAAGGTTTGAAGAACCCAATTTTATTACTGTTATCTCCAAAAAAAAAAAACGGAATAAAAAGGTCCATACATTCTATTTCATAGAATAAGGAACAAACACATAGAACTATTAGTGGAAAATAGTAAGGGATTTATTAACATGTTAAAATAAAATAAAATAAAAGGAAGTGGCTCGGGAGTCTGCAATAAGACTGTCGTAGATTTTATTGAGATAGGTTGAAGATGTTTAAGGTCCCGTCTAAGCAGAGGTGATAATGGTAAACTATGTCAGAATAAGGGGTAAGAAATAGCTTTAGTTTTCCCAAAGGGGGTGAGAGTGTAAGAGAAAGGACAGTCTCTGGATTGAGTAATTGCTCTAATCCCAGCCTATCTCGCGACAATATTTAACTAGACTCCCTTTCTCTCCTGGTACACATATATACGAGTTACACTCCACTTACATATACACAATTCTGTGACATAATACGTACAGACGTGAACCAAGCTATGGATAACATATACTGGGCAGGGGTTTTGACCAACACGATAACTTACGGTTTTATTATGTTTTATTATCTTAAAGAAATCACATACAACAATATTATCTATCAGAAGGTATAGTTTACAGACATAAAAAATGCAAGAAAATGTATTAACCCAATAGGCTCTCCTCTACTGTAAAGGAATCCCAAAGTAGATCCTGACAGAGGTAATTAACCCAAAAGATTACAGTTAATAATAATATATATAGGGATAGACGATAAAGTAAAAGAACCAAGTCTCTAGTTAATAAATCCAGAAACAAAGAAGACAAGAAAATGATATAACAGTATTTGCGAACCCGAAAAGACTGAAGTGAGTATAATGATTATACAAAATATGAAATATTCATTTCTCTTTCTTATAGTCTGTCAGTCTGTGGCCACAAGCAATCAGCAATCACACTTACCTACTACTCTTTAACACATCTGTGTATCTTTGACATATTTCAGGGTGGTGCTATCCAAGGGACCCCAGTTCCTCCAAAAATGATTAATTTTTCCTAATGGGGAACGTCCGCTTAAATAATGCTAATATTATGTGTCAAAAAATCACGTCAGGTAGTGCAGGTAAATATATATTGCGATCAAAATGTTCACCATGGGCAGCATACAGATGTCCGATATTTAAGGAAAATGTCTGGTGGGTACACTGTTAGAAAACCAATAAGGATAAGCAAAGGATCTCCTATCTGATTTTATCTCTCACTCTGGGGTTGGGTGCCGGTTATGGACCCAAGTATTCCTTTTTCTGGATAAATCCACTTGAGAAAAGAAGAAAAAAAAAACTACGATAGTCAATATTCTGGAAACAATGTTTATATATAGATATTTGGCCACCACAGGCGGATCAGATTTGCTGTGAACAATCTGGGTAATTTCTTGTCCAGTTCTGATTTTTATATTCTTTAAAATGTTTATATGTGGGGACTTTCTCTCTGTAATAAAACCACAAGAGAACCGCACAGGTCCAAATCTAGGACCCAATAATATTTTAAGAATGTTTCTGGAGCTATTCAGACCGCTAGATCGCAGGGTTGATTGCCTAGATGTAGAAAAACAAACATTATAACAATGATATCATTATTATATTCTACACTCGTTAGGTAAGACCTCTAGATCACTCCGGTATTAAATTATATTTAAAACCCACAAAACTCTAGTAATTCACAAAATTACGCATGATGAATAAAAGTATGTTTATCTTTAATTATCAGTCGCCTAGCTTATATTAATTAATATAAAGCGTCTCTTACTGGGGGAATAGCAAGAAATAAAATTTACTTATTACAGTTGGAACTATTTAATATGCTTATTTAATAAACACAGAAGTCCCAGTGAAAACATTAACACGTTAAGGCACTCAAAATTCTAATATATATATATGATTACCGTCACGCAAGGACAAATTGACACTCTCCACGAATCTAAAAGGAATTATCTTTATATAAGACTCCAAGATTCGCGCTAGAAGATATCACCAATTCCTGGGGTAGACTGATGATGAATTTTCTAAAACTGCGCTAATATACTGAATCGGCCCATGTTCCCGTGACTGGCAAACGCACCTGCGAATTCTTCGTCCATTCTATTATCAGGTGTTAAACAGAGGGTGCTGATCTCGGCTCTTGACATTGTAACCTGATCTCCGGGGGTCTGCCTCTCTGTGGGAATGTCAGTAAGAGATACCGCCGCGAGAGAAGACAACAAAAGGGCGAATGTCCAGATAACTTATGGCATACCAAACCAGCAATCGTGGGAATGACTCGAGTTGTTTAGATGTAATTACAGAAAAGGGGGACTGAGGGATTAAAGAAAGAGAGGCCCGATTTTCATACGTCACAGTCGTCCCCTCTTAAAGACATGAAACCATTTCGTGTTTCATTTATGACAATGGAGCTCTCTTGATCAGTAACTTGCAGGTGATTGTTGTTTTCGCTTTCCACCTCCTCTTCCGTGCTCCAATTTCTACTCATAAAATCTGCTCCCACGTTCTGTTTTCCCGGAATGTATTCCACTTTGAAAGAGTACACGCTTAGTAGCAAGGCCCAGCGCATGATCCTCGCGTTGAATTCCTTATTCGCCCCAAGAAAAGCTAAAGGAGCGTGGTCTGTTTGCACCGTGAATGTTACTCCGTAAAGATATTCATGGTATTTCCTTATGCCATGAACAAGTGCTAGACACTCTCTTTCGACGGTGGAATAGTTACGTTCTGCAGCATTCAGTTTACGGCTGCCATACGCAACTGGAAATAACAGATTCGGATCGGTGTCATCTGCTTGGAGCAGGGTTGACCCGATGCCCTGACCCGAAGCGTCGACCCGCAATATAAAAGGTTTCTTGAGGTCAGGTAGTCTCAAAATGGGGTATTCAGACAACTGACCTTTTAAAGCGATGTAAGCTTGTTCGCACTTCGAATCCCAAATAACCTTGTCCGGGCGCCCTTTTTTTGTAAGGTCAGTAAGGGGTGCCGTTAGCCCGTTGAAATTCTTGATAAATTTCTGATAGTAAGCACACAGTGATAGAAAAGAACGGGTGTCTTTCTTCGTTCGGGGTCTTTTTGCTGCAATTATTTTCTCAATGTTCTTGGTAACTGGCCACATGCAGCCTTGAGAAATGGTATGACCCAGGAAGTCTAGCTTTTGAAATCCGATGAGACATTTGCTAGGTCTAGCTGTGAGACCAGTTTCCTGTAGTCGCCTGAAGAGCATAGCAACCGTAGCAATATGTTCATCATAGTTTTCCGATGCAATTAATATGTCATCCATGAAATTATGGATATGGGGACTTTGCAAGGGTTCTAAAAGCTTCCTCATCATTCTGGTGAAGACTCCTGGTGCGTTGTGCAATCCGAACGGCATTACGTTGAAAGTGTAGTGTCCTTCACTGGTGCTAAAAGCTAACAAAGGCTTAACTTCCTCCTTGACTGGTATTTGGTAGTAACCTTTACTCAAGTCAATCTTTGAGAAAATTCTTGCCTTGCTAAGCTTAGTGAACAGCTCAGAAGCGCTCTGTAGAGGTTCGGGCTGGAATTCCGTTACTGTGTTAAGTAAACGGTAATCTATGCACAGCCGAACTTCCTTATTGGGCTTCTGTAACAGTACTACACTCGAACTGTAAGGAGAAGTAGACTCACTGATAATTTCGGCTTGACGTAGCTTGTCTATCTCTCCACGTAGTGCATCAGCTTTAGCGTACGGAATGGGGTAAACTCTGGTTCGAACAGGGGTCTCGTTGGTCAGTTTCATATCGAATTCTATGAGATTTGTTCGACCAGGTACATCCGTTAAGACTGCAGTGTACTGTTTCAGTAGCGCCCTGGTTTCTGTCTGTTGTTCTTCCGAGAGATTTTCGCCGAATTTGACATCTTTGAAAGAATCCGTTTGTTGCAATGGATACTCCATGCAACTATCGTCATCTTCCTCATTTTCCGTCGCTATGGCGACCGCCAGGAGATGTTCGGAGGACGGCACCCGTCTTTCCAGTATTTCTTTAGCAGATTTACGTGGTAGACCTTCTCCTTTCCTTTAATAGAGATCTTGTAGTTAGTGCGGGGGATCTTTTTAAGGATGGTAAACGGCCCTTGCCATCCGATGCGAAGTTTGTTGTTTCCAGTTGGAAGTAGCAACAAAACTTTCTCCCCTGGTTGGAGTTCTCTCTCTTTCGCTTCTTTATTGTATCGTTGAGCGTGCTTTGCACGTGCTTTCTTAAGGTTGGTTGTTGCTAGGTCCCATCCTAGTTGTAACCTTTCCTTGAGCTCTGATACATATTTGCTTGCTGAGACGACTGTCTCGTCAGCCTTCTGGTCTGTCAGGGACCGAAGTAAGGCTTCTAGCGGCCCCTTAATAGGTCTGCCGAATAAAAGTGTAGCTGGTGGAAATCCTGTAGATGCCTGGGGAACCTCCCTGTAGGCGAATAAGGCTGCAGGAATGAAAAGGTCCCAATCTTCAGGTTTCTCTTGTCCCAGCTTACGTAACATCATGGTGAGGCTGTCGTTGAAGCGCTCCACAAGCCAATTTCCGGCCGGATGGTAGGGGCTTGTGTGGATGTGTTTGGCCCTCAAGATCTTAAAGATCTCCTCCATTAACAGGCTACGGAATTGGGATCCGTTATCCGTCAAAACTTGTTGAGGGAATCCCAACCGTGTAAATATCTGCACTAGGGCTTCTGCGACATGCTTGGAATCTGTGCATGTTAGCGGTACTGCTTCGGCCCACATTGTGCAAGTGTCGACTAAGGTCAGGATGAACCTGTTCCTTCTTTTGGTTCTTTCCAGGGGTCCAATGATGTCGACAGCAACCCGTTCAAATGGAGTCCCCACAATTGGCATTTGCCCCATGGGTACTGGGGGTGTCAAGTGCTTGGGTGCTACCCGTTGGCACTGGGCACAGGATTTCACATACCTGATAATGTCAGAGTTCATTCCTGGCCACCAATAGTGGGTTTTTATTCGCTGAATAGTGGCGTTTTGTCCCATATGTCCGCTAAAGGGAAGAGAGTGCCCCATTTCTAAGATTTGGTTTCTGTACTGTTTCGGTACTAGGAGCTGGTTATGCCCTTGATCAGGTTTGCCCGTTCTGCGATACAGTACACCATCCTTAGAGAAGATGTCTCCGTTGTGTCTGGGGTCCTTAGCCATGGGCAGTTTTTTAAAGCAGGGCTCCAAGGTAGGGTCCTTTTGTTGCGCCTCTTTTAGTTCCATAGGTAACAAATTTGGCGCAGGCTCCCTTTCCTTCTGGGCTTGCCCTCTTGTGGTTACTGCTGCCACAATCGGCTCATTTGGTCTCCCAATAAACACATATCTACATCCCAGGATAACTGGGTAGATAGGATCATCCATAATGGCCGCTTTAATAACACCTCTGACAAAATCAGAGTGTATTTCTACCAGTGCGATAGGAAGCGTCCTGGGTGCATCACTCTTGAAAACTCCACTAAGTTTGACGGTGTCTTCTGTCTCTTGACCGGGTTTGACCAGGTGCCTTGCGACTATACAGTCAAAGGATAAACCCGTGTCAAAAAGACAAGATGTTGAAGTCCCGTTCAAAATAACAGTTCCTCGCATTGAGGGCCTCTCCCCCTCAGGTTGAGAATCACTGACATTGATTCTTCCTTGCGAGGCTGTTTGCAAGCATCCGATGCGATTTGGCCCGGTGTGCTTGCCCTGATCAGATGTCCCGTGCGCAGGGGTTTTCCCTTTGTCACCCTGTCCTTTCTGGCCGCGCTGCCACGTAGGACAGTGGAGTTGATCAGGATTGTTGTGGGTGGGATATCTGGTTTTGAAGAATTTCGATTTTTCCTGTGGAGGATGTTGGGGTACGGCTTCTCGTTGGTTATGGTGATGGGAAGAATGGGAAGACTGCTCTAGATTATTTTTTCGAGCAGGCTGATCTGTCGGTTTGCGTTTGGTGCTGGGAAGCTCGGCCATAGCATTTATGTACCGTTCAGACTTACTGAGAATGTCATCTAACTTGACTGCGCCTTGTTCAGCCAGGAATCTACGGGTTTCACTTGACAAAGTGGTTTTTATTTGTTCTATAAGAACGAACTCCTCAAGACCTTCGTAGGTGAGAGGGAGCTCGGAAAGCTCCATGCACTTTGTCAAATATCCCTTCAGCCGTGAAGAAAACTGCTGAAATGTTTCAGTGTTCTCCTTTCTGCTGTTTCTGAACATTTGCAGAAACTTACGAGCGTTCATTTCGAAACGCTCCAGTAAAGCCTTCTTTAGCATGTCGTAGTTGTCTTGACTGCTTCCCAGTTTCATGTAGACTTCATAAGCACTACCTTTCAAAGCATGTGAAAGCTTTAGGCACCACCGGGAACTCTCTAACCCATACAGATTTGCCATTCTCTCAAATTTTTCGAGAAACGAGTCAATTTTCTCATTGGGGCTTGGGAAGGGTTCCAGGGCGAAAGACATAGCTGTGAGTTGGGGAGAATGAGTGCTGGAGTGATCAGTTAACGATGAATGGGGAGATGACGGCTCTCCATTGCTGGAAGTAGAGGCAGCCCCGCGACTTTGGACTTCTAGAGCCTTAAGCGCCAACTCGTGCTGTCTCTCCTTCTCTCGTTCCTCGTATTGTCTCTCCTTCTCTCTTTCATTTGCCCTGCGAGCATCCATCTCTGCCTCAATTTTCTTCTGCTGTAATAGAGATTGATGCTCTTCCGCTTCTTTCCTATCCGCTTTATCTTCCTTCTCTCTAGCTTCTGCTACTTTCTGCTCCGTGTCATATCGGTCAAGTTCTGTGTTGACGAACGCGGTCACTTCCTCTCCTTGCAATCCTGTCTCCCTTGCTTCCTCTCTCAGCATAGTCCTAAGTTTTACACGCTCAGCCATGTTAGAGAACTGAATGCCACTCACCCGGGGAAAAAAAAAGAAGGAAAGAAGGAGAAAAACTATATCCTTAGCCGCTTACGAGAAAAACCAACAAAGATGTTATTATTTACCCTGAGATACCTCCTCCTGTTATCAGTTTACTAATCTATCGCTGTTATCTCTGGCACTTAGGCTCCTAATACAGACGACTTAATCCAAAAGTGGTAGATCAGATAACCTGGAAAAACTACTATTACTAACGGTGGAGAAAAATATTTTCATTTAAAAAACAATTTAAGGAGAAAAAAAAATTTCCTTAAAAAAATTAAACTCCACCCCAAAACTCGCCCACTGAAGTCAGTTAAGAGAAGGGACGTTATTAACTTGACTAAAAAGTCAGAACAAGCCGGCCTTTGCTTAGCTCAACTCTGCTGCTTCCAAAAAAAAAAACCCTAGTGATTGATAAGCAATCACGCGAAATAGCGGTCTGTTACAAAATTACCAAATATCATACATTCAACAAAGATTATTATCAAACCAAGTTTCCCGTAACTACTGCTGTGGAAAGAAACACATCCTATATGTGTGTATGGTCAAACACCCAGTAACTAAGAGCGTTGTCTAGGGGGTAATTATTTATTCCTTAAATCACAAGACAAACTCACAACACACTCTATCTAGATGAAACTTCTGATTCAGTATCAGACTTTAGACTTTTATCTAGACTCAAACTTGGATCTTAATCCCACGACGAGCCAACCATTTATGTCGTAGATTTTATTGAGATAGGTTGAAGATGTTGAAGGTCCCGTCTGAGCAGAGGTGATAATGGTAAACTATGTCAGAATAAGGGGTAAGAAATAGCTTTAGTTTTCCCAAAGGGGGTGAGAGTGTAAGAGAAAGGACAGTCTCTGGATTGAGTAATTGCTCTAATCCCAGCCTATCTCACGACAATATTTAACTAGACTCCCTTTCTCTCCTGGTACACATATATACGAGTTACACTCCACTTATATATACACAATTCTGTGACATAATACGTACAGACGTGAACCAAGCTATGGATAACATATACTGGGCAGGGGTTTTGACCAACACGATAACTTACGGTTTTATTATGTTTTATTATCTTAAAGAAATCACATACAACAATATTATCTATCAGAAGGTATAGTTTACAGACATAAAAAATGCAAGAAAATGTATTAACCCAATAGGCTCTCCTCTACTGTAAAGGAATCCCAAAGTAGATCCTGACAGAGGTAATTAACCCAAAAGATTACAGTTAATAATAATATATATAGGGATAGACGATAAAGTAAAAGAACCAAGTCTCTAGTTAATAAATCCTGAAACAAAGAAGACAAGAAAATGATATAACAGTATTTGCGAACCCGAAAAGACTGAAGTGAGTATAATGATTATACAAAATATGAAATATTCATTTCTCTTTCTTATAGTCTGTCAGTCTGTGGCCACAAGCAATCAGCAATCACACTTACCTACTACTCTTTAACACATCTGTGTATCTTTGACATATTTCAGGGTGGTGCTATCCAAGGGACCCCAGTTCCTCCAAGAATGATTAATTTTTCCTAATGGGGAACGTCCGCTTAAATAATGCTAATATTATGTGTCAAAAAATCACGTCAGGTAGTGCAGGTAAATATATATTGCGATCAAAATGTTCACCATGGGCAGCACACAGATGTCCGATATATAAGGAAAATGTCTGGTGGGTACACTGTTAGAAAACCAATAAGGATAAGCAAAGGATCTCCTATCTGATTTTATCTCTCACTCTGGGGTTGGGTGCCGGTTATGGACCCAAGTATTCCTTTTTCTGGATAAATCCACTTGAGAAAAAGAAGAAAAAAAAACTACGATAGTCAATATTCTGGAAACAATGTTTATATATAGATATTTGGCCACCACAGGCGGATCAGATTTGCTGTGAACAATCTGGGTAATTTCTTGTCCAGTTCTGATTTTTATATTCTTTAAAATGTTTATATGTGGGGACTTTCTCTCTGTAAGAAAACCACAAGAGAACCGCACAGGTCCAAATCTAGGACCCAATAATATTTTAAGAATGTTTCTGGAGCTATTCAGACCGCTAGATCGCAGGGTTGATCGCCTAGATGTAGAAAAAACAAACATTATAACAATGATATCATTATTATATTCTACACTCGTTAGGTAAGACCTCTAGATCACTCCGGTATTAAATTATATTTAAAACCCACAAAACTCTAGTAATTCACAAAGTTACGCATGATGAATAAAAGTATGTTTATCTCTAATTATCAGTCGCCTAGCTTATATTAATTAATATAAAGCGTCTCTTACTGGGGGAATAGCAAGAAATAAAATTTACTTATTACAGTTGGAACTATTTAATATGCTTATTTAATAAACACAGAAGTCCCAGTGAAAACATTAACACGTTAAGGCACTCAAAATTCTAATATATATATATGATTACCGCCACGCAAGGACAAATTGACACTCTCCACGAATCTAAAAGGAATTATCTTTATATAAGACTCCAAGATTCGCGCTAGAAGATATCACCAATTCCTGGGGCAGACTGATGATGAATTTTCTAAAACTGCGCTAATATACTGAATCGGCCCATGTTCCCATGACTGGCAAACGCACCTGCGAATTCTTCGTCCATTCTATTATCAGGTGTTAAACAGAGGGTGCTGATCTCGGCTCTTGACATTGTAACCTGATCTCCGGGGGTCTGCCTCTCTGTGGGAATGTCAGTAAGAGATACCGCCGCGAGAGAAGACAACAAAAGGGCGAATGTCCAGATAACTTATGGCATACCAAACCAGCAATCGTGGGAATGACTCGAGTTGTTTAGATGTAATTAAAGAAAAGGGGGACTGAGGGATTAAAGAAAGAGAGGCCCGATTTTCATACGTCACAAAGACATTGATTACCGTCTATAAATCACTTATTAGGGGCTAACTTGACTACGCCAGTGTTATCTATGCATCAGCCGCTACTAGCAATAAGAACAAATTAGAGACAGTCCAAAACCAGGCACTCTCAATAATAGTAGGAGCTTCAAAGGGAACATCAGTAGAGGTATTAGACGTAGAGCTAGGCATTATACCCCTAGAGCTACGGAGAAAAGAGCCGAGCAAAAGTGGCAAAAGACTCAACCCACGCAGCGCACAAAACTTTTGATAAAAATAACCAAAACATAGGTTACATTTCACTAGACTATAATAGATACAATTACATGAATTTTCTAGTGGTCAGCTCATTTCCTTTCCCCACTTTCTCCCAGGTAATTAACTATTTTCTAATCAATATTACACTCCCTTCGGTGATAATTCGTCATGTTTGCTTTAAGCTTCTCGGCTTTGCTAAGATTAGGCACAGGTAAAACCCCAGATGGGTCCGGTCAGTTTTCGCATAGTGACAGAGTGTTGTGTTTACCCAAGGCGTGCCGGGTGATAAATTATCCGTCTGCGGACATATTACTGACATGCACCTGGAAGACGGAATGAGGTTATAGCATCCGGATAGAAGTATTACGAAGATATTACTTGAGATAAAAGTAAGAAGTTATTTGTAATCACTGACTAGAATATTCGGAGGTTTCACGTCCATATTTTGGAGACGTGACCTTTTCTATAACACTCCTATGAGGACATTTTTTAAAATAAACTCATCCTGCCACACGCATGTTTGAAACTATTGGCGGGCATTCGGAATGTAGGCATAACAACATTTCCGATTGGAGCCTTGCCTAATGATAAACAACACGTGCCAGGAACGAAAGGGAGAATATAACTTGACACTTTTGCAGTTTAGAGCACTGTGAAAATTCGCCTCGTCAAGAAAACAACAAGACCTGCCAGAGTTAAGAATAGAATCCGAATTCATTTATCGGACCTGACTTGTTTCAGCCTCTTGAGGACTAAAAAACCCAGGAAAACTCCACCATTATTAGCAAGGAAAACCGGAATCTGATGAATCTGAGACACAGAGTCAAAGTGGGAACTTATTGTAAAGTAACAACACCACAGAACACGTGTAAGAGGCATCTTCAACAAGTTGCCTTAGCTATTTCTAGTGAGAAAGATTTGGATTAAACTAAAGGACAAAAATTGGGTATGAGGACGTTAGGAAGATCCGCGTGAAGATATTAGGCGAAATGGATCAATACTGATTGTTAAAATTTTTTTTTTAAATACATAAAAATCTGAGAAGATTTAGATTCAAACGAATAGTCAGAATTAAGTATAAGGATGCTAGGAAGATTTGCGGCCAAAACACAAGATTAAAAAGTAACAAGAGCAGGTTGAGAAGAATAGAATTAGGTGGAGGAATAGAAGAAAAAGAAAACAGCAAAAAAGATGCTCGAAGCTATGGATCTACACTGATGCGAGGAAAATGATTTTGAAGATGTGAGGAGGCTTTGGATTCATACTAGTAAAAAGAATTGGGTATAGAGATATATGTGAAAATATTCTAGGAAGATGTGTGTGTGTGTGTGTGTGTGTGTGTGTGTGTGTGTGTGTGTGTGTGTGTGTGTGTGTGTGTGTGTGTGTGTGTGTGTGTGTGTGTGTGTGTGTGTGTGTGTGTGTGTGTGTGTGTGTGTGTGTGTGTGTGTGTGTGTGTGTGTGTGTGTGTGTGTGTGTGTGTGTGTGTGTGTGTGTGTGTGTGTGTGTGTGTGTGTGTGTGTGTGTGTGTGTGTGTGTGTGTGTGTGTGTGTGTGTGTGTGTGTGTGTGTGTGTGTGTGTGTGTGTGTGTGTGTGTGTGTGTGTGTGTGTGTGTGTGTGTGTGTGTGTGTGTGTGTGTGTGTGTGTGTGTGGACAGATGTTATGAAAATATGAAATTGTGTGTGAAGATATAATTAAAACATTATGAAGATGCTTTGAACATATATGTATGTGAAGTTGGTATGAAAACACTATGATGATGTATGTGAAGTGTAGGACCACAGGGGCGTGAATTACAACAACAACAAAAAACTCACATTTTCTTTCATCTCGTTCTCCAGGGACCTGGATGATCCATATTCGCAGACTTCCTTAATAGCCTTGCTGGCATACTGACCGTAGTCCCAGATACGGTAATCGCTTCCGTGGGTAGCACCAACAACGTTCGACCAGTGCAGCTGGAACGCATCTGTCGAAAAATCAATAAATTATTAATTCAGCCAATCTCGCCAAATGTTCTTATATTTGTCGTATATTCGTCAAACTTTCCTTCCTGAATGACGGGAGTCTGAAAGAAAAGCATGGAACAGTAAAGAACAGCCGTGTGACCACATCTGAGGTTTAAAGATGTCTGCAAGAGAAACATGAAGCCACTGGACATAAGTCCAGCATCCTGAGAGGGCGAAGGTACTGACAACAGCAAGTGGAGATGCTCCCACGGCGTCTCATTAGATTGTGGGGGGGGGGGGGGGGAATAGGTTCCTACAAAACAGAGGTAAAGCTTGTCCCACAGCAGACTGCAGGTCGTAGGAGGCAACTAAGGAGGGTTGGCATGGGGTCGACTACTCAATCCTGTAGAAACTTGAGCATAAAAAAGGTCTTCCGTTAATGAGGTCCATGACAGAGATAAGAAAGACATGGAAAGGACATAAACGGATGGTACAGGACACAAAGGCTTGGTATGAATTTGTCGACGACCTTATGCTACTCATTGAAGGACAATGAATGAACGATGAATCAATTTGTCGACGACCTTATGCTACTCATTGAAGGACAATGAATGAACGATGAATGAATTTGTCGACGACCTTATGCTACTCACTGAAGGACAATGAATGAACGATGAATGAATTTGTCGACGACCTTATGCTACTCATTGAAGGACAATGAATGAACGATGAATGAATTCGTCAGGCTTTAACTATCCTACATGCCTGACGGAATAACTACGCTGGCGGCCATCTTATGGAGATGCTGTGCCTACTGGCACAAGCGATCATGTCTTCTCAAGAACATCTAGTACCTGGTGTTCATTATCAGTTCTGTAGAGCAGGGGTTCTCAACATTGTTTTGCTCATGGCTCCCTTCTGTGCTTTACTTACCTATATGCCCCCCCCCCCCTTTCCCATAGTCGCTGTTAGCTGGAAAAATGGTACCTTACCAGAAATATGGCACTTACTGTGGCCCCCTAGAAATATACCATGGCCCACGTTGAAAACTACTGCTGTAGATGACAGTATGTTGTCCATATTTTGGCCTATTTTCTTTATCCAAGGCGCTCTCTACAGTTTTACTCCTATTAAACTGGTCTGATGGAAAAACAAATACGGATTTTCATAAATGGGTTCTTACATAGAGTAGAATGAATGAAATGGTATGGCAAGATCACTAATATGGAACCGATGATAACAACCAGACAACTGCCTGTGGAACAAGAGATAAGAAGAAATAAATGGTGGATAGGACACTCCGTAATCATCTCCACCACAACAAGTAAAAGACAAAACACGATTTAGGCTACATAATTTTATTTTAAAATGTACTAAAAATAGAAATGTTATGTGATCATGTTCACAATTTTGTGTACGTCATCAAATGTACATCTCTCAAATATCAGAATATCACTATGGAAACTAAACCACAGCTGATAAACTGTATATTCTTACCAACTCTTTGCTATTAGTGTCAAACATGGGAGCAGCGCTGGTGTAATGGTTACCACACTGCGCTGGAGATCGGGTAATCCAGGTTCTAGCCCGGGCGATGACATTTCAAAGAGTGTCGTCGACTGGTAATGGGACTGGATTAATTCGAGCCCTGGCGAGCACATTTGAAGAAGTACCGTCGATGCTGGGACTGGAATAACCTGAACGGCTCCTGAGCCGACCCAGCTCTAATGGGTATTCTCCGAAGATGGCGAGTATGTGCCTGAATGGCGAGAGGACACTTGTCGGCGTACAGGGAAAATAGGATACTCACGTAAAATCAGTCTCAGGTTAGACATACTAACCTGAGATTTCGCCTCGAGTAATAGCGGGCGTACGTTTAAAAAAAAAAAGTGTCAAACATGGTCATTGACCGAAGCCCAGAAAGGGAAAATCATATTATATGAGATGAGATGCTTAAGAAAAGCCATTAATGTTACCAGGAGAGACAGAATGAGAAATGATGACATCAGAAAAATGGTGGGAACTATTATCTGCATCAAGTTTATAGAGACACGGAAAATCAAGTGGTTTGGCCATTTCATGAGAATACAGCCCGATGAATTTCCACTACTCGCCTACAGAACTAGAAGATCTGGATTCAGAGCACGGGGAAGAAGAAAAGGCAGATGGATAGACAATACCACAGATATCTTACAGCAACACATGCTCACAGCAGCCAAGGCGACACACTTGATAGATAGACAATACCACAGATATCCTACAGCAACACAGGCTGACAGCAGCCAAGGCGACACACTTGATAGATAGACAATACCACAGATATCCTACAGCAACACAGGCTCACAGCACCCAAGGCGACACACTTGATAGATAGACAATACCACAGATATCCTACAGCAACACATGCTCACAGCAGCCAAGACGACACACTTGATAGATAGACAATACCACAGATATCCTACAGCAACACATGCTCACAGCAGCCAAGGCGACACACTTGATAGATAGACAATACCACAGATATCCTACAGCAACACAGGCTCACAACAGCCAAGGCGACACACTTGATAGATAGACAATACCACAGATATCCTACAGCAACACAGGCTCTCAGCAGTCAAGGCGACACACTTGGCTCGTGAACGTGAACTTCAGCTCTACAATACGCTCCATGGCAATAGTGGAACGCTCCATGGCAATAGTGGAACGCTCCATGGCAATAGTGGAACGCTCCATGGCAATAGTGGAACGCTCCATGGCAATAGTGGAATGCTCCATGGCAATAGTGGAACGCTCCATGGCAATAGTGGAACGCTCCATGGCAATAGTGGAACGCTCCATGGCATTAGTGGAACGCGTTGTTTGTTTATTTTTTTGGTTTTTTTTTACAAAGTATCCCGTTCAACCTTAATGGGTTATAATTAGGATATATATAGTGTAGTAAATTCAAGACAACAAAATCTGAATATATCTAAATATAGTATCTTCCCCCCCCCCCCCCTTTCCCCCCATTCAGTCCAAATGTAGTAAATAAAAACTGTAAAATTGAGTGAATGTATGTGTGTGTGTGAGACCTTCCCTTTCCTAGAAACAAAAAAAAAAACAATAAAAATAAAAATAAAAACAAATACAAACAACAACAAAAAGAAAGAAAAAATCAAGTAAAGTCTCTCTTAACTGCCCTGTTGTTAACAAGGTGAAAAGGGATGAGAAAGCCCGAGAGTGTCCGAGATTACATCAAATCCACCAATTATCTGCCATCAGCCATACAAACACCCCATTTGACTACCCCTTATCCTCACATTATCACTGATCCTTATATATTAATTTTAGTTCTTGTTATATGCTGTTTTACTATATTGTGCAATTCTCTAGGTCTATCTATTCTCAACACTTGTTCCACAGTTATGGATGAATTGCATGCCTGTAAATAAACTAATATTGGTTTTCTCTGTTGTTCATACTTTCTTCATTTTAGTAGGAAATGCTCTATATTATTTTTTGACACTCTACACAGTAGGGTTCTTCTATTCTAAAATAGCCCATTGCTAGTTACAGTCTAAGAAGTTTTTTATTGCTGGGAATTTTTAATTCTCTAGATACCTGACACGTTCTTGTTGGAGTCTTGAACAATTTATATGCATGTCTGCCCTTCAGACTTCCACCTCACTCTACTGTCAATTCCTCAGTTATTATTCTTTTAATTAAGCTGTTGATCTCTGTTTTACTCATCCCCACATTTATTTGGTTTTAGTGGAAGGAAAACGTAAGTAAGTACCAAGTTGTGTGATCTTTGTTCTCGGTTGTGTGTACAACGTCACCGAGTTCTGCGATCCTTTCATAGCTGTAGTTTTGTTAAAAGAAAAAAAATACAGAAAAGAAAACTATGACTTTTTCGGCTTTAATTTGTGTATGGCGGGTCAAGGACAGGTCACTCGAGGTTCCTTCAAATTTTGATAGTTTAAAATGTATCACCATAGGAGATTCGTGCGCGAAGTTTCAACTCCGTAGTTCATCTGAAACATAGTGAACCGGGGCCTCAAAGATTTGAAACATCCAAACAACGTTCAAATCAAATTAAATTAAAGTGGTTTTTTTTTTAAAACGTACTCACTTTTCTCATCAGGAAATCCTTTTGGGTGAGTGTTCCTTGACCACAGGCCCTGAAATTCCACTGTATACGTCGCGTGACCGCACGCGCAGCACTCACTTTCTGCCTGGCTTGGCGGGTCGTTGTTGACAACATTCGCCAAATCTTCTTGAGCGGCTGTGGATGGGAAGTCATCAGAATTTTATACATCAATCAATCAGTCATATCAATCATTCAATAAGTCAACCAATCATTCTCATTATCAAAATGAAAACCAGTTTAACCACCATCCATATTTTTTTTTAATCGGAGTTTTGCGCACACCGTTCAACCTAGACACAAGGTCTGTCGGTTTATATTAGGATGAAAGTCTAAATATAAAAGACCTTGAGGTGTTGTGTATTAACGTCATTGATCATCGTCATCATATTTTGTGTTCCGTATGGAGCCAAGTCAGTACTATTGTATGGCTCTGAGACATGGAGAACAACAAAAACAACAACCAAAAAGCTACAGACTTTTATAAACGGATGCTTGCGTAGAATAGAAGGACTGAAATGGTATGATAAAGTCACAAATGTGGAATTGATAACAAGAACCGGACAAGTGCTAGTGGAACAAGAGTTGAGAAGAAGACGCTGACGATGGATATGACACACATTGAGGAAACCTGTTGATACGAGTAGCATTACAAGGCAGTCCTTGTTCTGGAATCCACAGAGAAAGAGAGGCAGAGGTAGACCAAAAACCACATGGAGAAGAGAGCTGGATACAGAGGTGAAAATGATGAGGAAAACATGGAAAGAACTTGAGCAGATGGCACAGGACAGGAAGACTTGGCATGTGTTTGTTGAAGGCCTATGCTCCTCGGGGAGCTAAAGGGTATTGATTGATTGATTGATGGAGCATGAAGCCAAAGTAAGCTACATTGTAGCTAGTCCTCTTGCATTAAACCAGCACCAAGCATTTGTATGCGCTTGTAGCGGTGGCTTCTATAGCACTATGTTGTACATGATGATGTTTGTAGTCCCATGCACAAACTCATATTAGTCGCCAGGTACGACATGCCAGAGGTTGCTGTAGTTCTATTCTTTCTTTGTCTCTTCAGAGACCCCCGGGGGCTAAACATGCCCAGTTTAATCAGCGTAAACAAGATTCAGAATCTTCAACTCAAATGTCAAATCAGTCCTATTGTATGGCTCTGAAACATGGAGAACAAAAAAAAAATAATCAAGAAGTTACACTTTCATAAACGTAGAATAGAAGAATTAAAATGGCATGACAAGGTCACCAATGCGGAACTGATGGTAAATTTAGACAAGCGCCACTTAATCAAGAGATGAGAAGAAGAAGCTGGCTTTGGATAAGGACACACTGCGGAAATCTGTTGACAGAATAACAAGATAGTCTTTGTTCTGCAACGCAGGGTAAGGGGGTGTCGTGAAACATTCTAAATCCACATATATAAATTAAAAGGTAAATGTAAAGCCTAACACATAAATTCAATAAAAGGAAAGAGAAATGGTAAAAGTACAGTGCTGTCACAATGGCGTACAAAAAATCCCCTTGTTTTCTACTTCGTCTGCAAATTGTAACGTTTCACGTTGATAGTAAAGCCTACTGCATCACTACACGCTTTCTACAATAAAACGTGTACTGCATTTCTAAGAAAACCGTGAGCTAGGCACCCTGCGTAATGACCTAAATTAATACTTCCATTAATTTCATTTTATACACGGCGTGATGAAAAGACAGATGGACTTAGGATAGAGAGAGAGGGAGGGCTGAAAGCAGGAACGCATGCGACACTAACACGCATGCGACACTAACACGCGTCTCGCGATACAAAATTAATACCCTCCCCGCGCGAAAGGCCAGAAGCACTAACTTTTTTTCAAATAGACCGTGATAAAAAACACTACAACTACGAGAGTTAGGTTTAAAAACCTGTAAAACGCTTATTGGGAAACATGACATTCTACTGTTTTATGTCTGAAATCCTGACATTAGTATGACAGAACAGTCGAAAAGGCAGGACAGGTGGCGGTTCTAAATCGATAAAATAAAAAATACACGACTATCCTAGGAAATGCATATTTTGAACGCAGCCCCTTAGCCCCATAAAAACTTATATAATTGGGTTCCTTGGGACTTGCTGACAAAGAATATATTAAGTGTTACGCAAATAGTCTAGGAATTAACAAATTATAGCCAAAAGAAAATAGTGAGGGTGTCAGACAACACCAAAAAATAATCGCACAGTGGCATGTTTTGAACCCACTATTTTACGGGAAATGGGCCACCATGTAAAATCCTATTTGATTGGATAGAAATAAATGTAAGGCTAAACACGATTAGTCGGGCTACAAATACTAATTCTTTGTTGTTAGGGAAACGTGAGTAGGAGTACTTTTTTTTTTGAAAAGCTGTGTAAACATGGCCCGATTGGTTAGACCCGCCAATATAGTCAATTAGGAGCGTCAGGTCAGTGCCACACTTTAAAATAAACTTACTAAGAAACAGTGCGTTGAGAGCCAGATCATATTTTTCTAAATAAAAGTCTGGGACAGAGGCAGATCGGAATTTGTGCCATTATTCATCGCCAGTCAACGTATCTGTGTATTATTTCCATGAATTGTGGTAAGCTTGATATATTCGATATCTTTTTAATGAAAATTGAATGTAAATTGATAATTTATGCCTGTATATATGTGTGGTTCAGTGGCAAACATGAGGCAAGGCCTAAATATTGCTCCAACCTGAACAGGAGGTGTCGGAGAAAAGTAAAACTGCATGGAATTGCCAAACAGTACACTGACACCTATCTTATTGACTAGAAGGAACTAAGGCTGGAATTGCAGAGGCGTAGTAACCATTTAGGAGGAGAATACTGGTGTAAATTGTTTCAGATGAAGATAGCAGTTGGCCTACCGCTCTGAACTCAGTGTTTGTTCTGTATTGTGTTCAGTGTAGAAATAGATTATAAATTAGATCTGAAGTAGGAGGTACAAACTTCTTGTTTCAGGGACTGTGGTCCTAGTTATTGAAGCAGCACCTGGTCTGGGTTTTGCTGAATCCAGAGGCTGACAGCATACTCCTGGGTCCAGATAGCGACCAGTGAGGTGTCTCCAGAACACAGTGAAGCAATCGAGCAGAGGAGTCTCTTCCTGCCGCCATCACGAAAGATAAGCTTCTGTGGCCAGAGTAGCTCAACATTATGTGCCCCCTCAAAAATTGACATTTTGTTAACCACAGAGGGACAAGTAATTGGTTCAAATGACAGGAACTGTGAAAGTTTCCCAATACTATTTCCCCGATAATCAAACACTTGAAGTCATGATGAAAAACAACAACCAAGCTTGAACAAAACCAGTATTACCTCATATTACTACTGCACAAATTACACACATAGAATAATAATAATAAACTATGTCAATACAAAGTTCATATATATAAACTGTGTAAATAATACTTGTAATTACATTTGATTGTGATTCCTGGTTCACTGTGTAGTTGAATCAGGATATCCATTATTGACAAGAATTAATACATATATTTTTAAACTTAAACACTTCACTCATTTAAGATAGTCTTATAGAGTGTTATATGTGTGTGAGTGTCACAGTGTTGTAAAGTGTTGTAGAATAAATTAAATTGTTTATCTGTCTGTTGTTGTTGTGACTTACACTTCATCATTTTCATAACCCTAGACATTTAACGTAGTCATCACAATATTCCAGAATAATTCTGACTGAGGCATAAATGTGGTAACAAGTAAGGTCATCTGTAATACACCACACTTATTAGATACAGATACCTTCACAGCTGATCTCAGTCAGTACACTAAGTCCCCTATAAATATTTATAACATCCCACTTTACCACATATATTGGGGTCCTGTCCGGGATTTTGAATCTTTTCCAATTATAAATATTGGGGGTAATTCACTTCAGGGAATAATACAAATTTAAAAGGTATCCTTGGGTGAAAATAAATAACGTTGAGCTCTCAGTGCCTGTGGTTGTCATTGGATATTAGTTAGAGATTGTATTGTTTAGTTAGACATTATATAAATTTACCTGTTAGAAAATGGCAGACCTGGCCAAATTTCGATCTGCTGCTGTGCAGACTGCAAAAGAGTTAGGAATGGACGGGCAAATTATGATTGCCTATGTCACTACTGAATGTGACAAATATATTGAACGGGAAGAAAGAAGATTAGAAAAAGAGGCTGAAAGAAAGTTAGAGGCTGAAAAAGAAATTAAGAGGCTGCAGATTGAGGTTGAGGCTAAGAAATTGGAGGCAGAAAGAGAAGACAAAAGATTGGCTGCAGAAAGGGAAGACAAGCGATTAGCTGCAGAAAGGGAAGCAGAAGATAAAAGATTACAAAGGGAACATGAGTTACGACTAAGGGAGTTTGAGTTTCAAGGCCATGCTCCTGAAAATGGTGCCAGTCCCTTTACCTCCGATGCTACTGCTAGTCAGGAGCCTCAACCTCAGCTATGAATTTTCATTTAGATCATTTTGTTGAGAAAGAAGATGATATCGAGAGCTATCTAAATAGATATGAACTATTAGCTACCACGTATGGGTTAGAAAGAGAAAGGTGGAGCTTAAAGTTATCTCAAGGGCTTCGTGGGGCAGCTTATGAAGTTTTTGCCAAAATGAACAGAGGTGAGCAAGAAAATTATGACATGCTAAAGCAGGCTCTTTTGTTAAGGTATGAAAAGAACGCAGAATTTTATAGGAAAAAATTTAGGAATGCTAAACTACTGTCAGGTGAAACCTATCACCAGTTCTCTGCACGGTTAGAGACATACTTGGAGAAATGGACTTCTCTGGGGAAAACCCAAGATCTTAAGGAAATGGTCTTTATAGAACAATTAAGAGAGTCCATGGCTCCAGACTTGAGAAAGTTTCTCATGGAACAAGGTGCAGAGAGACTGGGTGAGCTACTAAATGTTGCAGAAAGGTATCAAGCAGCTCAGGCAGAGGTATCAGGTAATAAAAAGAAACAGGTAGATAATTTTAAGGCACCACAGAACTTTAATAAATTTGATCCTAGAGATCAAAACAAAAGTAAGCACCAGTTTGATAGGCCACGGTATGACAATAAAAATAAAACCCCACAATTCGATGAAAGGAAATATGATGACAGAAAATCTTTCAACCAAGGAAAGAGATGGTGTAAAAATTGTAAGATGAACAATCATGACACTGACCATTGTAGAAGGAACCCTATAGTTATGGCCACCCTTCAGGTCAGGTCGACCTCAAGACAGGAGGAGGATATTATGATAAATACCACTCCAGATGAGATGAGGAAGGCACAGGCTGGGGATAAGACCCTCAAGCCTTGTTTCAGGAAATTGTCAACTTGTCATACAACTCCAGGCAAGGGAGATTTTTACATGAAAAACAAGTTGATTTACAGGAAGGCCGGAACTAGATCCCATGGTCACGGACAGTTGGTTCTTCCAAAGAGATATAGGGCAGACTTAATAAGGAGCCTACATGTGAAACAAGATGGGGACCATGAGAAGATAGGTACCATCATCCAAAAGGTGGCTCACAATTATTATTGGCCCAAGGCAAGGTGGGACATTGAGAATTTTGTAGAGAGGTGTAGCATAGCACATGAGGGAACACCCACAAGTGGGAACATTGATCAGGACCTCCATACGCCACGGGGCAAAAGTAGGCCTGACAATAGAAAGAAATATAAATTTGATAAAGTGGACCAAATGGAATGGGAAGCCCCTTTTCACGGACAAGCTTCAATTAACTGTTTTACAATGGCCACTATGCGGAGAGTGCAAAAAGATGTCTTACCCCAGGATAAGCCGAAATTCCCTCAATCGGACTTAAACAAACTGGAGGAAGAGGATGTAGAGAGGAAATCTCTCATCAAGAATTCTAAGTGGGGAGAAAGCCCCAAGAAAAGAATTGGTAGCGGTCGTTTTGTGAATGATAATTCTGGGAAGAAAAATCATCACTATAGCGCTTCGAGTGGAAGAGACCATACCGGTGCATGGACAAATAGGTCCACAAAATTAAAGGTCCATATGTAACGCTGTTAAGAACGTGGACTGATGAAAAGGCAGAGGAAAATATTACATCCCCATACCAATATGTGAATGAGCTGACCACTCGTTTAAAAACTGGCTGGAAACTTGCCAATGAAAATTTGAGACAAGCCAGGAAGAAACATGCTGCCTATTTTAACAGGAAAGCTAAAGACAGAGATTTGGCTGTGGGAGAGAAGGTACTGCTTCTTCTACCCGGTAGTCAGAATAAGTTACAAATTGGATGGCAAGGTCCATATACAGTTCTAGAGAAGGTGTCTAGAACCAATTATAAGATAGATAAGAAGGGGAAAGAAAAAATCTATCCTGAAGAAATATTTGGAAAGAGAACATCAGGAAGAGACACACTTGTTGACCTTGTCCATTGCAATGGAGATGAAAAAGGAACCACTTTCATCATTTGAATATCCATTACACCCCTGTGAGACAGCGGCACAGGTGAAAATCAGTACACATTTAACGAAAAATCAGAAAGAGAGAGTGCAACAGGTTCTAGAAAATCATACAGAGGTGTTAACGGACCGACCGGGGCATACAAACTTATTGGAATATGATATGAAACTGATAGACCCCACACCTGTCTGTATGAAACCCTATTCGATTCCTTTTGCTAAGGAGAAAGCTTTGAAGGAAGAGATAGACTATTTGTTGAAGGAAGGAATTATTTCACACAGTGAATCTTCGTATAGTTCCAGTGTTGTACTCTTAAGGAAACCCTCTGGAGAACATAGACTCTGTATAGATTACAGGAGACTGAATGCTATTACAGAAAGACAGGTGGATCCATTGCCGGATACAAATCAGTTGTTTGCCAGGCTAAATAAAGCTAAATATTTCTCAAAAGTGGATCTGAGTAAAGGATACTATCAGATTCCAGTAAAGCCTGAGGTTAGACCATACCTAGCGTTTAGTACTCAGAGGGACACTATGAGTTTAACAGATTGCCATTTGGATTGAAGAATGCACCTAGTGTCTTCTCTAGAATGATGAGAAAATTATTGGACCCTCTGAATAATCCATGCATCACCAATTTCATGGATGATATCCTTATAGCAACAGAAACATTTGAGGAACACATTGACTCTCTGAACATGCTGTTTAATCGACTTAGAGAAGCGAATTTAACAGCCCGACCAACCAAATGTTGCGTTGGATGTAAAGAATTAGAATTTTTGGGACACACAATCCATCAGGGAAACATGACCCCTGACCCCAAGAATTTAGAGAAACTAAAGAAAGCCCCGAGACCACAAACCAAGAAAGACGTGAGATCCTTTGTCTCATTATGTGGTTTCTACCAAAAGTATATCAAAAACTTTAACTCCATATGTGCACCGTTAACTGATTTGACCCGTAAAGGAAATCCAGATCGAATTACATGGACACCACAATGTGAATTAGCTTACCAGGAATTGAAGGAAAAGCTCACAAGCAAACCTATTTTGAAACTACCTGACTTAAGTCAAGAATTCATTGTAAGGACGGATGCCAGTAATATTGGGTTAGGTGCGACACTGCTACAGAAATCAGATGCATTGGATGGGGAATTAAGCCCAGTGGCATATGCTAGCAGAAAGTTGAATAAAGCTGAAACCAATTACTCAACTAGCGAAAAAGAATGTCTTGCAGTAATATGGGCGATAAAGAAATTCAATATTTATCTGTATGGGAAGGCATTTGCAGTTGCAAAATCACAAATGTCGATATGAGTTTAGCATAGAGTATATATCTGGAAAAACAAATCTGGGAGCGGATTTTTTAAGCCGCCATCCGTGCGATGAGAATCACCGTAAGCCCCAGAAATAATAATAAATTTCTCTATGTGTATATAGAATTATAGACTGACATATAACGTCTGTTTTAAGAGGGGAGAATTTGTCGTGAAACATTCTAAATCCACATATATAAATTAAAAGGTAAATGTAAAGCCTAACACATAAATTCAATAAAAGGAAAGAGAAATGGTAAAAGTAAAGTGCTGTCACAATGGCGTACAAAAAATCCCCTTGTTTTCTACTTCGTCTGCAAATTGTAACGTTTCACGTTGATAGTAAAGCCTATTGCATCACTACACGCTTTCTACAATAAAACGTGTACTGCGTTTCTAAGAAAACCTTGAGCTAGGCACCCTGCGTAATGACCTAAATTAATACTTCCATTAATTTCATTTTATACACGGCGTGATGAAAAGACAGATGGACTTAGGATAGAGAGAGAGGGAGGGCTGAAAGCAGGAACGCATGCGACACTAACACGCGTCTCGCGATACAAAATTAATACCCTCCCCGCGCGAAAGGCCAGAAGCACTAACTTTTTTTCAAATAGACCGTGATAAAAAACACTACAACTACGAGAGTTAGGTTTAAAAACCTGTAAAACGCTTATTGGGAAACATGACATTCTACTGTTTTATGTCTGAAATCCTGACATTAGTATGACAGAACAGTCGAAAAGGCAGGACAGGTGGCGGTTCTAAATCGATAAAATAAAAAATACACGACTATCCTAGGAAATGCATATTTTGAACGCAGCCCCTTAGCCCCATAAAAACTTATATAATTGGGTTCCTTAGGACTTGCTGACAAAGAATATATTAAGTGTTACGCAAATAGTCTAGGAATTAACAAATTATAGCCAAAAGAAAATAGTGAGGGTGTCAGACAACACCAAAAAATAATCGCACAGTGGCATGTTTTGAACCCACTATTTTACGGGAAATGGGCCACCATGTAAAATCCTATTTGATTGGATAGAAATAAATGTAAGGCTAAACACGATTAGTCAGGCTACAAATACTAATTCTTTGTTGTTAGGGAAACGTGAGTAGGAGTACTTTTTTTTTAAAAAAGCTGTGTAAACATGGCCCGATTGGTTAGACCCGCCAATATAGTCAATTAGGAGCGTCAGGTCAGTGCCACACTTTAAAATAAACTTACTAAGAAACAGTGCGTTGAGAGCCAGATCATATTTTTCTAAACAAAAGTCTGGGACAGAGGCAGATCGGAATTTGTGCCATTATTCATCGCCAGTCAACGTATCTGTGTATTATCTCCATGAATTGTGGTAAGCTTGATATATTCGATATCTTTTTAATGAAAATTGAATGTAAATTGATAATTTATGCCTGTATATATGTGTGGTTCAGTGGCAAACATGAGGCAAGGCCTAAATATTGCTCCAACCTGAACAGGCGGTGTCGGAGAAAAGTAAAACTGCATGGAATTGCCAAACAGTACACTGACACCTATCTTATTGACTAGAAGGAACTAAGGCTGGAATTGCAGAGGCGTAGTAACCATTTAGGAGGAGAATACTGGTGTAAATTGTTTCAGATGAAGATAGCAGTTGGCCTACCGCTCTGAACTCAGTGTTTGTTCTGTATTGTGTTCAGTGTAGAAATAGATTATAAATTAGATCTGAAGTAGGAGGTACAACCTTCTTGTTTCAGGGACTGTGGTCCTAGTTATTGAAGCAGCACCTGGTCTGGGTTTTGCTGAATCCAGAGGCTGACAGCATACTCCTGGGTCCAGATAGCGACCAGTGAGGTGTCTCCAGAACACAGTGAAGCAATCGAGCAGAGGAGTCTCTTCCTGCCGCCATCACGAAAGATAAGCTTCTGTGGCCAGAGTAGCTCAACATTATGTGCCCCCTCAAAAATTGACATTTTGTTAACCAGAGGGACAAGTAATTGGTTCAAATGACAGGAACTGTGAAAGTTTCCCAATACTATTTCCCCGATAATCAAACACTTGAAGTCATGATGAAAAACAACAACCAAGCTTGAACAAACACGCGGAAGGACACTGGAGATAGACGTGACATAGAAACAACTGATGGCACAAGACAGGAATGCCTGGCATGAATTTGTTAAAGGCATATGCTCATGAAGGCAGGCAGTGATGACGACTAATCAGCGTAACCAGCCAGTTTAGCAGATATGTAAGCAGATGTTTCTCATCTTCGTGTTCTGTTTGTGAATGGAGCTGACGAGAGGAAACACAGAAACGTCCTGTGCTCTAGTGTATTATTAATTTGTACAACTGCTTCCAATACAACTTTTTTGATTTTGTTTCCACTTTTGATTAACAGAAAAGCCCTGCAGACCCAAGTGGAACAGTTTCAATTACGATGGTTTAGCTATGTCTGCAGAATGGGAGAAGATCGACTACTACGACAAATATCTGAAACCAAGAGCCAGGGATACAGACCTCCAGGATGACCCAGATTTCGTTAGCAGGACAGCATAAAACAATCCCTGAAGGACCGAAGACTGGACTGGAACAAGTCCAAAAGGAAGACTGCAGATATGATATTATGGCGGTCTCTCTGGCTAACCTCTACAATTCAAGGTAGAAGAGGAACGACTAAGTAAGTAAGTATTAACAGAAAAGCACACAATGTATTTAATAGATGTACACTTTTTATTTCACCAAAGAAATACGCGTTCATTTTGAAAACATAAGACAACTCTAAATGTGCCACCAAACATCCTAAATATAAAATCCCAGATGTTTCTGTCAGTGCGTAATGCTAAGGGAAGCAACTGTGGTTGAATGTTAGACATTAATTGTATTGTTTCCCTTATATGTACTCTCCCGAAAATAGTAACACTTACCAAAGAAGAATGCGCAAATGACGTTGTGCACAAAAATATATTTATAAAATGTGTGATCCCGTATACACACATTGGGATCTTCGCTGTTGCTACGTAGTTCGTGTACTGTGGTGATGCAGTTTTTAAAAAAATACTTTTGAATAAGTAAAATTGCCGTTAGGTATTGGTGCTTTTGAATTGAACTCTCGTCTTATGACGGGCTTTTACACTAGTTGTTTTTATAAGCTCCGTGTATTTCCCGGGGGTTTCTGATGAGGCAAAGAAACAATGGGACTACTGCTCCCGCAAGCATGTCGTACAAGGCGAATACTATGAGGATGTCCATGGGAGCTGGCAATCTCATCATGTAAAATAGATTGCTACAGAATCCACTGTTGTAGGAGCAAGTGAATGCCTGAAGCAGGCTCCCTGCCAGGGGATGAGCTGTAGTGGTGGATCCATGCTCCATTAAGGAAGCGAAAAGGAACATCATGATGATTGTTTTTATATGAAAATTTTTTTGTTTAAATATATAATTTTGCTTCGTTTTGGCGAGGCGCGTTCCGTTCAACCTAGTCGGTTATATTAGGGCGCTTGTCCAAATACAAAAGACCTTTAGGTCTGATGTAGGCGAACAAAAATGATTTCTTTTAAATGATATTGTAAGTAAGCTTTGCTTCTCCATGGTGCGGAATGCTGGAAAGTAACAGAGAAGGTAATGTCGAAGTTGTCCACTTTCCACACAATCTGCCTAAGGAGAATTCTCCGAGTCTTTTGGCCGAATACCATCACCAACGAAGAACTGCGTACTCGGAGCAACCAAGAGGATATGCACACTATCATAGCTGGCAGACGCTGGGGTTGGCCATGTCCTCAGAAGAGACCCTGACAAGATCAGATATGCTATGGACCTCTGAAGGAAAGAGAATGAAACGACGACCAAACACAGCTTGTCGGAGAACTATGGAGACCGAGATGCAAAAAAATGAACCAGAGCTGGGGCACTGCACGAAGAATGGCCGCCGACCGAGCAAAGTAGAAGCACTATGTTGCTGCCCCACAAGACGCCACCAGGCGTGATGGCCACTGACTGCTCTGACAGTCGGCGGCTAAGTATCCAAGAAAGAAAAAACTTTAAAAATGAACAAGTGGTATAACCTGTCTAGTAGACACCCAGTGCACCACATAATTGCACAGTGAAAGTTAAATTCAACACCCACTAAAAGAGCAAGCAGGCCTTTCAACTATTTCGTGCCCATTGCAACATACCAGGAAATAAGGAGGCAGACAAACTTGCTAAGGAAGGAGGTGTCTTAGAACAAAATGATATAGAGACAACTTACGAAATGGTGTCACATATGGAAATAGTCGCAGCAATGACCGTCCACTCACCCCCCCCCCCCCCCCCCCCCCCCCCATCTAAGTTTATTTATTTTATTTTTTTTGCTACACGAACGCCTGATTCACTATTGCAATTAACACGTGAGCCGTTTGGCAATTAAACACGGTGGAACAGAGCGTAGGGCGCAGCATGGCGTAATCGTTCTTTGATCAGGGAAACACGCGGGCCAGGCCAGGCGTTAACAAGAGGCCAGGCGTTAACAGTTTCTTTGAAGAATCAAGGGGCGATCAGTCTGAGACGTACCTGGAATTGTTACATTTTTAGGGGAATTAACTTACGTAGCTGATATTCGGCAAGGCGGAGATAATCAAAGACAAGCTAGAGATCGTCGGTCGGCAGAGATGGCAGAATAACCTTTCATTCAGGAATCGAACGGCAAATTCGCCCGGCCCTGGACGTAGGTGTGACTTTCGCATTAAGAAGCGAAAAGAACGGAATCTATGAATATATACCTTGTCTCTCCTATAGTCTTTATCAGTTGCTCAGAGATTTTTCTGAAATCACTAGCTCGTTATCCTAAGATTTCTCTTACAAGAGTGAATTATTAGATTTCGTGGAGTGTTTCTTTTTTCTGTTGCGGTAATTTATATACTAGCCTTTAAGTGATTTGGTGTGTTTACAGTTTTCATTTATATTTCACTGGGATTTTCTGTGTTAAATGAATAACATAATTAAATAACTTATAGCAAATTTTTCCAGCTGTAAAGTAAATTTAATTACTCGCTATTTCCCAGTAAGAGATGTTTTAAATTGACTAGTACATACATTAAACAACTGTCTACTGACGGTATATATTATTTACTTCAATCCATTTTTATGTAATTGTATAAATGACTATAGTCCGTTCGGAAATTCGTGCCCACAGAAAGCGTCAATTTTCTCCAAAACTGTTTGTTGTATGGACATGAATTTTTGCATGCAGTCTTAGATTTTCCATGCAGTTATTAATATATTTTTTTGCCCTTACAAAACTCATGTCATGTTCGAATTTTCTTCTTTGCGTTATATAAAAAACTCTTACTGTTGTCTGGGTTAATTTTTAGTAGTTTTACAGGAAAGTTACAAGATCCGTTCAAATATATATATATACATTTTTTTTAATTAGTTACTCACGACTGTGTACAATAGGTGCGCACTCGTGCTGACATGTAGTCACTACACTAATTCAAACCAAAAAAAAAATTTTGAACGGATCTTGTAACTTTCCTGTAAAACTACTAAAAATTAACCCAGACAACAGTAAGAGTTTTTTATATAACGTAAAGAAGAAAATTCGAACATGACATGAGTTTTGTAAGGGCAAAAAATATATTAATAACTGCATGGAAAATCTAAGACTGCGTGCAAAAATTCATGTCCATACAACAAACAGTTTTGGAGAAAATTGACACTTTCTGTGGGCACGAATTTCCGAACGGACTATAGTGTTCATATCACGCGTTAAAAACGATAGGATAAGCTAGACATTTGTGTTTTAAATCTAATTTATAACGGAATGGTGAAGAGGTCTTACCTTAACACGTGTTAGATCTATTATTGTTATTATGGTTAAATGTTTATATTTCTTTCCTAAAATATAGGCTGGTCAAAACCTGCGAACTAGCGGTCTAACGGTCTTATGGCCATATGAACTTACGTTCTTAGAGTCTTATAATCTATAAGCATCCAGGGATATTTAATACTGATGAGCTTCTTGCTGTGGCCTGTGCGGTCCATTTTTTTCCTCAGTTCATGAGAGAAACCAGAATGGAACCATTAAATTATAATATTAACTGGACCAGAACTATTACCAGATTTCATTTATATCAATCCCATCAGCCAGCTGTGTGGCAATATATATTGTCAGCAACATTTGTGTCACTTAACATAGTGTCTCAGCAACCAGAGGCTAGACAACCCAGAATATATATATATTATTCATCCTATGTCGGCGATCACCACGTATGAACCTTACTACAACCAACTGAAGACAGAGATACCGTATTTTATCCAGGAAAAATTAAATCACCAACTCCAGCGACCCCCGTGCAAATTGGCAGTCCGTAACTACGGTGAGTCTGGGGCTGGATTTGGCAAAACTTAATATGACACTGAGTAGTCTTATTACTTATTAGTGTTTATTTCCACGGAATGCCTGCGACAACTATTGGGTAAGCGAATATGAATGTGGCCACAAGTATGAAGGATTGAATGAACTGTAAGAGAGTAACATAATTTTCTGTTGTTACCCCTATCATACAAATCGTTTCTTTTGTTCTCATTAACCTGAGTATTTACGGGATAAATTAATTAGGAACTTGTTCTTTGTTTCTTTAATGACTATTCCATACACTTATCGTTAACTTTTGATCTTTCGGGTTAATTAACCTCTGTTGGGATCTTCTTTTTCTTTTCCTTTACCAGAGAGGAAAACCTATTTGATTAATTTTCATTTTGTCTGTAAACCATGATCTATTGATGTATATGATTTATGTTGTAAAGTTCTAGTGATAAATAAACTTAATAAACTTTAAGTTATTGTGTTGGTCAACCACTGTCCATATATGCTATCCATAGTTTGTTTTCACGTTTGTGCGTATTTGTCCCAGAATTGTGTGCATGTGGGTGCAGTGTAACTTGTATTTTGTAAAAGGAGAGAAAGTGCGTCTGATTTAAATTTAGTCGTCCAGATAGGCTGGATTAGAGAAATTACTCAACCCAGAGACTGTCCTTTCTCTTACACGACCATCTCGTGAGAAAAAAAACTATTTCTTCCACTTACTTTCACATAGTTATCACTATCACCTCTGCTCAGACAGGACTATAAACATCTATTACCTATCTGTTAAAATCTACGAGAAATGGCAAAGACTACTATAAAGGCTACATTCAAGTCCAAATGGGAAAGAGAGCAGCCGGGTCATTTGAAAAATGACGCATATCATCAACTGTCCAGGAAAGAGCAGGTCATCATTTTTCGGCTACGGACTGGACACAACAGATTGAGATACCATCTATACCATAAATACAAAATTGGTGCAACAGATCTCTGCACCTGCGGTACCAGCCCGATGACAGTCGAACACAAGCTGCAGAACGGCCCAACCTACAGAAATGAACGGAGTAGCATATGGCAACAACCCACTTCTGTAAAAAAAAAAAACTGTTTGGAGATGTCGGGAACCTTCAGTTGACTACTGCCTTTCTTCTTCTTAGATCCTTAGCCGCCGACCGTCAAAGCAATCAGTGACCATCACGCCTAGTGGCGTCTTTTAGGGCAACAACAAATTGATTCCACTTTGCTCGGTCGGCGGCCATCCTTCGTACAGTGCCCCAACTCTGGTTCATTCTTTGTATCTCAGCCTCCACAGTCCTCCGCCAGGTTGTTTTTGGTCGGCCTCTCTTTCGTTTTCCTTCAGGGATCTAAAGCATAGCTGTTCTTGTGATGGCATCAAGGTCTCTTCTGAGGACATGGCCAACCCAGCTCCAGCGTCTGCCAGCTATGATGGTGTGCATGTCCTCTTGCTTGCTCCGAGTAAGCAGATCTTGGATGGTGATGGTATACGGCCAAGAGATTCGGTGAATTTTTCTTAGGCATGTTGTGTAAAAAGAGGACAATTTCGACATTTCCTTCTCTGTAACTCTCCAGCATTCCGCACCATAGAGAAGCACAGGAAGCACACAGATCTGATATAATCTTAATTTTGTGCTTGTGCTGTATTGAGAGGACTTCCAGATGTTGTTTAGGCTAAAACAGGCTGTTCTTGCCTTATTCATTCTGATGTTGATGTCTTTGCCTGCCCCGCCGTCTGGTGTTACTATGCATCCTAGGTATGTGAAGGTGTCTGTCTGTACCATGTCATGAAATATTCTAATCCACATATATAAATTATTAGGTAAATATAAAGCCTAACAAATAAAATTAATAAAGAGAAGAGCAATGGGAAAATGACAGTGCTGTCACAAAGAATGTACTCGAAATCCCCCTTGTTTTCTGCTTCGTCTGCAAATTGTAACGCTTTCACGTTGATAGTAAAAGCTTACTGTATTATACCCGCTTTCTTCAATGAAACGTGTGCTGCATTTCTAAGAAAAACATTGAGACGTACTGCGTAATGACCTAAATTAATCCTAACATTAATTATATTACGTTACCAAAACGAACGAACAGATGGACAAAAGGATAGCGAGAGGGGAGGGCTGAAAATCAGGAACGCATGCAACACGCGACGCGCGATATACAAATGCTGGCATCACGCGTGTAAGTCTACAAGCACTAACTTTTTCAGACGGACAGTGATAAAATACACTACCCTTTCCCAGAGTTAGGTTTATAAATCATAACAGACTCTTATTAGAAAAGATAACAATAGATGGGTTTACGTTTGAACACATAACAGTACCCAGACAGCACATCTTCGGAACAGGAGGTAGAAGAAATTGCATATTTTGAACGCAGCCACGTAGCTCCTTTAAATTAGTATTTTTGGGTTCCTTAGGGCTTGCTGACAAATAATATGTAAAACGTTACGCAAATAGTCCAGGAATTAATAAATTATACCCAAAATAAAATATTGGGGGTGCCTGACAGCATAAAATCATTTCTGCTCATAAGATTTTTTTTTAACGTGTTTGAAAAAAAATTTACGTTACAGAAATAGCCTACCATGTAAACTTCAAATTGATTGGAGCGCAACAAATGAAAGCCTAACCACGATTGGTCGGGCTATAAATACTATCTTGGTTGTTAGGGGAGACGGGAAAAGATAACATTTTTTCAAACACTTGTCGAAACGTGGCTCATTGGCCAGTCTCGCTGATATACACACTTGGGAGCGTTAGTTCGAAACCACTTGTTTAAATACACTTGATAAAGCATCAGTGCGTTGAAGCCAGCTTATATTTGGCTCAATAAAAGCCTGGAAGATAAGCAGAAGGAAATTTGTGCCAGTTTGTGCCAGAATTCATTGCTAATCAACGTATCTGTGTTATTCGTATGAATTGTGGGACAGTGGTCTTGATGGTACTGAGCAGCATCTGGTCAGAGATTTGCTGAATCCAGAGTCGGACAGCATACTCCTTGGTCTTTTTAGCTATCAGTGAGGTGTCTCCTGAGCCCAGAGGAGAATTCGAGCAGAGGAGTCCTTTCCTGCCGCCATCACTCAAGATAAGCAGAGTTGGCCAGCTGAGCTCAACATTATGTCCCCTCATCTTGAAATAACTTTATAAAAATACTATTCAGAGGGGAATTTACTTGTCTTAAAATCAGGAACTGTGAACATCTCCAATACTGGTCCCTAAAGACAAACTATTGAAGTCATGATGACAAATACCAACAGAGCTTGAACAAAACAAAACCAGTATTACCTCATTTTACTACTACACAACTGACACACATAGAACATTTGTAATAATATATGTCACTACAATATTCATATTAAATACATTCTGTACATAACTTGGAATTTAAATTGATTGTGATTCCTGGTTCCCTTGTAGTTGAATCAGGACACATATTCATTCATGCTAGTAATGAATACATATTGTTATTGGAAACGTTACGAGTGACTTCTTTAAGCTATTCTCATAGAGTGTAATATGTATGTGAGTGTCACAGTGTTGTTAAGAGTAGTGGATTAAATTAAATTGTTTATCTGTCTGTTGTTGTGACTTACACTTCACCATACACATACCCTAGACACATAACGTAGCATCACACTATTCCAGAATAATTCTGACTGAGATATATAGATATGTGGTAGCAAGTAAGGTTATCTATAATACACTACTCTTAATAGATATAGATACCTTCACAGCTGATCTCAGTCAGTACACTAAGTTCCCTATAAGTATTTATAACTTCCCACTTCACCACATATATTGGGGTCTCGCTCTTGGGATTTTGAATCTTTAACTATTAAAAATATTGGGGGTAATTCACTTCAGGGAATATAAGAATTAAAAGGTATCCTTGGGTGGAATTAAATAAGGTTGAGCTCACGGTGCCTGTGTTGTCCATTAGAGATTGAATTGTTGGTTAGACATTGTATAAATTTACATAATAGACAATGGCGGACCTGGCCAAATTTCGATCTGCTGCGGTTCAGACTGCAAAAGAGTTAGGATTAGATGGGCAAGTTATGGTTGCCTATGTTACTACGGAATGTGACAAATTTATTGAACGCGAAGAAAGAAGGTTTGAAGCCGAAAGAAAGTTAGAGGCTGACAGGGAAATTAAGAAGTTACAATTTGAAGCTGAGGCTGAGACTAAGAGGTTGCAAGCTGAGGCTGAGACTAAGAGGTTACAGATTGAGGCTGAGGCTAAGAAATTGGAGGCAGAAAGAGAAGAGAGGAGATTAGCTGCAGAAGAGAAGAAATTAGCTGCAGAAAGGGAAGAGAAGAAATTAGCTGCAGAAAGGGAAGAGAGGAAATTAGCTGCAGAAAGGGAAGCAGAAGATAAAAGATTACAAAGGGAACATGAGTTACGACTAAGGGAGTTTGAGTTTCAAGGCCATGCTCCTGAAAATGGTGCCAGTCCCTTTGCCTCTGATGCTACGGTTACTCAAGGAGCCTCAATCTCAGCTATGAATTTTCATTTAGATCATTTTGTTGAGAAAGACGATGATATTGAGAGCTATATAAATAGGTATGAGCTATTAGCTACCACGTATGGGTTAGAGAGAGAAAGGTGGAGCTTAAAGTTATCTCAGGGACTTCGTGGGGCAGCTTATGAAGTTTTTGCAAAAATGAGCAGAGGTGATCAGGAAAATTATGACATGTTAAAGCAGGCTCTTTTGTTAAGGTATGAAAAGAATGCAGAGTTTTACAGGAAAAAATTTAGGAATGCTAAACTACTGTCGGGTGAAACCTATCACCAGTTCTCTGCACGCATAGAGACATACTTGGAGAAATGGACTTCTCTGGGGAAAACCCAAGATCTTAAGGAAATGGTCCTTATAGAGCAACTAAGAGAGTCCATGGCTCCAGACCTGAGAAAGTTTCTCATGGAACAAGGTGCAGAGAGGCTGGGTGAGTTGCTAAATGTTGCTGAAAGGTATCAAGCAGCTCAAGCAGAGGTAACAGGTAATAAAAAGAAACAGGTGGATAACTTTAGGGCACCACAGAACTTTAATAAATTTGATCCTAGGGATCAAAATAAAGGTAAGCACCAATTTGATAGGCCACGGTGTGACAATAAAAATAAATTCCCACAATTCGATGAAAGGAAATATGATGAAAGAAAATCTTTCAACCAAGGAAAAAGGTGGTGTAAGAATTGTCAGATGGACAATCATGACACTGACCGTTGCAGAAGGAAACCTGTGTATATGGCAACCCTTCAGGTCAGGTCGACCTCAAGACAGGAGGAGGATATTATGTTGGATACCACTCCAGAAGAGATGAGGAAGGCACAGGCTGGGGATAAAACACTCAAGCCTTGTTTCAGAAAATTGTCAACTTGTCATACAACTCCAGGCAAGGGAGATTTTTACATGAAAAACAAGTTGATGTATAGGAAGACTGGAGCTAGATCCAATGGTCACGGACAGCTGGTTCTTCCAAAAAGATACAGGACAGAATTAATAAGGAGTCTACATGTGAAACCAGATGGGGACCATGAGAAAATAGGTACCATCATTCAAAAGGTGGCTCACAATTATTATTGGCCCAAAGCAAGATGGGACATTGAGAACTTTGTAGAAAGGTGTAGCATAGCACATGAGGGAACACCCACAAGTGGGAACATGGATCAGGACCTGGACACGCCACGGGGCAAAATCAGGCCTGACAATAAAAAGAAAAATAGATTTGATAAAGTGGACCAAATGGAATGGGAAGCCCCTTTTCACGGACAAGCTTCACTTAACTGTTTTACAATGGCCACTATGCGGAGAGTGCAAAAAGATGTCTTACCCCAGGATAAGCCGAAAATCCCTCAATCGGACTTAAACAAACTGGAGGAAGAAGATGTAGAGAGGAAATCTCTCATCAAGAATTTTAAGTGGGGAGGAAACCCCAGGAAAAGAATTGGTAGCGGTCGTTTTGTGAATGATAATTCTGGGAGGAAAAATCATCACTATAAAGCTTCGAGTGGAAGAGACCATACCGGTGCATGGACAAATAGGTCCACACAATTAAAGGTCCATATGTAGCTTTGTTAAGAATGTGGACTGATGAAAAGGCAGAGGAAAACATTACATCTTCATACCAATATGTGAATGAGCTGACCACTCGGTTAAAAACTGGCTGGAAACTTGCCAATGAAAATTTGAAACAAGCCAGGAAGAAACATGCTGCCTATTATAACAGGAAGGCGAAAGACAGAGATTTGGCTGTGGGAGAGAAAGTACTGCTTCTTTTGCCTGGGAGTCAGAATAAGTTACAAATTGGATGGCAGGGTCCATATACAGTTCTAGAGAAGGTGTCTAGAACAAATTATAAGATAGATAAGAAGGGGAAAGAAAAAATCTATCATGTGAATCTCCTGAAGAAATATTTGGAAAGAGAACATCAGGAAGAGACACACTTGTTGACCTTGTCCATCGCCATGGAGATGAAAAAGGAACCACTTTCATCATTTGAATATCCATTACACCCCTGTGAGACAGCAGCACAGGTGAAAATCAGTACACATTTAACGAAAACTCAGAAAGAGAGAGTGCAACAGGTTCTAAATAATCATGCAGAGGTGTTAACAGACCGACCAGGGCATACAAACCTATTGGAATATGATATGAAACTCATAGACTCCACACCTGTCTGTATGAAACCATATTCGATTCCGTTTGCTAAGGAAAAAGCTTTGAAGGAAGAGATAGACTATCTATTGAAGGAAGGAATTATTTCGCACAGTGAGTCTTCGTATAGTTCCGGTGTTGTACTTTTAAGGAAGCCCTCTGGAGAACATAGACTCTGTATAGATTACAGGAGACTGAATGCTATTACAGAAGGACAGGTGGATCCATTGCCGGATACAAATCAGCTGTTTGCCAGGCTAAATAAAGCTAAATATTTCTCAAAAGTGGATCTGAGTAAAGGATACTATCAGATTCCAGTAAAGCCTGAGGTTAGACCATACCTAGCTTTTAGTACCTCAGAAGGACACTATGAGTTTAATAGATTGCCATTTGGATTGAAGAATGCACCTAGTGTCTTCTCTAGAATGATGAGAAAATTATTGGATCCTCTGAATAATCCCTGTATAACAAATTTTATGGATGATATCCTTATAGCAACAGAAACATTTGAGGAACACATTGACTCTCTGAACATGCTGTTTGATCGACTTAGGGAGGCAAATTTAACAGCCCGACCAACCAAATGTTGCGTTGGATGTAAAGAATTGGAATTTTTGGGACACACAGTTTATCAGGGAAACATGACCCCTGACCCAAAGAATTTAGAGAAACTACAGAAAGCCCCGAGACCACAAACCAAGAAGGACGTGAGATCCTTTGTCTCATTATGTGGTTTCTACCAGAAGTATATCAAAAAACTTTAATTCCATATGTGCACCTTTAACGGAATTGACACGTAAAGGACTTCCAGATCGCATTACATGGACACCACAATGTGAAATGACTTACCAAGAATTGAAGGAAAAGCTCACAAGTAAACCCATTTTGAAATTACCTGACTTAAGTCAAGAATTCATAGTAAGGACGGATGCAAGTAATATTGGGTTAGGTGCAACTTTACTACAGAAATCAGATGCATTGGATGGGGAATTAAGCCCAGTGGCATATGCTAGCAGAAAGTTGAATAAAGCTGAAATCAACTACTCAACTAGCGAAAAAGAATGTCTTGCAGTAATATGGGCAATAAAGAAATTCAATATTTATCTATATGGGAAGGCATTTAAGTTGCAAACTGACCACAAACCTTTATCGTTTTTAGCACAGGCTAAGCATGAGAACTCTAGGTTACTCCGATGGTCTTTGCTTCTGGCTCCATATAATTTTAGCATTGAATATATATCTGGAAAAACCAATCTGGGAGCGGATTTTTTAAGCCGCCATCCGTGTGATGAGAATCACCGTAAACCCCAGAAATAATAATAAATTTCTCTATGTGTATATAGAATAAAGGACTGACATATAATGTCTGTTTTAAGAGGGGAGGTGTCATGAAATATTCTAATCCACATATATAAATTATTAGGTAAATATAAAGCCTAACAAATAAAATTAATAAAGAGAAGAGCAATGGGAAAATGACAGTGCTGTCACAAAGAATGTACTCGAAATCCCCCTTGTTTTCTGCTTCGTCTGCAAATTGTAACGCTTTCACGTTGATAGTAAAAGCTTACTGTATTATACCCGCTTTCTTCAATGAAACGTGTGCTGCATTTCTAAGAAAAACATTGAGACGTACTGCGTAATGACCTAAATTAATCCTAACATTAATTATATTACGTTACCAAAACGAACGAACAGATGGACAAAAGGATAGCGAGAGGGGAGGGCTGAAAATCAGGAACGCATGCAACACGCGACGCGCGATATACAAATGCTGGCATCACGCGTGTAAGTCTACAAGCACTAACTTTTTCAGACGGACAGTGATAAAATACACTACCCTTTCCCAGAGTTAGGTTTATAAATCATAACAGACTCTTATTAGAAAAGATAACAATAGATGGGTTTACGTTTGAACACATAACAGTACCCAGACAGCACATCTTCGGAACAGGAGGTAGAAGAAATTGCATATTTTGAACGCAGCCACGTAGCTCCTTTAAATTAGTATTTTTGGGTTCCTTAGGGCTTGCTGACAAATAATATGTAAAACGTTACGCAAATAGTCCAGGAATTAATAAATTATACCCAAAATAAAATATTGGGGGTGCCTGACAGCATAAAATCATTTCTGCTCATAAGATTTTTTTTTAACGTGTTTGAAAAAAAATTTACGTTACAGAAATAGCCTACCATGTAAACTTCAAATTGATTGGAGCGCAACAAATGAAAGCCTAACCACGATTGGTCGGGCTATAAATACTATCTTGGTTGTTAGGGGAGACGGGAAAAGATAACATTTTTTCAAACACTTGTCGAAACGTGGCTCATTGGCCAGTCTCGCTGATATACACACTTGGGAGCGTTAGTTCGAAACCACTTGTTTAAATACACTTGATAAAGCATCAGTGCGTTGAAGCCAGCTTATATTTGGCTCAATAAAAGCCTGGAAGATAAGCAGAAGGAAATTTGTGCCAGTTTGTGCCAGAATTCATTGCTAATCAACGTATCTGTGTTATTCGTATGAATTGTGGGACAGTGGTCTTGATGGTACTGAGCAGCATCTGGTCAGAGATTTGCTGAATCCAGAGTCGGACAGCATACTCCTTGGTCTTTTTAGCTATCAGTGAGGTGTCTCCTGAGCCCAGAGGAGAATTCGAGCAGAGGAGTCCTTTCCTGCCGCCATCACTCAAGATAAGCAGAGTTGGCCAGCTGAGCTCAACATTATGTCCCCTCATCTTGAAATAACTTTATAAAAATACTATTCAGAGGGGAATTTACTTGTCTTAAAATCAGGAACTGTGAACATCTCCAATACTGGTCCCTAAAGACAAACTATTGAAGTCATGATGACAAATACCAACAGAGCTTGAACAAAACAAAACCAGTATTACCTCATTTTACTACTACACAACTGACACACATAGAACATTTGTAATAATATATGTCACTACAATATTCATATTAAATACATTCTGTACATAACTTGGAATTTAAATTGATTGTGATTCCTGGTTCCCTTGTAGTTGAATCAGGACACATATTCATTCATGCTAGTAATGAATACATATTGTTATTGGAAACGTTACGAGTGACTTCTTTAAGCTATTCTCATAGAGTGTAATATGTATGTGAGTGTCACAGTGTTGTTAAGAGTAGTGGATTAAATTAAATTGTTTATCTGTCTGTTGTTGTGACTTACACTTCACCATACACATACCCTAGACACATAACGTAGCATCACACTATTCCAGAATAATTCTGACTGAGATATATAGATATGTGGTAGCAAGTAAGGTTATCTATAATACACTACTCTTAATAGATATAGATACCTTCACAGCTGATCTCAGTCAGTACACTAAGTTCCCTATAAGTATTTATAACTTCCCACTTCACCACATACCAGTTGCTGATTCCTTACTGATATGGGATCAGGGTTGCTCACATTCAGCGTCATGACCTCTGACTTCTTTAAATTGATGTTCAAGCCCACCTGCTGGCTAAACGTATTAAGTCTATCCGTTTTTTCCTGGATGTGTTGATGTGAATGTGCCAGCAGTGCAATGTCATCTGCATATTCCAGATCTTCCAATGTTGAAAATGTAGTCCATCTTATTCCTCTTGGACTGCCCTCTGTTGTCTGGCGCATCACCCAATCTATGACTGTTAAGAATAGAGTGGTTGATAAGGGGCATCCCTGTCGTACTCCTGTCTTCACCTCAAAGGTTAGGTTGCTCTGCCCAACACTACACGTAAAGTTGGCATAGAGGCTTTTTATGATTGACACTATGCAGCTTGGAACTCCATAAGCCCTCAGTATTTTCCATAAACTGTCCCTATGTATGCTGTCAAAAGCCTTTTCAAAATCAACGAAATTAATGTTCAGCTGTCTTTGCCATTCTGAGCACTGCTCTATAATGTTCCTGAGAGTGAATATATGATCTACACATCTTCTGTTCTTTCTAAATCCTGCTTGTTCTTTCCTCAGTTTGTGGTCTACTGCTTTTGAGATTCTCTGTATAATTATCCTGCCTAGTATTTTGCTGGGAACTGAGAGAAGAGTGATTCCTCTCCAATTATTGCAGTCTGCAAGATCTCCCTTCTTGGGCAATTTGACAATTATTCCTTTGTTCCACTCTGATGGTGTTGTCCCCGTTTTCCAGACTTGTGCAAATAGTGGTTCTAATAGTTCTGCTGCTAGCTCAGGGTCTGTCTTAAATAGCTCTGCATTTAAGTTATCGTGGCCAGGAGCTTTTCCGTTCTTTAACCCTTTGATTGCTGTGATGATTTCTTCTTTTCGTGGAATGTCTGTATTTACATCTAGATCGTTTTTAGCCTCAGGAACATTCAATTGTGTCTCTGGTGGTTCCTTGTTCAGAGTTTCTCTGAAGTGCTCTGCCCATCTTGTTTCCTGTCCCTCTGCTGTCGTGATGAGATTTCCTTGCTTATCTCTTACTAATGTAATATTGTTTGCACCTCGTTTTCCGCTGATGAATTTAGTTATTTTGTATACTGTGCTTTGTTCATTTCTGAGTGCTGCCTCTTCTGCCTGTCTTGCAAGATCGTCTAGGAAATTCCTTTTGTTGGCTCGGGTTTGGCGTTTATCTTCCTTGTCCAGCTGACTGTACTGTTCGCTATATAGTTGCTGTACCCTGGGGGACTTCGCTTCTGTTTTCTTTCTTTTCATTTCCTTTCTCAGTGTTATGGTGTTTAATGTGTCTGGTGTTATCCAGTCTTGCTTCTTCCTTTCCTGGAATCCCAAGCATGATTTGCTGCTTTCCTTATATATTGTTGAAATGGTGTTGAATGTCTGGTCTATATCATCAGTCAATGTCTTTTCCTGACTTTTGGCAAATTGATATCGTTTCTTTATGTCAGCCGCAAAAGCATGATTTGCTTTTCTTATATATGGCAAATTATATGTATGTCTAGAGGTTGAATGTCTGGTCTATATCATCAGGTCCTTCAATTTGCTGCAAAATGTCAAAATGTCAAACCTTTTCTGTGTAGTTACAGTTGGTCCAGCCCTTCTTAGTTTTACTTTCAGTTTTGCTACTACTAAATGGTGATCACTTCCCACATCTGCACCTCTTCTTACCTTCACATCTTGTAATGCATGTCTCCATCTACCGTTAATCATGATGTGGTCTATCTGGTTTCTGTCCCGACCATTTGGTGATTCCCATGTTAATTTGTGAATTTCTTTATGTGGGAAAAGTGTTCCTCCAATGACCAGGTTGTTAATACTACAGAAACTTATTAATTTATCCCCATTTTCGTTTGCTGTTCCGCTGCAGCATTTCCCCATTACTCTTTCATTATATGTATTGTGTGTACCAGCTTTCGCATTGAGGTCTCCCATTACTATAATAAGATCATATCTAGGTGTGTCTTCCATTTCTTTCTGCAGTTGTTGATAGAATTCATCCTTGACCTCTTCATCGCTGTCATTCGTTGGTGCGTAGCATTGTATTATTGCAGTATTGGTGAATGTCACAGTAGAGATATTCGCCGAAATATATTTAGTTGGTTACGCTGTAGAGCGGCAACAGCGTAGAATAGAAAACCCGTTTGGCGAGTCGGGCCAGAACGGAAGAGGATGTAGATTTTTGGCACGATTCAGTCTAGGAGATGTCAGCGGTCCTGTACGGACGCTTGTTCCCTTTGTCGGCGGTTTTGCTGGGATTACATGAATGCCATTCTTGTTCATTGCTTGCCGATTGTTTCAGGTGTTCAGGATTATTGTTAGATTACTAGAAGGGTGATGTGATTTCTGGTGGTTCTTTCCTGGATATTATTTACGGTAGAATCTTGCAATTAGGTATTGCCTTGTTTCAGTATTGGACGTCGCCTGTGATCGGTAGTCATTCTGTAGTCGCTGGTTAGATTATGTCGGTGACTGTTTTGCTGTTATGTTGAGCTGGTGATTTTGGCAAGTAGTTTGGCATTTTCATTACATTGTGTATTGCATTTCATGTGTATTGTTAGCCGTGTGTGGCTCATATTGTGCACCGTACTTATTAAAGGGTTATTACTTGATTTTGCCGCGGTAGCATAGTGGTTAGTGCACTGGCTTCCTAGTGCAGTGGTCTATGGTTCGATCCCCAGATGAGGCGGGAATTTTTTAGGCCACAAACGGCTCCTGGGTCGACCCAGCCCCAAATGGGTACCAGAGCAACTCTGGGAAGGTTAAGGTGGCCGGCGTGATGCCGACCACATCACCCCTCGTGTGACGACGGTCAAGATAATATGGGCCTAACACCATATTCCCAATATGCCTCAATGGGCGTGTAACGGGTTCCTTTACCTTTTTACCTGATTTAGGTGTTATTGGATTATTCATGTCAGCTACTGTGTACTGTGGTCATACCTTTGAGACAGCGAGCGAAGTGTATAGTGTAAGTGTGCCTTAAATCCATAGTACCAGTAGAGGGGTTTGTTCACACCGCACAAGTAGCCCGGTGTGCTCTGTGTGTGTGCTGTGTACCATTAGATACATATAACCTATTCTGACAGTGAATCTACCTCTCAATATTAATCTTATCAGTCTGTTGTTGATGGGTTTCCATTCCAGTAATGTCCTTTCTATTCCTTTATGTAGAATAATGGCTACACCTTCATTGTGCTGTCCATCCTCTCTTCCAGAGTAAAGTACTGTTTCTCCTGTTGCTGTTTTAACTTTTCCTGCCCCTGTCCATCTGCTCTCGCTTATCCCTAGAATGTGTAACCTATAGTTTCTCATTTCTGCCGTGACCTGTTTTAGTTTACCCGTCTCATTCATTGTCCTGACATTACAAAATCCTATTTTTGTATCATTTTTTGCGGTCAGGACGTCCGTTCTCATGTCAGTGGCTTCCTTTCGGCTTTCACCACTGACAGTCATATTAGCCTCAGACTCCGGATGTCCGTCCCGCAGCAAAGTTTGTTTATTCGTTGTTGTTTCCGTAACTTCAATTTTTTTTTTTTTACATAGACAGGGGTTTCAGCCCTATGCTAAAACCCCCAACCTGGAGGACCAGGGTTTCTGCTTTAGTCTGACCCCTGCCCGCGCAAACCTGTCCAGCTTGGTAGAACCTTCCAGGCGTAAAACTCCCGCTGGCATAGCTCTGGGGGTAATCAGGATACCCAAGCCGCCATACCTCGACAAGGTATTGACACCGGTGATGGCAGTAATGCCTTTATTAGAGTCATAAATGTGGAAGTTTGAAGACGAACGAGATGTCGGGAACCTTGAGTTGACTACTGCGTTTATTAGTCATAAATGTGGAAGTCTGAAGGCGAACGAGGAAGAAGAAGAAGAAGAACTATTTCGTGGTGCACAGACCACAGACCATAAGTCATGATAAGTTTGACTAAAGAGATCCAATGAAGCTAAAATGGGATGGGCAGGAATGAGGTGACAACAGCAGAATTAATGCCGTCATCACAACAACGCAACAGAAAGAGCACAACATAATAAATTCCTGTCGTGTTGTGGCGGGTTACTTGCTCGCTTCTTCTTTCTTCTTTGATCCTTAGCCGCCGACCGTCAAAGCAGTCAGTGGCCATCACGCCTAGTGGCGTCTTGTAGGGCAACAACAAATTGATTCCACTTTGCTCGGTCGGTGGCCATCCTTCGTACAGTGCCCCAACTCTGGTTCATTCTTTGCATCTCAGCCTCCACAGTCCTCCGCCAGGTTGTTTTTGGTCGGCCTCTCTTTCGTTTTCCTTCAGGGGTCCAAAGCATAGCTGTTCTTGTGATGGCATCGGGGTCTCTTCTGAGGACATGACCAACCCAGCTCCAGCGTCTGCCAGCTATGATGGTGTGCATGTCCTCTTGCTTGCTACGAGTAAGCAGATCTTGGTTAGTGATGGTATTCGGCCAAAAGATTCGATGAATTTTTCTTAAGCATGTTACTTGCTCGCATTTGCACAATATTCTTGCTTCAGTTTTCCTCAGCCCCAAAGACATCAATTCACTCACATACTTCGCTTGTACATGTCCCGAACTACCAATGATCAGTGCGGTGACAAATGTACGGTAACCCAGCGAGTTGATTTCTACACTCCTTGAATAGTACATAATATATTTAACTATAGCACGTTTCACTAGCTTTGCCCTCAAACAAATGTAATTATCTGATTAACCGTCTAACGTATTAATGCCATTTTTTGCATACGATGTTATATTGGGTTAGACCCAACAAATATATACTTTATATCTGTGCATCTTGTCCAGTTCCCATAAACGGATGAAATCCTTTGATCTTTGTCGGAATACTAATTATTGTGTATCGAGAAAAGAAATTTTACCACTTCATGCACAGATTCTGTGAATTGATTAGGCATAGGCGTGTCTACTATTACAATAATTTGGCAATCACGTTTGCAATTTAATACGTGTTGAAGATGATTTCTTAAATGATCTGCATGCGAAATACTCGTGACATTGTTTGTCATTGACATTTAATGCGCTACCAAACTGGACCTTCCTTGATCTAATTATTTCAATGGGTATCATCTCTTTGCGGTTCATAAATATCATAATGGAACGTTCCTCCTCTAATGTGCTTGTAAATAACGGTAAGGTCATCTTTAAAGAAATTAAACTTCATCCGAATCATAATCAGATGTCTCTGAGAAATTGAAAATCAATCTCGGCTGAATGAAGGACAAACCATCATTCTTCCAATATTCCTCTTCCTCTTGTAACACATGGTTCTCACTTTTCTTCCAATAATCCCTGACTATATTGGAGATGGCCCAATGGGTTGATCACCCGTTGGCTTGTCACACCGATTACGGAAACAACGGCAGATGGATCTATTTGTTGTTGCCCTAAAGACGCTGCTAGGCGTGATGGGAAACTACAACAGAGAAAATCAATCTGCTGTTGCCCTTAAGACGCCACAAGGCGTGATGGCCTCTGACTGCTTGGTCGGTCTTTGGCTAAGGACGGAAGAAGAAGAAGAATATTGGAGATGGCGGCTTTTATAAGTATTTCAACATCTTTTAATTTGAACGTTCTATTTTCTGTTGCTACCTGTTCCTTAATTTTAGCCCATACTAATTCTATTGGGTTTAAGTGAGAATGGTAAGGAGGTAATCTTAAACATCTGTGACCATGTTCATGGATTGCCTTGTCTATGTGAAATATCTTTGTATGCTGTGTATTTTTTTACAATTCCAAGTAATTCAGGTTCATGGACATTTCATTGAATGGAATGTTGTTTATGGTCAGCCAAATCTTTATTACATCTTTAATACTTGGTGAATTAGAAACTTTATCTTCTGGTGCCACAACGTTGTGATATTAGGCATTGTCTATTATCAAACACCACGGTCTATCCAAGGAAGGAAGTACATGATTCACAATCCAATCTTGAAATATCTTGCCATTCATCTCTGCATGGTAATCCCTATTATCTGTGAATTTTGAAACAAATATGAGTTCAGTATTATTTAGAAGCCCATGATGGCTGCTTCCTGGATGTGCAATTATTAGGCGCTGTCCTTTGCTGCTTGGTACTAGTCTCTTAGTTGTTCCATCAGATGATTGCCATTCTTGTTCATTACTATTTTTGCGCATTGATCCAAGTTTCATCTAAATACACAAAATCATAACAATCTCTTCTCATTTCTCTGACCTCGCGTAAATATTTGCTTCTCATTGCAACTATATGAGGCTTCTCACAAATAAGGTTTCTACCACCAACATATTTTCTAAAAGTGAATCCCAAACTCCTAATAGTCCTCCATAGCGTAGATTTGGAAATATCAATGTCATTATTCTTTCTTAACCAAATTTTCAATTTCCTTAAAGTCACTGCCTCATTATTGTGAAACATATTGCAAATTTCTCTGCGGATCAATTCTCTGTCAAAATTATCCACCACTCTTGGCCTAATTTTCGTGTGTAAAACACTGGAATTAGACATTTCAGATGTCGCTATCCAGCGGTGCAATGATCGTTTGCTTATCCCCAAGGCGTGAATAGTCCTCTTTTGTGGGTTTGAAATAGAATGATATAGTTTTCCTCGAGCAGCTTCATTGCAGAAAAACTTTAAAATCCTATTTGTGATTTGCTGTAATGTCATAAAATGTATTCGCAGACTCATTTTTCCTTCTTAACCACACAATAATTTTTGTAGACACACCTCTGATTGACAATGTGTGCGTTGCACCGGATATAAACTGTTTTATGTTCAAGAAGTGCGATTTCACGCAATTTCACTCAAAAATCATGCCAATTGCTTGATAAACCAAAAATGTGCAAATGAGGTCGTATAATTTACTGTAGACATTTCAATATGTGTGCGTGTGATGTGTGTTGGCAAATAGGATTTTATATTATATCGCAAAGAAACGAAAATTAAAACCAATGGCCGCATTTTAATGAAAAATTTAATTCATAGGGTCTATACCATTTCAAATTCACACACAAAATTTCACTTATATGCGTTATATATTCGCTGAGATATAGCATTTTGAAGTTGGGCAAAGCTAGTGAAACGTGCTATAGTGTAAAAGCCCGTAAATAACACGGGAATTAAATTCAAAAGCACCAATACCTAACGGCAAATTTACTTATTCAAAAGTATTTTTTAAAAACACTGTGCATCACCACAGTACACCAGTACACGAACTACGTAGTAGCAGCGAGGATCCCAATGTGTGTATACGTGATCACACATTCTATAAATATATTTTTGTGCATACCGTCATTTGCGCATTCTTCTTTGGTAAGTGTTACTTCTTCTTCTTCGTTCACCCAGGGTAAGTGTTACTATTTTCGGGAGAGTACAGATAAGGGAAACAATACAATTAATAACTTTCAACCAAAGTTGCATCCCTAAGCGTTACGCACTGACAGAAAAAGCTGGGATATTATATATAGGATTATGTAACATGCAATTAAGTGAGCATAGTATGATATTGTTACTTCTACATGAACAGCGGTACTTCTCTGTTGATTGATTATAATTACATTGGGTTTAACTGCGCGTATGTTAAATGAATTATTTACTATTGATGAAGGGAGATTCATTCAATCTATACCCTTTAGCTCCCCAAGGAGCATAAGCCTTAAACTAACACATGCGAAGTCCTCCTGTCACGTGCCATCATCAGTTCAAGCTCTTTCCACGTTTTCCTCATCATTTCCACTTCTGTCTCCAATTCTCTTCTCCATGTGTTCCCACTTTGTTTCGCACAGTTCCAGGATATCGATCTTGTAGTCTCTCATTTCTGCTGCCACCTGTACCGCCTTCCCTTGTTCGTTCAATGTTTAAATATTCCAAGTGCCAAATCTGGAGGTTCTCTTAGAAGAAAGAAGGTTTCGCCTCCTGGCCAGATTACCTTGTCCTGTCTTAGTTGGCTGAGTTATATTTTTCTTATTTGACCTGTCCATACTTGTTGTTGTTGTGGTTTAACAGTGTTAGTATTCTTTGCTCCCATTTCTAGCTCCAGTAACACACGGGTGGAAGAGAAATTATTTAACTATTATTTCTTTGTTATTTGTACACTCATACACATAATATTAAATCTTCTTCACCATAACATGGAATCAGTCATCGTCAGATACGCACGACTGTCATTATGCGACGTCACTATCGTTATAATCATTATCGTCAAAATATCTGCACATCACAATCACAGTATCACTGTCAACATCATCTTTGCGTCATCATTATTACTGTCAATACCATTTCCATCCTCTTCCTCATCATCCTTCTCCTATTCATTATCATCAGCACCACCACCACCATAATCATCATCATCATCATCACTACTATATAATTATTCATCGCCACCATCATCACGTGACCAGGAGTCGACAAGCTGTTTGTTTCTGTTTATTTCTTGAACTCGTTTACAATACACTTCATCAATTAGTCCTGCCAGTCTTCTTACTTTTGCAAACCGCGTCTTTACCCTAAAGCAGCAAATCACGTCTTCGGCTCTTATACTGGCAAACCACGTCTTTCCATCTGACTTTGGCTAAACACGTCTTTCTCTCATACGTTTGACAAACCATGTCCTTCTCTCTTCATTTTTTGGCAAACCATGTCTTTCTCTCTTCATTTTTGGCAAACCACGCCTTTCCACTGACTTTAGCTAAACTAGTCTTTCTCTCTTACGTTTGACAAACCATGTCCTTCTCTCTTCATTTTTTGGCAAACCATGTCTTTCTCTCTTCATTTTTGGCAAACCACGCCTTTCCATTGACTTTTGCTAAACTATTCTTTCTCTCTTACGTTTGACAAACCTTGTCTTTCTCTCTTCATTTTTGGCAAACCACGCCTTTCCACCTGACTTTGGCTAAACTCGTCTTTCTCTTTTACGTTTGACAAACCACGTCTTTCTCTCTTCATTTTTTGGCAAACCATGTCTTTCTCTCTTCATTTTTGGCAAACCACGCCTTTCCACCTGACTTTGGCTAAACTAGTCTTTCTCTCTTACTTTTGCAAACTACGTCTTTCTCTCTTTGGTGTTTGGTTTTGGTGTTAAGGACTATCTTCATTGCACACGGACTACTCCATCAGTGCTCCGATCTCCTCTCTTAAATCACACAAGGAGGATTCAGCACAGTGCACGAACTCCGTAGCATCGGTGAAAATCCCAATGTGTGTGTATAGGAATCACACATTCTATAAATAATTTTGTGGTCGATAGGTTTCTAATGTTTTTTTTAAATTTTGCCAGGGCAGCAGCCTTATGGCCTACTGTTTACGATTTCCAACTGCCGTGGGATTTTTATCGTGCGCAACTTGCACACGGGACCTAAACATTTTTTCGCCCTTATCCGAGAAGGCTAGGCACCCGATCTCACTACCCAGTGAGACCGGGGGGAGTATGACCTCATTAGGACCATTGGTTCTGAAAAAATTTTCATAAATTACGTTCCCTCAACTGGGAATCGAGCCCAGTACCTCTAGAACTCGAGGCGGACGCCGTACCTCTTAGCCACTTCAACCTTTACTTTGGCAAACCACATCTTTCTCTCTTACTTTGGCAAACCGCGTCTTTCTCTATTACTTTAGCAAACCCTGCCTTTTCCTTAGACTTTGACTAGATACACCCTTCCCTTTGACTAGGCACGCCTTTCCCTTCCCTCTTACTTTAACAAACGACGTCTTTCTCTCATATGTTTGTCAAGCCACGTCTTTTCCTTAGACGTTGGCAAACCACGCCATTCTCTCTTACTTTGGGAAACCACGTCTTTCCATCAGACTGGCTAATCATGTCTTTCTCTCATACTTTGGCTAACCACGTGTTTCCATCTGAATTTGTCTAGACACGTCTTTCTTTCTTCCTTTTGGCAAACTACGGCTTACTATCTTCCTTTTGGAAAACCACGGCTTCCTCTCTTCCTTTTGGAAAACCACGGCTTACTCTCTTACTTTGGCAAACCACGTGTTTCCTTCTAACTTCCACAAACCACATCTTTCCTTTACATTTCTGACTAATTACGTCCTTCACTCTAACTTCGGCAAACCGCGCCTTTCCCTTCCCTCTGTTAAATTTGTTCTCGATTCTTTATATCTCAGTCCCCCAAGAATCCGTTCCTAATTATCTTAATTAATGTCTACAGATGTTCTTTATTTCCTTGCCTAATTTCCTTCCGCATGTGTTCAAGATATCATAGTTTATGTAATCATTCTATTCTGCACATCTTTGTTATATATTTGTTAAATTACGATTTTTGCATCGTTCAATCTAGACACAAGGTCCGTCGGTTATTTTAGGGCGCTTGTCTAAATATAAAAGACCTTGTGATCTGTTATATAAATCAGGTTTCCAGTGACTATAAGGGCACAGGTGCCGAATGAAGGAATGATGCAAAGCAAAAAGAGAGATTTTATAAAATAAAAAAGCTTGCATGCACAGATGACCCGATTGGTAAAAAAGAAAAAGGCGAATTATCGATGATCCAGAGTTCCTATTGACAGGATCTCTGCTCTTTCAGTGACATGCTGCCAGTCCTTATCAGGGCTAACACTGAGAAACACTGGCAGTCCTTTTAGGGGCTTAGTATTTATCAATGCTGCACTTGAGTGCAGACACGGAATTATCTTTTTTTTTTTAAATTGGCAACAGAGCTTTCATATTACCGAAGGGCCTGTTTATGGTTTAAAGTGGCGTGCCTCACAAGAAGGCAAACGCTAAAACGAAAAAAAAACAGGGGGGCGGATACATAGACAGACAACATAAGACAAGAGACAGGCAGGTAGGCAGATAAACAGATTGATAATGTACGGATAGACGGACACAGAGATGTACAGTGTATAAGACGCAAATTAAATGCTGAGCTCAGAATGTGTACCTATAAAAGTCACTGCTTCAAAATTGTAATATATAAATTTAAAAAAAAAAAAAACAGTATGGAATCTGGTTTACAAAGTAACGTATTCAGGAAACACTGGACGTTTCGGGATTCACCCCTCGTCAACCACAGTCACAAACAGGTGACAAAGAAAACCATTGATACACCATAAGACAAAGGCAATGGATACTGCAAATACGTGGGGAAAATGAATTTTAAAAAAACATACGATATGATGTGCGATATAGAAAGGTGAAACAATGTAAAAATACGGAACAACCAAAAAGATGTATCAACTCAAGAAATGCAACAAGGAAAATAGAAAATGAAGTAACAAAGCCAAATAATAATTTATTCAAATATGGTCTACTGTGTCGTCATAAACACATCACACAGAGAATACACACCAAAGAACACGGATAAAACATCAGAACACGCGACAAAGAGAGCAGACGAAACACACGAGACACAATACAGAACATACGAGAAAATACAGTATATAACATGCAACACACAAAATATATTAAATGGAATAAACAACAGAACACATCGCATTGCGCACAGGAGGAACAAAACAACACACTGCATATAACATGCAGCAACATACAACACAGAAGAAGCAGCACACCATATAGAACACTACCCAGTAAGCTTAACAAAACATGCAACACATAACATAGATAAGTACAATCCATGTTATACAAGTCACAATACAGAATACCCAACATACAGCAACAGCGTACAACAAAAATTACATCAAAACACACACTTCAGAACATAAAATACACTAATAAAAATACAACTCAATAACAGCAAACAACACACAGCGGAAGATATAAAGCGATCACAACACATACTAAACAACACAGGACACACGATGACAGAGCACACGACTCAACACAATCAGTGAAATACACATTAGTGAACACTCTGATCCGAACGTCAGCTCACATTACTGAAACGCAACAGTTAATTACATCTCACATTACAGATTGTAGTAAAATACAAAGACCTAATGGTCTTTTATATTTGGACATGCGCCCTAATATAACCGACTAGGTTGAACAGGACGCGCCTCACCAAGACGAGGCAAACGTTTTACATAGAAAAGAACATTACAGAAACGCAACAGATAATTACAGCTCACATTACAGCTCACATTACAGAAACACAACAGATAATTACAGCTCACATTACAGAAACACAACAGATAATTACAGCTCACATTACAGAAACGCAACAGATAATTACAGCTCACATTACAGAAACACAACAGATAATTAAAACCCAAACCAAGCATGACACCGCAAGGAAAAAAACACCGAAAAAACAACACACACTTTACTTCACATACAACACAACACAAGATTACAGAACTGTTTGTGTCAAAATGTCTGCCCAACCCCACATTATTTACAAAATAACTGCACTATAACTGTCAAGACTTCCTAAAAATATGGACTTACCCAGTGCTGCCACGACTAGACAACAAAAGATGCAGAACTGCAGACATCCTAGGGTCGCCATCTTCTGCTAGCAGACGACAGGAGTGTCACTTTCGTACAAACCACGCAACACTTTTTTTAAAATCTCTCCGAATACGATTCCAACACTTGTATTTAATGAGTAGAGTATCTTAGAATCGATATCTAATCAAATTAACCCTATACAAACGTCACATTAGAAAAATGTATTTAATGGATCACCGGTTTATGACACTTAACCAAGAGTAACGTAAAAATAGATGATCTAACCCGGAGTAATGTGATAGTGTAACATAAATGAAATATCCAGGAGTAAATTGCAGAAAAAAAAGGACACAATCAGGAGTACAGTTAAAATAAATGATATAACCAGAAGTAAAGTGAACATATATGTCTTAACGAGGAGAAAAGTGAATATAAATGGCTACTACTACAACTGCTGCTCCAACTACTACTACAACTACTGTAACTGTTGCTAAAACTGCTATTAATGTTACTAATACAACTACAACTGCTACTACTACTGCCGCTACAGATACTATTAGTGCTGTTACTGTTACTACCGCTACAACTACTATTAATGTTACTACTGTTACTACTACTACTTCTACTACTATTAATACTATTACTAATGATGCTGCTACTATACTACCGCAGTTAATACTATGACATCTACTACAACAACTGCTAATACTATTACTACTATCACCACTACTACTACTGCTGCTAATAATGCTGCTACTACTACTGCTATAGCTACTATTACAACTACTACTACCAGTGGCGTACTAAGGAGGGTGCGAGGGGCGGTCCGCTCCGGGTGGCAGCTAGGAGGGGCGCTATCTGCCACTATTATGATAGTAGTTACTGTTAAAAATATATTTATGTTTCTTTATGGTGGTGTTGGTTGGGGGGGAGGGGGGTGCCAAAGGTAGGATCCGCCCCGGGTGCCAAATACTTGAGGGACGCCTCTGAGTACTACTACTACGACTACTGCGGCCCGCGTTATGCTTATGGTCAAGAAAATGTGGGCTTAACACCATATTCCTGTGGCCGTTGCTAGTCAGGCTCGTCTGTTATACCCGACTTCTATTTTGGTTGATCGTATAGGTTCGTATCTCTGCCCTAACAGTAGGCTGCTTGTTGTATGTTAAGATAGTTCTTTCTTTCAGACGAAAACGTTACTCATAACAACAGTTGATAAATGAGTTACGATGACAGCAGGCTTCATATTAAACGCAGAACTTTATTTACATAAGCCATTGTAAAATAGGCCAAATGCTGGTTCTTGACAACATCTGCAAAACGATATGTCCAACCGTCCACCTGAGGTTGGCAGACTTGTACAACAAGATCAGTAGATAATATTTCAGTGTCACTCTATCTCTCTCGCTGTTTCAGTATCATAACTGGCTCTAGTGGCTATTGGGGACCACACTCAACCACTGTCATAATTTGATCTGCCATCTATCTCTTCGTATGTAACCACACGTCTCTCTTATGCTCTGACATATTCTTATGCTTCTGCCTTGGTGTATCTTAAATGAAACTATCCTAACCGCCGGAGGTGTACATTTACCAAGTCTGTCTTCTAAACTCAAGACTATCGGCTGTCTACTGTTCTCCTCATTTACCTAAAAGTTCATCGACAGGTTTTGTGTAAATTCTACATACCTGGTATCTCGAAATACACACATTATCTCAACTGGAAACATTGACATCTCGTCCTCAGAATAAATAAACACTGTCATACACAAACATGGCAAATATCGAGATAGACGTCCGGATGATAGTTCAGCTTTTCTGCCACTGCAGAAGCAACCAATATACATTGGCTTATCACCCGATGGAACTTCTACTCGCTACCACATCTAGAAGCTAACTCTATCACATCTGGGAGCGAAATGATTTTATCTACAACGTCGATTTACAACGATGACTATTTTCAAACCTTCTAGAACAACTTTGACAAATAACTCACCACTCCATTCAAAACACGTGAATTTCGATCACCTAGCCCATCTCACGACATAAACAAAGGCATATGCCCTGTAACTAAAGAGAGATGTAAGACGTCTTTTGTCCACCATTGACATTCTATGTATTCCTTCCCTTTGACTATAAATTAGACTCAGCTAATTTCAATCATAAAAATCAATCTCATAAAAACACATCTAACCGAATTTTCGCTCTTAACCCACCTAACTGCTACATTCCCAATATTCCTCAATAGGCGTGTTACGGGATCCTTTACCTTACTACCATTACTACTGCGTCTACAACCACCGCCGCTACTACTACCACTACTACTACTATATTTATTTTCTTTCCTTCGGTTCATAAAGTCAACTCCGACTATTTCACTCCAATCTGAAAATAACCATTTTGTTTTCTTCAGTTAGTGCTTATTTCTTGAGCCACTACGTCGTAAGAAATTACTTATCTACACTATTACAATAACTACTATTGTTTCTGCAACTACTTTATTGAAGCCTATTGCTACTTCTTTCTTTACCTTACCGGTCCTTTGCTAATCAATTGTGTGCCTTAAAAAACGCGGTAAAGATAGTCCCAAAGCAGATACTGTCGTAGGGGAGTGAAGATGCAGCTGTATCAGGTGTGGTAACCAGTTCCGTACCTTGCTGTTTTTGTCTTCCTTAACTAACGATTAGAGTCAAGTACCCATTAACATCTGTGTAGACTGGGGGGTGATGATGCCAGGTTTTGATACCAGAACCTGGTAAATTTTCCGCCGAGAGGCCAGCGCTTAGTCACTCGGATCTCGTAAAGCTGGGACCTAGTGTGGCGGTTTCTGCTATGAGGCTACCTTTACCGTGACATACTGTGGCTACATCTACAAAATAAGAACTGTACATACTTTGACCATGCTGGAGTTGCCGTTTTAACGACTATTACTGCAGTTAATAAATAAGTATTTATAATGCTGTTTGTACTTGCGATGATGTTAATGCTGCCGCTACTGCTACAACCCTGTTGATATACGCTAGTAATAAATTATGTACTATAAGATTCACTGCTTCAGTTACCGCCAAACTGTGGACCTATTTAAAAAAAGCGTCAGTGAAGTAAGGCACTGAGGAGAAAAATCCAGAAAATACCCAAGGAGAAAAACCTCAAAGCCCTAGCTTAGCAACAACACCAAATCGACACGGCTTCTTTCATTCCAACAACAACAAAAAAACACAGTTTATATCCAAAAACAAAATTGAAGACTCGAAAATTTTCCCTTTCCGCTCACAACAAACCACTACCTGCGTGCCCTCGAGAAATATGTCGATCTTTGTTCCGGTTTCTGCGAAGACGAGAACTAACGACAACAAGGGAGAGCATTCAAATGAAGAAAATGTCAGGTTACCGCAAAGTCCGACCTCTTCAATGTTGAAGGACCTCTTCCCGAATGATGCATTGGTTTAATGAGTGGTACCGCCACTTCTCTCGGATTTAAGCAGCGTTTAATCTCCCCAACAATGAAGCAGCGAACGGGGGCCTATTTCTCTCAAAGAGATAACTGCTTGTTGTAACGTAATGATGGTTTCGGTGGAATTTCAAGTAGAGATTTTTAAGCCTGTGTAACTTGTTGAGAAGAAGCGAGGGATGTTAGTAAATGTAATGTTAAAACATACACACGCACGCACGGGCAGAAAGTCGCGGAGAGAAAATGGAACGAACACATATTTTTGTTTTCTAGGGGATAAGAAATTGATATTTCAGCTTTATTTTAAAAACATTCCTCTTATGAAGTAATGAGATAGATAGGTAAAGTAGCAGTGGCGTAGCTGGACTGGGCATGGGGCTGGCCATTAAAGGCTCTTAAAATTTGATGACTTCTACAGACCTAAGGGTCTTTTATGTTTGGACATGCGCCCTAATATAACCGACTAGGTTGAACGGGACGCGCCTCGCCAAAACGAGGCAAAAAAAATGCGCGGTATTTTTTTTTCTTTGCTGCGCTTGGATGTAGCAGTTTTCTCCAAAATTTAGAGCCTTAGCCAAACAATGGTCATTTTATGGTCTCACTGTAATCTGACACGTGCCCCGCACAGACTCACAGGACACGCATTTCTATGATAGGAAACTTTGTACAGAGCAATACAGGGGGTAAACTGATCGTTAGGAACGTTCCAGCGGTTTAAGTGTCCTGTCAGTTGAACACGGCCTAAAAAAATCCCACCTCAACTGGGGATCGAACCATAGACCACTGAGCTAGGAAGCCAGTGCATTAACCACTATGCTACCGCAAACGGCTCCTGAGTCGACCCAGCTCTAGTTGGGTACCAGAGCAGCTTCTGGGAAGGTTAAGGCGGCCGGCGTGATGCTGACCACATCACCCCTAGTCTGCCGATGGTCGAGAAAATATGGGCCTAACACCATATTCCCAATATGCCTCAATGGGCGTGTAACGGGATCCCAGTTGAACACGAGGAAGCTCAAAGTCTAAGAAAAAACTTGTAGGAAATTATCAGTTCATGTGCTCAGACCAAAGTAAGACGACGGAATTTCAGGTATGTGTGGTTTTGGTTTGGTTTGGTTTGATTTGGTCTGGTTTGGTTTGGTTTGATTTGAAGGACTATCTTCATTGCACACGGACAATTCCATCAGTGCTCCGATCTTCTCCCTTAGATCACACAAGGAGTATCTCAGCACAGTGCACAAACTCCGTAGCACCGGCGAGAACCCAATGTGTGTAAATAAGAATATAAATATTTTTATAATGGGTAGGTTTCTAATTTTTAAATTTTGCCAAGGCAGCGGTCTTATGGCCTATTCTTTACGATTTCCAACTGCTGTGGGATTTTTAACGTGCGCAACACATGACCTCCTATTTTTTCGCCCTTATCCGAGAAGGCTAGGCATCCGATCTCACTACCCAGTGAGACCAGGGGGGAGTATGACATCATTAGGACCACTGGTTCTGAGAAAAAATTTCATAAATTATATCCCCTCAACTGAGAAACGAACGCCATAGCCCATGCGGAACAGGAATCCAGACCCCAGAACACATTCTCCAGAACTGTCCAACCCACGATGAACCGCGACGTGCGACCTGGCCAAGGGGTGCTGAGCTCCAGCAGAAGCTATGGGGCTGCCGCGCCGACCTGGTAAAGACTGTGGACTTCGTCCTGGCGACAGGCCGGCAGATTTAGCATGACTACAAACTGAACGCAGAAGAAGAAGAACTACGACCCCCATTACCAAGTAATTAAGTACTACCAGTAAGTTTAAAGTTAACGGTTTTACAAAACACAGATGTAGAATCGTTATCAATATCTAGTATAAGTGAGAAATATAAACAATTTGGAAATTTATGTAAGTTATAAATTATTGTATTTTAGGACATTAATATTATATTAGAATTAAATGGGAGCCGCGCTGGTGTAATAGTTACCACACTGCGCTGGCGATCGGGTGATCCAGGTTCAAGCCCTGGCGAGGACATTTGAACGAGTGTCGTCGACCGGGCCTTGGACTGGATTAATTCGAGCCCTGGGCGAAGACATTTGATGAAGTGTCGTCGACCAGGAACTGGCGGCTCCTGAGCCGACCCAGCTCTAATGGGTACTCTCCGAAGACGGCGAGTATCTGCCTGAATGGCGAGTGGACACCTGTCAGTGTACAGGAAAAAAAGGGATACTCACATAAAAATCAGTCTCAGGCTAGAAATACAAACCGGAGATTCTCGCCTCGAGTAATAGCGGGCGTACGTTAAAAAAAAAAAAATAATAATAATTAGAGTTAATTAAACGTATCAACTATTTTTTTGTTCTTTTAATGAAAGTTTGTGATGGAAAAAATGAGACAATGAAAATTCGATACGAAAATTCTCAATATTAAGTGAAATATGATTCTTTTAAAAGCGTTAATAAAGATTCGTGGCATCGTCGGTACAAGTCGGTGGTACTCAAACGGTTAATCAGATTTGTATTTGCTCGTGTTTCTCATTAAAAAAAAAAAAGCTACTTATCTATAAAAATGTGAACTCGCTTACAATTAAACTGTTCACGGGCGAAAACATTTTTCCCCCCTTCAAATCGAGATAAATATTTATTTACAAATATTGTGGTAGATAACACTTGCGCTCATGGTCGGATTAAGGCCAACTGATGCCCTAAGCATTGCCCCCCCCCCCCCCCCCAATGGTGCCACCCGGCGCTTCCGTTGCTTAACTGACAAGACAATAAACTCAATAAATGCTGAAGAGACTGAAAATTCAATAAGGTTATAAGGAGACTAGCTCGGGCGTTGGCGCAGCTGGCGAGTCCTTTTTTAGGGCTTTACGCTAGTAGATAAATAATGTTGGTCCTTTTCAGGACTTAGTATCTATCAACGCTGATCGGGTTAGCAGTCAACAGAGTTGACTTTTTTTTTGGATGGTAAATGCGCTCTGATATAACCAAATACGTTGAAAGGAACGCGCCTCGCCAGAAGAAGGCAAAAACCGAACACAAATTTAAAAAATGCAATGTTCTTCCTGGCCACACTCCACTGAAATTCATGCAGAAAAACGTTGGTAAGACAGGCAAACATACTGAACTCTAGGTCTATGTCTGACAATTTCAGTCACTCACCATACCAAAGAAAACTTTTTTTTTTTTTTAAACAATTCGGATTAAAGTCGAATACGGCAGATATTGAAAATTACAAAAAAATTCGACTAAAGACGACTGTGGCAGTGAAAGAGATGAGAGTTAAGGGCATGATATCTAGATGGAAAATTCTGTGGTACCTCCCCTTCCCTTGGTGCCATAAGCACGTGCTTATTTGCTTAATGGTTAATCCAGCCCTGCTTGGGCTGTGATGCTGTATCGTTATCAACTGTTCTCTGGTCTAGCATAGAGTACGTTCTGGCCAGTGAGAAGGTTCATGTATGAATTCGAGGAGATGACGTCACATATTATTTGAGGCTTCATATTAAGTTAAAAAAGGTAAAGTAATTACGAATGAAGTAAATTTGAGTAAACTAGCTTGGAGTGGGAGTGGCTAAGAGGTATGGCGTTCATCTCGAATTCTAAAGGTACCAGGTTCGGTTCCCAGTAGAAGGAATATAATTTTTGGAAACATTTTTGTGAAAAACAGTGGTCCTAAGGCGAAAAATTAGGAGGTCCTGTGTGCAAGCTGCGCACGTTAAAAATCCCACGGCAGTTGGAAATCGTAAAGAGTAGGCCATACGGCCGCTGCCCTGGCAAAATTTAAAAATTAGAAACCTACCCACCACAAAAAAATATTTATAGAATGTGTGATTCCTAAATACACATATTGGTATTCTTGCCAGTGCTACGGAGTTTCGTGCAATGTGCTGAGATCCTGTGTGATTTAAGGGAGGAAATCGGAGCACTGATGGAGTTGTCCATGTGCAGTGAAGATAGTCTTTATGACCAAACCAACCAAACTTCCTTGTGGTTTTTTACGGTGAACGTGGAAAAAAATGACTTTTAACCCTGGGGGTACCACACATGTAAATGCCGACAGGAGATGGCTAATTCGAAATTTCCTTAATTTAAATACTCTTTTTTCTCCCTCCTCTGTCACCTACAGATCTACCAGAGCATTCCCTCAGCTCTACCGACAGAAGCGAATGACAGGTCCCTGAGCCCCTGAACGTAAAGTGATTTCTGTCTGTTCTCGACTGCCTCATTAAAATACTCCCTGAGTGGTTGCCAATTGGAACATGTCGTGGTTAGGAGGTCTCTTGAAAAAAACAAAATAGTAATTCATATTAGAGCAAGCTTGCGATAGCGCGAACTTCCGCTAGCACTTAACCCATTCTAGTCCAGGAAGAGGGAAGGTCAGATGAATGCTGATACAAGGGGAAACACGATGTACAGAGCTGGCCGTCGAGCTGTGTCGAGAGCTACAATGCAGACAATTATGAGACATCTTATCGGTAAGCGACAAAACGCACAAAATTAGGAGGACACTCTTTGTACGGTTTATTTCTTACATTTTTTTTTTCCACATCTCTTGAGGCTCAACATGGAGAATTAATTATAGGTTTCAGTCTATCGCACGGAATGGGATCTGAAAAACGGGAAGGGGGGCTAAAAGAGGTAGTGTGAGTCTTATTGGGATAAAGAACGATGAAATGTCCTACTTTTTTCTTACCGCAAGGTCTTCGTCAGCGAAAGAAAGCGTGAATTAATTTTATTGTATACAAATTAGAAAAATGGATATAAATCCGCAAAAGAATCCTACTTATTTACTTAGTCGTTCCTCTTCTACCGTGGAGAGTTAGAGATTTGCCAGAGATAGCGCCATGTTATCCTATCAACTGTCTTCCTTTTGGAATGGGGAATGGTTCAAGTCCAGTCCTCGGTCATTCAAGGATTGTCTGATGTTGTTCTACCAGCGAATCCTGAGTCGTCCTGGAGATATGAATCCCTGGCTCTTGGATTCCAATATCCAAGAGTTTTATCAGGCGCAGGTACAGGCACAAGTGGGAAGAAGAGCATCCAGGCCACACAAAAAATCATCCTTATTACCAGCTCAGCAGAAGTGAACAAGTGGTAATCTTCAGACTTCGCACAGGTCATAACAGATTGAGATATCACCTATTCAACAAATTAAAGATAGGAACTACTGATGAGTGTGACTGTGGCACCGATAAAATGACTGCCGAACATCTGCTTCAAAGGTGCCCAACATATGAGGAACAGAGAAAACGCATATGGCCATCACCAGTACCATTCCTGGAGAAGATCTACGGAGATATCAACAGCCTCAGGCTGACCACTGCGACCTTTGAACTTATTCAAGTTGACATCTGAGGGTGAACGAAGAAGAAGGATTCCAATATTTGTCGTGATAGCTGATCTTCTCCCATTCTGCAGACATGGCCAAACCATCGTAATTGGAACTGTTCCACTCGGGTCTGCAGGGACTGGGTTTTGAGGCCATGTCGTACCGTCTGGTTGCGGACGATAATGAATCCCCGATTCCAAATTAGAGCTGGTGTGATATGGTGTATTTATTTAATGTGCTTTCCATCCGAGTGGCAGAGTTGTTAGAGCACACCCTTCTTGCGTCTAGCTCCAGTCTGTCCATTTGTAAAAATTGGTACTTGACTCTTCTGTTAAGTAATGATAGGCAAAGGCATCGAGAAAGGGAATTAGTCACCCCACCTCTTAAAGCTGCGACTTAGCACAAGTGAAGCCTCTTTCTATGTCTCTGTTAGCAGTGGCGTACTGAGAGTTTTTAGCACCCGGAGAGAGCCTGGAAAATATGCCGACAGATAAAATACATGCTAATTTTGTTGACAAATCAAAAGGAAGCAATAGGTAAGAAGTCCGGCTTGCTTGACTGGAGACGGGTGCGAGTCGAATGCGTGTGCCATGTGGGCCACTTTTGGTAAGCAGAACTGGCGCTGTCGGATGAACCAAACGCCCGGTTAAGGTACCAAACGCTGACGCTCATCAGACACCATAAAAGGTGTTGGTTGTTTTAGACAGCACGACGGTGGCCATGGATTAAAGGACTATATCAAACACTGTCGTGCATTTAGCTTGTGAAAGGGCGGTTTTACCGCCGGTCCTTTAAGAGTTAAAAAACTGGAATATCTTGTCGTCGCCTTTTTAAATAGTTCGATACTGGAATTTAGTATTTTCCAGAGTTTGTAGACATCTAAGTAAAGGTTCTTACTACGCGACTATGACTCAAAATAATAAGATAATAGTCAGTATTTCAAAAACATAACACATACAGTTTGCAAAATATTGTTTGACAGGCTACTGCTGCAGACTGAGTAGGGAACAATGTTCTTGGAACAGCCAAAGCGGAAACTAAACGTAACAATCAGGCTGCGACGGATCAGATAACGCGATGCGCTGCTTCCGTGTAACATGGGTTTCGGGAAAGAGATAAGTAGCGTATAGTTTTTCTACCTACGAGAGGACGTTTAGCTGCTCACTAACATTTAATTGTGATCATACAGCCGAAGAAGAGGGAAGTTTTGGATTTGAAGACGAAAAAAAAAAAAAAAAAAAAAAGTCAGAATCGGCTGAGAGAGACAATATTCGGATTATGTTAATTGGATTAAATGTTCGCAGAGAAACGACCTGACTTTTGGCGCTCCCCACCCTTTTCTTTCGCTACGCCTTTATGTTAGTCTCCCTCTATGATCTGTCAATTAATTAACCTGTTCTTTACCTGTATCAATGCATTCTACATACTTACGAGGGGCGTTCAGAAAGTAATGCACCACATCGTTTTTCTCAGCTAATAATAAAGATAGAAGCATAAAATTTTGCACACTTCAAATATGGCATGTGTCAATTGTGTGCACCAAATTGCACCGCAACCGGCCAAATAATACGGCTGCCCTAAACCGTTGAAATGGAGCGTGTTAGCAACTTGCGTTATAAACAGCGAATTGTGATAGAATTTCTCGTTGCAGAGAAGGAAACTGTTGTGAATATTCACAAGCGTCTATGTGATGTGTATGGAAGTTTTGCAGTCGACAGGAGTACAGTCAGTCACTGGGTTCAGAGAATCAAAGAATGAGTGGCATCATCCGCAATCACCAAGAAGAAAGAAATTCAAGACAATTCCTTCAGCTGGAAAGGTCGTGATCACTGTCTTTTGGGACATTGAAGGTGTGATTCTTGTGGACGTTATGTCAAGAGGAGAGACAATCAATTTGCAAGCTTACATTAAGACATTGAAAAAACTCAATCAACGTTTTCGCAGAGTTCGGCCGCACAAGAATCCAGCAGATCTGCTTCTCCTTCACGACAATGCGCGACCTCACACAAGTCTGGCAACACGGGAAGCAATCACAAAATTGGGTTGGACTGGACTTCCCCATCCACCCTATAGTCCCGATTTGGAACCCTCTGATTTTCATCTATTTGGTCCACTTAAAGATGCACTCCGTGGGACAAGGTTTGAAGATGATGAAGGAGTGATTCATGCAGCGAAGAAATGGCTACATGATCAAGACAAAATCTGGTACGGGCTAGGAATACATGCACTTGTTTCGCGCTGGCATAAAGCCGTACAAGTTGATGGGGATTATGTTGAATAATACCGATGTTTACATGACATATCCATGTATATTGTATATAAATTTCATGCTTTTTGAATAAACAGCTCCTGAGAAAAACGATGTGGTGCATTACTTTCTGAACACCCCTCGTACTAACATGCTAACCCACTTACGAATCTGTCTGTCTACCAATCTGTTTGTCTATAAGTACGGTCGCGAATATCTCTGTGCCTTTTAGTTGTCTTCTTCTTCTTCATTGATCCTTACTTGCCGACTGTCAAAGCAGTCAGTGGTCATCACGCCAGGTGGCGTTTTGTAGGGCAGCAACAAACTGCTTCCACTGCTTTAGCTTTACATTACATTTAAATGAAAATTCTAAACGTTCAGATATATGTTTTACATTTACATCTCCGCTGTTTGAAAAGTGTTCACAATATAAATTAATTCGTGTTTCGTTTACATTTACACTTGTGGAAAAGTTTGAAACTTCCATTAATTAAAATGAATATTTTCACAGGGACATTTACACTGGTTTAAAACGTGAAACCGTACATTAATTTTAAAGTGAATATGTTTATAGGGACACTTACACTGCTTTGAAAATGTAAGTATTTTTCTTAGAATTTGCATCATTTCTTTTCATCTTTCTCTCCCTGCTCCATGGGGAACCTGGAACTATTTTATGCTTTTAGTTCTCTTTACGAAACTATCAATAAAGCAATCACCAGCCCGTGCAGTGGTGGTTCATGAATCATCATTCAATACGCTGTGGTTGCCAGCCTCAAATGACTTTGACATCCAATAGCGAGTTTCACATAATAAAATTCACATGGTAATATATATATATATATATATATATATATATATATATATATATATATATATATATATAGATATATATATATATATATATATATATATATATATATATATATATATATATATATATATATATATATACAGGGTGGTCATAAAGTCTTTCCCTGATTTCAAAAATTAAAAAAAAAAAGTATTCTGTGCAGAGACAATTGGTTTTTTGGAAATTATTCCAGAACTAAAACAGTTTTTTATGCTATTCGTAGATTTCAACATTTGCGATTTTCAACACTAATATTTGAGGGATTGCAAGTTCTCTTGAGGCACGATAGGTTGATTTCTGCGGACTGCGTTCAAATGCCGTGCGCACTGCGTCCACAGTTTCTTCACTCACACGAGGCCTGCCTGCTTTGGGCATGTCACCGACACTGCCAGTGTCCGTAAACTTTATATACCAAGCTTTGATGCTTTTAACATCTGGAGGATCTCGTAAAAATTTGAAATCAGGGAAAGACTTTATGACCACCCTGTATATATATATATATATATATATATATATATATATATATATATATATATATATATATATATATATATATATATATATATATATATATATATATATATATATATATATATATATATATATATATATATATATATATATATATATGTTAGTCCACATGTCAGTAATAAAATATGAAATGTAAATCCAACTTACGCCAAAGATGGCTACAGACTTGTCGCACAGATGAATAGAAGAGACGAATCTTCTCTTACACGTGTCTGGGATTTCTTTTAATTTTACAATAGATTGTCCCTTCTGACTCCGTGTTTCTTCAATTTTCCTAGTCCGGGTTTTCCTTCACAAAATGTGAAAGAGATTTCCTGTGCTTTATAAGTCTTATCTGGCTCTCCAATAAAAGGTTCGGATAACAATTAGGAATTATGAATCTAGTTCTTCATCTGGCAAAGGTCTGATGTTTCTTGGCGAGCGGGGAAATCACAGAGAAATAAAACTGTGAAATTGTCAGCCTATATTCCCTCCAATGATGTTATTAATCTAATCAGAAAGATCCAATCATTTCAAATCATGCAGTAAGGCTGTGATATTTTAAAATAGTCCCACGTGAAATAAGGTGCGTGCCTGCAAAGGTCATGTATGATCATATATGGACATCTGATGCGTTGCACACACTCTCACAAACACATTTGTAGACTCATATTGTCTAAAATGTAATAAATCCATGATTACTTTTTAATAAGTGACCGGAAGCGATTACATCACATTTGTCTGCCCACCTGTGTCACACAGACAGTAATCTCGTTATCTGTCGTATGAATGCGCAAACTCCGGGTGTTATCAGGGATTTAAGCCGATCGCGCAGACCGATGTAAGTTTTAATCTGCCACGCTTATAACCACAAATCTGGGTAGCACTCCTTGGATAAACACGCCTTCGTGAACCGTGAATGCAACACAAGAAGATAAGAATTACTCCCGTAGCACATACTGCCATAGGGGAGTGGCGTGTTAGAGACTTCACCATGCTATGTCCTGCATAGAGCAAAATAGTGAAAATACAAATGAAAAGGTATGATTTATGCTAAATAAAAGCGATGAGTGAGAAAACTGAAGAAAAAGAAAGGGTACTGCCGGAGGGCTAAAGGTGTGAGAGATCATACAACAGAGCATTTTCAGACGTTCTGTTACAGCGACCCATTACACCGATGATAAAGAAAGATACAGCCTTTATTTTGGTTGTGAGATCGGTGACCAGGACCGGTATTGGGCCCCACACATATGTTGTCAATCATGTGCAACGAATCTGCGCTGCTGGTTGAACCGAAAAGGACGATCGATGCGTTTTGCAGTTCCAATGGTGTGGAGGGAACCGACAAACCATCTTAATGATTGTTACTTTTGCATGACTCCTCCATGTGGATATGGTATTTCTAAGAAGAAAAAGCGGCCTGTGACCTCTCCGAATATTCCCTCCGCTATGCGGCCAGTGCCTCACGGGGAAGGACTTCCTGTTCCGGACCCGCCAGAATCTTATACTCTGGATGATGAAGAAGATAATAAAGCCAGTGGACATCCGTCACAAGTGAAAGCATCTACATCAAGAGATCCTGATTTCTTGCCTATTGAAGAGTCTGCACAGCCACATAAAATTATCCAGAGTGAATTGAATGATCTAGAGAGATCTGGAATTGCCAAAAAATAAAGCAGAGCCGTTGGGTCCAGACTGCAGCAATGGAATCTTGTAGAAGAGAATGTGGATGTGTCTGTGTTCGTGCTCGGCAAAAAAGATCTGCTTCCATATTTCAAAATGACAGATAACCTCATTGCTTGCGTTGATATAGTGAGCCTGATGGCAGCACTACACATCAACTACAAAGACGATGATTGGAGGCTGTTCATTGATTCGTCCAAGTTGAGCTTAAAAGCTGTGCTGCTCCATAATGGTAAGTTTTACCATCTGTTCCACTCGGGTATGCAGTCCACATGAAAGAAACGTACAACAACATGAAACAACTGTTACACACCATCAACTATGACAAGTATAAGTGGCAGATTTGTGGTAACCTGAAGGTCATTGTCATCTTGATGGGGCTACAGCAGGGCTACACAAAGTTTTGCTGTTTCCTCTGTCTGTGTGAAGCCGTGCCAGGACTTCCCACTACAAGAAAAAGGATTGGCCCCAACGACAATCACTTGAACCGGGGAAAAAGAATGTACTTAAAGAACCACTTGAAGAATCCCACAAGATCTTGCTCTCTCCTCTACACATCAAACTTGGACTTATGAAGGATTTTGTAAAGGCCGTGGATCGAAATGGGGCAGGATTTTTATACCTTCGTGATAAATTTCCAAGACTTAGTGAGGCCAAAATCAAGGAAGGTGTATTTGTCGGTCCACAGATACGTCAGCTCTTCCGAGATCAGCGTTTTGATGATATTCTCACAGGTGATGAAAAGTTAGCTTGGAATGCTTTCCAGCAAGTGGCCACAAACTTTCTAGGAAACAATAAGGCTGACAATTTCCAGGAGCTTGTAGAAACCCTCTTGCAGCGCTACGAGAGACTAGGGTGCAACATGTCTTTGAAATTACACTTTTTACACTCTCATCTGGATTTCTTCCCTGCTAACTGCGGTGCTGTCAGTGACGAGCATGGGGAACGATTTCAGCAGGATATTACTACCCTCGAAAAAAGGTACCAAGGGAAATGGAATGCAGCAATGCTATCAGACTATTGTTGGACCCTTGTGAGAGATGCTCCATAAACTGATTACAAGCGACAGGAAAAAAGGCGTTGCTGTGAATCATTTCCGCTATGAGCATTATTATCATATGGTATGTATATGCAAATGCGTAAAACATGTTTTATAGATATTATTTAAAAAAACTAGAGCTAAACTGGTGTTTTAACGGCCATTTTCATATTCAGCAGCCCAAACAACATAAAGGTAACTTGGTTTAATTTCAGATACACACAAAAAGTCAAAATTTGTTGTCCAGTGTAATAGACGATCCTCGTTGAACAACCATATTGTTTGTCTGAGCGGCCGGCGACCCGCTTGTTTCACTGTCTGAAGAAGACACGAACACACAGGCGATAACGAGATAATAGTTTCACGGGTCCATCCCTGTGTGTGATTATCGCAGATCTGTCTAGCCAGTCAACACTGGCGGAAGACATTACGCCAGGTAATCTCTTCACACATTTGATTGTGAGAGGGCACAAGATGTCACCGGAAATATTACGTCTTATTATAAAGAGGCCACGCGTTGGAATATTAAATTTAATATTTTAAACACGAGTGGGATTTTTTGAATTAAACACCCCGACCCACATATCTAAAGAGATTCCATTGGTTTGAAGTGAGCGCCGGAATATACATTGAATTTCATTGGAAAACTCGGCGGAAAGACCATCTGTGATCTGAACTGGAAACTGGAAATATAACCTAGCGAAAGCCGAAACACAGAAAACAGAGACTGCATCGCACGTCACACTAGCAACTCCAAAAAAAAAAAAGCCAGAAAGAAAAGGATCGGACCAAGGATTCCTATATTATAAGTGACAGATCGAAGTATTTGGAAAACTTAAAAAGTTAGCCTGCCTTTATAAATACAGAAACTGAAAAACTTAAGGGACCAGGACTTAAAATACGAAGACTGAAAACCTAGGAATTGGATCACCCGTCATAAGAGAAACTTTCCCAGACCAAGTGTCTCGCAGATTCACCCGTCATACTAGGGATTCAAAATTTCCAGACCAAGTGGTTCGAGAGCATATAACCTAAATTGCCCGTGTCCATCCTAACCTGCGCGAGGAGATTGTGTATTCCCAAAACGTTGAGGTGAGTGTAACAATTATTTCACAAATGTAGATTTGACATGTTTTCTTGCTAAGTGGTTAAATATGAGGCTGGCAACCTCAACATATGAAACTAGTATATTCATAAACCATTACAGCAAGCGCTGGTGATTTCTTCTAGCTAGTCGTGCGAAAAATCGACAGCAGAGGTGACCCCAGACTCAGAATGGAGCAGTGCTGAGTGATGATTACATCACATGTGCCTAAAGTGTACAGTATCATTGTATGAGATATATGTACCTTTTTAATTGTAATTCAGGCAACTCATAATTTGCGCCGTCCAGACACATTTTCCCAGTTTAATACCCGGAAGAATATTGGTGATTTTTAATCATCTTCCCCGAGCTACACTGTGTACTCGGGAATTTAATTCTTCTGAGAGATTAACATTGGTGGGTGGACAGCGAGAATGCGCCTGCTAATTGGCAGCACACACATGTACTTAGCAGAGACATTTGTTTCCTATTTATCCAAAAGTTCGTGGTTATAATCTATCAGACGGTTCGAAGTACTAAAGTTACTACGCCACTCGTGTGAGAGAAGTACACACATCACCAAGAAGTGACGAAAACCACAGCTGCAGGACTCCCGTATGTCAGTTAAGTGCTTATAAAAAGGCACCAGCAAAAAAGGACATAATAGTTTTCCGACTATATCCCCACCCTAAATCTCGGTGAAGAGAAAATTTGATTCGAATATAAAAGTCACCACCATTTTATTTATTTTAAACTGTTAAGACTAATTCATTATAAAATTTGTTACATGTTGTTTTAAAACTAAACAATCTTATTCGATTCTGTTTTTATATGTATGAAAGAGAACGTTTGAGCAAGACTCTTTAAAACATACATCTATATATACATAGATATATTTACATATATAGAGTCATTAATTATAAGAGGAATTTCGTTGGATTACACGAACTGGGGGCTTGAACGGGCTAAAAACCATTGCTTAAATCCTTCACAAAAGGCGATGGACAGATGTAAGTTAACCATTGCCCAGCCCTTGACTTCTGAATTATCTTGTGAAGACTCCCATTAGGATAGAAGCTTCATTATACTTCTATCTACATCTCTGCCAAGAGTAATCTTGTGAGAAGGTAGCCACCTTCGACGACCCATTTTAGATACTCTTGAGTTTTAGCCACTGTTGGACCACTACTGCAAAGCAGGGGATGCAATCCGCGACAAAGGACTGAAATAGTATGACAAAGTCACAAATGTGGAACTGATGACAAGAACCAGACAAGTGCCAGTGGAGCAAGAGATGAGAATAAGACGCTGACGATGGATCGGACACACATTGAGGAAACCTGTTGATAGCTTTACAAGACAGTCCTTGTTCTGGAATCCACAGGGAAAGAGAGGCAGAGGTAGACCAAAAAACACATGGAAAAGAGAGCTGGATACAGAGGTGAAAATGATGAGGAAAACATGGAAAGAACTTGAGCTGATGGTACGGGACAGGAGGACTTGGCATGTGTTTGTTGAAGGCCTATGCTCCTTGGGGAGCTAAAGGGTATTGATTGATTGATTGATTGATTGACTGATTGATTGTTTGACAGAATGAAAATACTCGATGAAAGGCCACAGCAAGTAGGTCTGAAAATACACAGGGGAAAAAACGAAGACAATTGGAATAAATGCAAAAAATTATAACAAGGTCGAAGAAAAACCACTACAAGATGAAAAAATCATACACGTATCTTGGCAGCAATATAGACAAAGTTGGAGGAACAATAATGATACCAATATAAGAATATCAAATGCAGGAGTTTCGTTTGCATTGGGAAACATATGGAGAAAAATATGAAACAAGTCCAACACAAAAATAAGAATCTTCTACTCTAATGTTAAATCAGTACTATTGTATGGCTGTGAAACATGGAGAACAACAAAAGTAACAACCAAAACGCTACATACATTCATTAATGGGTGCTTGCGAAGAATAGAAGGCTTGTATTGGTTTGACGAGGTCAGTGATGAGGAACTTATGACAAGAACTAGACAAGTGCCAGTGCAAAAAAAGATGAGAAAAGACACTCGAGATGGATAGGACACACACTGAGGATACCTGTTAGGTAAAAAGGTAAAGGATCCGGTTACACGCCCATTGAGGCATATTGGGAATATGGTGTTAGGCCTATATTTACTCGACCATCGGCACACTAGGGGTGATGTGGTCAGCATTCCGCCGGAGGAAACCTGTTAGCAGCATTACAAAACAGTTCTAGTTCAGGAACACCCAGGGAAAGAGGGGCAGAGGTAGACTGAAAAACACATGGAGACAAGTCAAAATGGTGAGTAAGACGTGGAAATAACTTGAGCGGATGGCACGTGACAGGAAGACTTGGCATGTGTTTGTTGAAGACTTATGCTCCTTGGGTTAGCTAAAGGATATTGATTGATTGTATAGGCTGCTCTACAAATGCGACGACAATTCTCCAGGTTGGGCCTTCCACCAATATGCCTTGAAGGAATCTTTTGGCCAAACACCATCAGCAACCAAGAACTACTTCTTCGGAGTAACCAGGAGGACATGCACACCATCATAGCTGGCAGACGCTGGAGTTGGGTTGGCCACGTCCTCAGAAGGGACCCTGATACCATCACAAGAACAGCTATGCTATGGCCCCCCGAGGGAAAGCGAAAGAGAGGCCGACCAAAAACAACTTGGCGGAGAACTGTGGAAGCTGAAATGCAAAGAATGAACCACAGTTGGGGCACTGTACGAAGGATGGCCGCCGACCGAGCAAAGTGGAATCAATTTGTTGCTGCCCTACAAGACGCCACGAGGCGTGATGACCGCTGACTGCTTTGACGGTTGGTGGTCATGGATCAAAGAAGAAGAAGGAGCATTTTGATCTCCCGTCGGCCAAACGTCCGTCGCCCAAACGTCCGTCGGTCAAGTGACCGGGAGCCGGATGGATGATCCTTTACTTTAAACCAGGGGTTCTCATCCCCGCGAGTCTCATTTACCGCTGTGGCCCCACTGATAGTGGCGGTTAGCTGGAAAAAAGTTACTTTATCAATTTACTGTGGCCCACTATAAATATGGCATTCCCTCCTTCTTCCCCCCCCCCCCCCGGGGGGGGGCATATGGCTCATGCTGAGAACCACTATTTTAAACCACTGGTTATAAACAATTTGTGAGGGGAGTCTCACAATGTGAAATGGACCATGGCCCCCATCTGAGCTCTTGGAGGGCCTGTCCACAAGTAAGACGAAGTAGCGTATACCAGTTATACAATTTAACAGCGCAGTCTTATGAGACGAAGAAAGAAAAGGACTACTACCGCCCCCTCCCCCTTTCTCAGGCGTGTCGTACAAGGCCTTTAATATGAGGTTGTGCATGAAGTTGGCTACCTCATCATGTAAAAAAAGCATGTGAATACTTGGTGAAGGGTTTCTACAAGGGGCCAAGCTGCAGTTGTAGCTCCATGCTCCATAGGAAACGAAAAGGAAATGATGAATGATGACAGTGCAATGATAAAATGTTTCGGGGCAAAGGTCTACCTCAGCACTAAGAAATAAGATACACATAATTACAGTAATGAAGATGTCAGACAGAGACGCTGCTGTTGGGCAGGACACACACTGAGGAAACCAGCTGATATCATTACAAGGCAGAACTTTATCTGGAATCAACAGTGTAAGAGAAAAGGTGGTTACATAAATTATATAGTACGGCCTCGCGCATTATACGACCCTAAAGTTTTGACTGTGTTCTACATGAAAAATAAAAGGTTTCGTTTGTTGTGGGTGTATTCGCAAACAAGTCTATCAATGTTTTGAAATTTCCAAGTCGTATGCCTCTGAATGCTTTTCTTGATGCGCTGGCACTCTTAAACGTTTCTTTATTTTTTCGCCACAATTTATATATTTAGCCTCGGAAACACAAAACTTTTGTAGCAGCCTGCACGTTATTTGTTTGGTGCGCCTCGCGTCTTGCTCTTAATTTAACATTCATATCGTAGCTTCTCCTCATCCCCTTGTTTACTTGAGACGCCTATGAAACTTTCTTTTCATCACGATCACTCACCTGCGGATCTGCTATGGGCACCGTAATTTGTTTAAATCAGTAACATAGCACACATTCTGGCACCAACTAACACTGACCTACTGAATTACCAGTTCGGTGACACTGAAGTGTGCAAATCCTCATTGTCTCGCTTCTTTTTGACCTTGAGTTTATTATAATATTAGACGAGCGTGGTGATTACCGTCCGCGCTGCCATGCTACAAAATACACCTGTGTAGGAGTCTACGGGTTATTTTTTTTTTTTTCAGTGACAAATGTTAGGCTGCGCATATAATAAGAGTATAGTATTCGAAAGGACATTTTTAGGAAGAAAAAAAACATCGCATTATATTCGGGCCAATACGATACTTTAGAAACACTAAGTCCTCCAAAGATCACCCCACAAAGAAAAGATCACGTTCGTATCTCATGCAGTTCACGAATACGTTTTAGCAGCAAGCTCGAAAGTTTTCGTTAGAAATGTGGAAAAAGTAACTTTGATTACTTAATGTAAAACTTTTGCCTCGTGTTGGCGAGGCGCGTCCCGTTCAACCTAGTTGGTTATATTAGGGCGCATGTCCAAATATAAAAGACCCGTAGGTCTGGAGTAAGTAAGTAACTTTGATCCCGCGGACACCGTGATATTAATTGCCGGCGTGGAAGGGTCTAGTCTGAAATTTTCCTAATTTAAAAAGTCTCTTCCCCCCGCCCCCCCCCCCGCCCCCCGCCCCTCCCCATCCAACCGCAGTTGCTTAAAGATCTACCAAATCATCTACTGGGATCTCTACCTGTAGACCGAGATCGACAGATCGACTGGTTGCCGACCCCTGCCCTAGAGTAATAAAAAGTACAGTATCAAATGCCCTGAAAAAAGCAAAAAAAAAAATACAAATAAAGGTTCCGTGTACTGTGTACGAAAAGTCACTTCTCTTAATCAAAAAATGAAAAAAAGAAATTCAGCACTTTAATTAATGTACTCTATCTTCGACTTGACATAATAATATGAAGTGTAAACTTTTTTTTCTAGTGCACTTTACGAAGTTATCACCCTAATTTTTTTTTTTTTTTTTTTTTTTTTGGTTACTCCCAGGTCTTCTTCCGATCCTAATTGTTCCCACATTTTGAAAGCTTTTGACTATTTGCGTTGAGTCACTCACTCACTCGACATACAGAGATATCAGAGCTTGTTTAAATATAATTTGCCTGTTTTAGTAGCGAATGTCTCAGCAAAACATGCAAACTCTTTACAAGAGGCACTTCATGCTGATGATGACACAGTAGTCGGAACTCGAGGCTCTATCTTCGACTATGAGTTATAAATAGGTGTGTTTGCACTTCGGCCGTCCAAATTTTGATTCGCTTCTTATAATGCGCGGTTAAAAAGATTTCATTGATGTCAAACAAATAGTTTAATGAGCAAGCTTTTACATGTCACCAGTGTCGTCACTACGGGGGTGCGGACCGCACCGGGTGACACCATCAGAGGGGGTGACAGCAAAATGACTGTCTATAAAACTTTTGTGCAGTGTTTCAGCAGAAATTTATTATTTTTTATGAAAATATCCCTGTAGTTAGTTATAACTACACAATTTTTTTTCGTAAGCCCAGCTTACACGTACTGTATCAATATACCTATGTTTTTACTTCGAATTATATTGTTTTCTTACCGAATTTTCACTTTAACCACATGAAACTATATAAATACATTTAGGCTGTGCGTATGATACTGTAATTTAAAGGTGTATTTTTAATTTTGCTAGTTGTTTATGTCACTACTATTGCCATTACATTCAGTGATATACGGGAATTACTATTTACGAGTAACATTAGTACGAAAAACATTAGTAAGGATTCTGTATGGTCTGGTACGGGAGGAGGTCTATAGGGGTGACACCATGAGTTACCGCACTGGGTGACACCAACCCTAGTGACGCCACTGCATGTCAGTTATTTCCTTTGTGCTCCTCACGGAGCTTGGAGCTTCCACTGCCGTAGAAAGCCTGCACCAGGCAGTCACGTACTGTTGCAGTGGTTGTCTGTTGCAATTTGTTGTACATGATGAGGTTTCCAGCCTCATGTACAACCACTATATTAGTCACCTCACTTTTAGAACAAGTTAACCTAAATGTACTTGTGTATTTAATGCATGGCTCCTAACAATGAGAAGCATCGTGAGGAAGTTTTGTTAACATCACGAGATCCCAAAGGCCTACCTCTGGTCAATGACTAAGTCTAGACTGTATACACACGTTGAATCCCCATCACATTAATCTTCATCTCTACATCAGAAGATGATTTGGAACTCCTCAGAAAAGATGAGTTTAAATAAAACACAGACACAGCTTAATGTCTTAGGGATAACAAGAATTGAACTAATTCCCCTCAGGTGGTATGTGACGTATAATGTAAATATAGCCTCAGTAATCCTACAGTAATCCGACCACCTTTGCTTCCCCATTTAGTGTTTATAATTTTGCTACGCTAAAACCACGAATTTCGCTGTCTGTCTGACTCATATTTTGAAGCCACGCCTATTTTTCCTGTTTTACATGCGCTGATGAGTGTTTACCAACTTTTGCACCTGGCAGTCTTAACAAGGGGAGCGAACCTGGTTTGTTTACCTGAGTTCTCACGCGAGCTGATCTGTCAATCATTGGTCATTAGACAGACGCACGTGGGGAAAAGACCAGATCCTTGAAGAAATACAAGGGCGATAATAATACTTCCCGACCACCTTTGATGTCCGTGATTTCAGGGGACGTAAAGCTTTGATCTGCGGAAACGGACGGAAATCTAAAAGGGGCCCGTTCGCACGGCCCATGTCTTTTGATGTAGTTCGGCATCGCGAGTAGAGCGAACCGTAAAATCCTTTATTTCGGAAACGAAGCTCCTTGATTTTCCCTGCTTTGCCGAAGGTGTGAATTGTTACATCCTTTAGAGATATTGCACAAAATCTGTATATATACGGCGTTCTCTCCAAGTCAGTTATCAGGTCTCTCAGAAAATTTTGGATAATCTGAACGCGTACGCTAGAACCTATGTGAAATAGTGCGTTAATAGCCTTCGTGGGGATTTATTCTGATTTCTGGTAATAATAATAAGTTGTGCTTAAGTGTTAAAATGTGTTAAAGTTTTACCATTTCTAATTCACTGTGATTCCCTAGCGTTAAGACTAGTGAAATAGCAAACGCGTAGATATTTTCTTACCAGTTGTTCAGTTTAATGTAAAAATCCATCAACCATTTTTTTACACCAGAAGATACGGTTTAGCTGACTAGGTATAATGCTATGAGTGACGGATAAAGTGACAGAGTAGAATTCGCATTGTATTTCATGTGTAATGTCGTGGAATATTCTAATCCACATATATAAATTATCAAGTAAATATAAAGCCTAATAAATACATATAATAAATAAAGGAAGAAGAATGGTAAAGAACAGTGCTGTCACAATCGAAATCCCCCTTGTTTTATGCTTCGTCTGCAAATTGTAACGCTTTCACGTTGATAGTAAAAGCTTACTGTATTATTACCCGCTTTCTTCAATGAAACGTGTGCTGCATTTCTAAGAAAAACATTGAGAGGCCCTGCGTAATGACCTAAATTAATCCTAACATTAATTATATTACGTTACCAAAACGAACGAACAGATGGACTCAAATATAGAGAGAGAGAGAGGGGCGAATAAAACCGGGAACGCATGCAACACGCGTCGCGCGATACACAAATGCTGCCATCACGCGTGTAAGTCTACATGCACTAATTGTTTTTCAGACGGACAGTGATAAAATACACTACCCTTTCCCAGAGTTAGGTTTATAAATCATAAAAAACTCTTATTAGGAAAGACAACATTAGATGGGTTTACGGTTGAAAACATAACAGTACCCAGACAGCACATCTTCGAAACAGGAGGTAGAAAATACATATTTTGAACGCAGCCACGTAGCTCTTTCAAATTGGTATATTTGGGTTCCTTAGGGCTTGCTGACAAATAATATGTAAAACGTTACGCAAATAGTCCAGGAATTAATAAATTATACCCAAAATAAAATAGTGAGGATGCCTGACAGCATGGAATCATTTCTGCTCATAAAATTTTTTTTATAACGTGTTTGAAAAAAACCTTACGTTACATAAATAGCCTACCATGTAAACTCCCAATTGATTGGAGCGCAACAAATGAAAGCCTAACCACGATTGGTCGGACTATAAATACTATCTTTCGTTGTTAGGGGAAACGGGGAAAGGTAACATTTTTTCAAACACTTGTCGAAACGGGGCCTCATTGGCTAGACTCGCTGGATATAATCACTTGGGAGCGTTAGTTCGAAACCACTTGTTTAAATAAGCTTGATAAAGCATCAGTGCGTTGAAGCCAGCTCACAATTTTGCTAAAATAAAAGCCTGGAACATAAGCAGATGGAAATTTGTGCCAGTAATTGTGCCAGAATTCATTGCTAATCAACGTATCTGTGTTTATTTCCATGAAATTGTGGTAAGCTTGAACCATTCAGTATCTTTTAATGAAAATTGAATGTAAATTGTTAATTTATGCCTGTATATATATGTGTAGTTCAGTGGCAAACAAGAGATAAAGCCTATAATGCTCCAGCCTGAACAGAGGGTGTCGGAGGGAAGTAAAACGGCATGGAATGGCCAAATAGTACACTGACACCTAGATGATTGACTAGAAAGAAATAATGCTGGAATTGCAGAGGCGTAGTAACCATTAAGGAGGTTAATGCTGGTATAAAGTACTTCAGAATGAAGCTGATAGTTGGCCTAACGCTCTACTCCTTGGTCCTTTTAGCTATCAGTGAGGTGTCTCCAGAGCCCAGAGGAGAATTCGAGCAGAGGAGTCCTTTCCTGCCGCCATCACGCCAGATAAGCTAACTTGGCCAGCTGAGCTCAACATTATGTCCCCTCATCTTGAAATGACTTTATAAAAATAACATTCAGAGGGGAATTTAATTGTCTTAATATCAGGAACTGAGAACATCTCCAATACTAGTCCCAAAAGACAAACTATTGAAGTCATGATGACAAATACCAACAGAGCTTGAACAAAACAAAACCAGTATTACCTCATTTTACTACTACACAACTGACACACATAGAATATTTGTAATAATATATGTCACTACAATATTCATATTAAATACATTCTGTACATAACTTGTAATTTAAATTGATTGTGATTCCTGGTTCCCTTGTAGTTGAATCAGGACACATATTCATTCATGCCAGTAATGAATACATATTGTTATTTGAAAAGTTACGAGTGACTTCTTTAAGATATTCTCATAGAGTGTTATATGTATGTGAGTGTCACAGTGTTGTTAAGAGTAGTGGATTAAATTAAATTGTTTATCTGTCTGTTGTTGTGACTTACACTTCACCATACTCATACCCTAGACACATAACGTAGCATCACACTATTCCAGAATAATTCTGACTGAGATATAGAGATATGTGGTAGCAAGTAAGGTTATCTATAATACACTACTCTTAATAGATATAGATACCTTCACAGCTGATCTCAGTCAGTACACTAAGTCCCCTATAAATATTTATAACATCCCACTTCACCACATATATTGGGGTCTCGCTCTTGGGATTTTGAATCTTTCCCTATTAAAAATATTGGGGGTAATTCACTTCAGGGAATATAAGAATTAAAAGGTATCCTTGGGTGGAATTAAATAAGGTTGAGCTCACGGTGCCTGTGTTGTCCATTATATATATTTAGAATTTGAATTGTTGGTTAGACATTGTAGAAATTTACCTGATAGACAATGGCGGACCTGGCCAAATTTCGATCTGCTGCGGTTCAGACTGCAAAAGAGTTAGGATTAGATGGGCAAGTTATGGTTGCCTATGTCACGACGGAATGTGACAAATTTATTGAACGTGAAGAAAGAAGGTTTGAAGCCGAAAGAAAGTTAGAGGCTGACAAGGAAATTAAGAGGTTGCAGATTGAGGCTGAGGCTAAGAAATTGGAAGCAGAAGAAAAAAGATTAGCTGCAGAAAGAGAAGCCGAGGAAAGAAGACAGGCTGCAGAAAGAGAAGAGAGGAAATTAGCTGCAGAAAGGGAAGCAGAAGATAAAAGATTACAAAGGGAACATGAGTTACGACTAAGGGAGTTTGAGTTTCAAGGCCATGCTCCTGAAAATGGTGCCAGTCCCTTTGCCTCTGATGCTACGGTTACTCAAGGAGCCTCAACCTCAGCTATGAATTTTCATTTAGATCATTTTGTTGAGAAAGACGATGATATTGAGAGCTATATAAATAGGTATGAACTATTAGCTACCACGTATGGGTTAGAGAGAGAAAGGTGGAGCTTAAAGTTATCTCAGGGACTTCGTGGGGCAGCTTATGAAGTTTTTGCAAAAATGAGCAGAGGTGATCAGGAAAATTATGACATGCTAAAGCAGGCTCTTTTGTTAAGGTATGAAAAGAATGCAGAATTTTATAGGAAAAAATTTAGGAATGCTAAACTACTGTCAGGTGAAACCTATCACCAGTTCTCGGCACGAATAGAGACATACTTGGAGAAATGGACTTCTCTGGGGAAAACCCAAGATCTTAAGGAAATGGTCCTTATAGAGCAACTAAGAGAGTCCATGGCTCCAGACCTGAGAAAATTTCTCATGGAACAAGGTGCAGAGAGGCTGGGTGAGTTGCTAAATGTTGCTGAAAGGTATCAAGCAGCTCAAGCAGAGGTAACAGGTAATAAAAAGAAACAGGTGGACAACTTTAGGGCACCACAGAACTTTAATCAATTTGATCCTAGGGATCAAAATAAAGGTAAGCACCAATTTGATAGGCCACGGTATGAAAATAAAAATAAATTCCCACAATTCGATGAAAGGAAATATGATGAAAGAAAATCTTTCAACCAAGGAAAAAGGTGGTGTAAAAATTGTCAGATGGACAATCATGACACTGACCGTTGCAGAAGGAAACCTGTGTATATGGCAACCCTTCAGGTCAGGTCGACCTCAAGACAGGAGGAGGATATTATGTTAGATACCACTCCAGAAGAGATGAGGAAGGCACAGGCTGGGGATAAAACACTCAAGCCTTGTTTCAGAAAATTGTCAACTTGTCATACAACTCCAGGCAAGGGAGATTTTTACATGAAAAACAAGTTGATGTATAGGAAGACTGGAGCTAGATCCAAAGGTCACGGACAGCTGGTTCTTCCAAAAGGATACAGGACAGAATTAATAAGGAGCCTACATGTGAAACCAGATGGGGACCATGAGAAGATAGGTACCATCATTCAAAAGGTGGCTCACAATTATTATTGGCCCAAAGCAAGATGGGACATTGAAAATTTTGTAGAAAGGTGTAGCATAGCACATGAGGGAACACCCACAAGTGGGAACATGGATCAGGACCTGGACACGCCACGGGGCAAAATTAGGCCTGATAATAAAAAGAAAAATAGATTTGATAAAGTGGACCGCATGGAATGGGAAGCCCCTTTTCACGGACAAGCTTCACTTAACTGTTTTACAATGGCCACTATGCGGAGAGTGCAAAAAGATGTCTTACCCCAGGATAAGCCGAAAATCCCTCAATCGGACTTAAACAAACTGGAGGAAGAAGATGTAGAGAGGAAATCTCTCATCAAGAATTTTAAGTGGGGAGAAAGCCCCAAAAGAAAAATTGGTAGCGGTCGTTTTGTGAATGATAATTCTGGGAGGAAAAAATCATCACTATAAAGCTTCGAGTGGAAGAGACCATACCGGTGCATGGACAAATAGGTCCACACAATTAAAGGTCCATATGTAGCTTTGTTAAGAACGTGGACTGATGAAAAGGCAGAGGAAAACATTACATCTTCATACCAATATGTGAATGAGCTGACCACTCGGTTAAAAACTGGCTGGAAACTTGCCAATGAAAATTTGAAACAAGCCAGGAAGAAACATGCTGCCTATTATAACAGGAAGGCGAAGGACAGAAATTTGGCTGTGGGAGAGAAGGTACTGCTTCTTTTGCCCGAGAGTCAGAATAAGTTACAAATTGGATGGCAGGGTCCATATACAGTTCTAGAGAAGGTGTCTAGGACAAATTATAAGATAGATAAGAAGGGGAAAGAAAAAATCTATCATGTGAATCTCCTGAAGAAATATTTGGAAAGAGAACATCAGGAAGAGACACACTTGTTGACCTTGTCCATCGCCATGGAGATGAAAAAAGGAACCACTTTCATCATTTGAATATCCATTACACCCCTGTGAGACAGCAGCACAGGTGAAAATCAGTACACATTTAACGAAAACTCAGAAAGAGAGAGTGCAACAGGTTCTAAATAATCATGCAGAGGTGTTAACAGACCGACCAGGGCATACAAACCTATTGGAATATGATATGAAACTAATAGACTCCACACCTGTCTGTATGAAACCATATTCGATTCCGTTTGCTAAGGAGAAAGCTTTGAAGGAAGAGATAGACTATCTGTTGAAGGAAGGAATTATTTCGCACAGTGAGTCTTCGTATAGTTCCGGTGTTGTACTTTTAAGGAAGCCCTCTGGAGAACATAGACTCTGTATAGATTACAGGAGACTGAACGCTATTACAGAAGGACAGGTGGATCCATTGCCGGATACAAATCAGCTGTTTGCCAGACTAAATAAAGCTAAATATTTCTCAAAAGTGGATCTGAGTAAAGGATACTATCAGATTCCAGTAAAGCCTGAGGTTAGACCATACCTAGCTTTTAGTACCTCAGAAGGACACTATGAGTTTAATAGATTGCCATTTGGATTGAAGAATGCGCCTAGTGTCTTCTCTAGAATGATGAGAAAATTATTGGATCCTCTGAATAATCCCTGTATAACAAATTTTATGGATGATATCCTTATAGCAACAGAAACATTTGAGGAACACATTGACTCTCTGAACATGCTGTTTGATCGACTTAGGGAGGCAAATTTAACAGCCCGTCCAACCAAATGTTGCGTTGGATGTAAAGAATTGGAATTTTTGGGACACACAGTTTATCAGGGAAACATGACCCCTGACCCAAAGAATTTAGAGAAACTACAGAACGCCCCGAGACCACAAACCAAGAAGGACGTGAGATCCTTTGTCTCATTATGTGGTTTCTACCAGAAGTATATCAAAAACTTTAATTCCATATGTGCACCTTTAACGGAATTGACACGTAAAGGACATCCAGATCGCATTACATGGACACCACAATGTGAAATGACTTACCAAGAATTGAAGGAAAAGCTCACAAGTAAACCCATTTTGAAATTACCTGATTTAAGTCAAGAATTCATAGTAAGGACGGATGCAAGTAATATTGGGTTAGGTGCAACTTTACTACAGAAATCAGATGCATTGGATGGGGAATTAAGCCCAGTGGCATATGCTAGCAGAAAGTTGAATAAAGCTGAAATCAACTACTCAACTAGCGAAAAAGAATGTCTTGCAGTAATATGGGCAATAAAGAAATTCAATATTTATCTATATGGGAAGGCATTTAAGTTGCAAACAGATCACAAACCTTTATCGTTTCTAGCACAGGCTAAGCATGAGAACTCCAGGTTACTCCGATGGTCTTTACTTTTGGCTCCATATAATTTTAGCATTGAGTATATATCTGGAAAAACCAATTTGGGAGCGGATTTTTTAAGCCGCCATCCGTGTGATGAGAATCACCGTAAACCCCAGAAATAATAATGAATTTCTCTATGTGTATATAGAATAAAGGACTGACATATAATGTCTGTTTTAAGAGGGGAGGTGTCGTGGAATATTCTAATCCACATATATAAATTATCAAGTAAATATAAAGCCTAATAAATACATATAATAAATAAAGGAAGAAGAATGGTAAAGAACAGTGCTGTCACAATCGAAATCCCCCTTGTTTTATGCTTCGTCTGCAAATTGTAACGCTTTCACGTTGATAGTAAAAGCTTACTGTATTATTACCCGCTTTCTTCAATGAAACGTGTGCTGCATTTCTAAGAAAAACATTGAGAGGCCCTGCGTAATGACCTAAATTAATCCTAACATTAATTATATTACGTTACCAAAACGAACGAACAGATGGACTCAAATATAGAGAGAGAGAGAGGGGCGAATAAAACCGGGAACGCATGCAACACGCGTCGCGCGATACACAAATGCTGCCATCACGCGTGTAAGTCTACATGCACTAATTGTTTTTCAGACGGACAGTGATAAAATACACTACCCTTTCCCAGAGTTAGGTTTATAAATCATAAAAAACTCTTATTAGGAAAGACAACATTAGATGGGTTTACGGTTGAAAACATAACAGTACCCAGACAGCACATCTTCGAAACAGGAGGTAGAAAATACATATTTTGAACGCAGCCACGTAGCTCTTTCAAATTGGTATATTTGGGTTCCTTAGGGCTTGCTGACAAATAATATGTAAAACGTTACGCAAATAGTCCAGGAATTAATAAATTATACCCAAAATAAAATAGTGAGGATGCCTGACAGCATGGAATCATTTCTGCTCATAAAATTTTTTTTTTATAACGTGTTTGAAAAAAAACCTTACGTTACATAAATAGCCTACCATGTAAACTCCCAATTGATTGGAGCGCAACAAATGAAAGCCTAACCACGATTGGTCGGACTATAAATACTATCTTTCGTTGTTAGGGGAAACGGGGAAAGGTAACATTTTTTCAAACACTTGTCGAAACGGGGCCTCATTGGCTAGACTCGCTGGATATAATCACTTGGGAGCGTTAGTTCGAAACCACTTGTTTAAATAAGCTTGATAAAGCATCAGTGCGTTGAAGCCAGCTCACAATTTTGCTAAAATAAAAGCCTGGAACATAAGCAGATGGAAATTTGTGCCAGTAATTGTGCCAGAATTCATTGCTAATCAACGTATCTGTGTTTATTTCCATGAAATTGTGGTAAGCTTGAACCATTCAGTATCTTTTAATGAAAATTGAATGTAAATTGTTAATTTATGCCTGTATATATATGTGTAGTTCAGTGGCAAACAAGAGATAAAGCCTATAATGTTCCAGCCTGAACAGAGGGTGTCGGAGGGAAGTAAAACGGCATGGAATGGCCAAATAGTACACTGACACCTAGATGATTGACTAGAAAGAAATAATGCTGGAATTGCAGAGGCGTAGTAACCATTAAGGAGGTTAATGCTGGTATAAAGTACTTCAGAATGAAGCTGATAGTTGGCCTAACGCTCTGAACTCAATGTTTGTGCTGTATTGTGATCAGTGTAAAAGAGAGTATAAGTTAGTTATGAAGTAGAAGGTACATCCTTCTTGATTTCAGGGACAGTGGTCTTGATGGTACTGAGCAGCACCTGGTCAGAGCTTTGCTGAATCCAGTGTCGGACAGCATACTCCTTGGTCCTTTTAGCTATCAGTGAGGTGTCTCCAGAGCCCAGAGGAGAATTCGAGCAGAGGAGTCCTTTCCTGCCGCCATCACGCCAGATAAGCTAACTTGGCCAGCTGAGCTCAACATTATGTCCCCTCATCTTGAAATGACTTTATAAAAAATAACATTCAGAGGGGAATTTAATTGTCTTAATATCAGGAACTGAGAACATCTCCAATACTAGTCCCAAAAGACAAACTATTGAAGTCATGATGACAAATACCAACAGAGCTTGAACAAAACAAAACCAGTATTACCTCATTTTACTACTACACAACTGACACACATAGAATATTTGTAATAATATATGTCACTACAATATTCATTTTAAATACATTCTGTACATAACTTGTAATTTAAATTGATTGTGATTCCTGGTTCCCTTGTAGTTGAATCAGGACACATATTCATTCATGCCAGTAATGAATACATATTGTTATTTGAAAAGTTACGAGTGACTTCTTTAAGATATTCTCATAGAGTGTTATATGTATGTGAGTGTCACAGTGTTGTTAAGAGTAGTGGATTAAATTAAATTGTTTATCTGTCTGTTGTTGTGACTTACACTTCACCATACTCATACCCTAGACACATAACGTTGCATCACACTATTCCAGAATAATTCTGACTGAGATATAGAGATATGTGGTAGCAAGTAAGGTTATCTATAATACACTACTCTTAATAGATATAGATACCTTCACAGCTGATCTCAGTCAGTACACTAAGTCCCCTATAAATATTTATAACATCCCACTTCACCACATGTAATTTTCTAAATGGCTAGTGTTTAATATCATGTGTCAAAACAATAGACGCCGTTAATCAAATAGCTAGTAATGACAGGCGATATTTGTTAAGGGCGCGTAGTTATAATTAAATTATAACTGACATTGTGCGCTGATTCTTTTACCGAGCGGGTGGGGGGGGGGGGGGGGAAGAGAGGCAGCATGCCTAAAACCCAACCTGTACTCGCTAAACGAAGCGCGATAAGATAGGCTAAGACCCAGTGTGCTTTTTAATTTAATTAGGTGACCGAGAGGAAAAGAGATCATACCCTTACGCGTGATAGTATAGGATATTGGCATTTTTTGTTAAATGTTCTTTTTTCTTCCTAATATAGTACCGGATCAAAACCAGCGGCCAGCGGTTTTCTATTGTGGTCTTTTCCTCAGTTACTGAAGGAGTAATAGTTGTCGTTTTTTTCCTTGGCGTTCGTCCCCAGTACAGGTGTGAATAGGAATTGCCAAGGCGACAAACTAACATTTTAACTGTAAATTTGAGTTAACTGGACTTACAAAATACCCAGATTGTTTATTCAATTTTATCAGCCCGCTGTGGCAATATACATAACATTTTTCACGACTTCTGACAGTCGTTTTTCGTAGTGGATTTTATCCAGGAGAACACTCACCCAAGAGCAAGCCGATAGGATTTATCATCATTATCTTAATTAACAGTTTAGCAACCAGATGTTTCTTTAGCTATTGGAAGTACTGTCTATTGTCTACTGTGAACACAAGATCGCGGTTTTTTTTTTTTTTTTGCTACATGACCTATTTGATATGACATTGCATATCCAAGAATCAAACACCAAATTAGGCGTCCCCCATTATAAAAATTAATTATTAGTGGAGGGACTGGGGCCCACTTCGGAGGATAAAACTACTGGATCATGATACATATGCATGGATGTTTACGTTCAAGAGTGTTACACCAAGTTTAGGTAAGGCGTGATTGATGTGGCCACGAATGACAGAGTGAGAGTGAATATTTTCTAGTTACGGAAACTGTACCATCCTTTATTTTCTTTGCAAATACTGTTATTTTACTGGATAGCTTAAGTAGAACTTTGTTCTTTTCTTTTCTTTACTGTCTATTCTATAACAAAGTGTTAATCTTTGACCTTTTGGGTTATTAACTTCTTTTGGGATCCTTTTTCTCAACAAGGGGGGAGGGCACTTATTGGGTTATTTTCCTATGTCTGTAAACATGATTATATTGATTTCTATATGTTTTGATGTTGTAAAGTTTAAGTGATAATAAACTAAACAAGAACTTAACTTGTGTGTTGGTCAGACCCATATCCATTTACCATAGTTTTCACGTTTGTGTGTCTTGTTGACACATAATTGTGTGTGTGTGAGTAGTAAACTTATAATTTCTCTTATAGGGAGGTTTACATACCTTCTTATGCTAAAGATAGTCGTATAGATAGGCTGGACTAGAGAAACCACTCATTCCAGAGACAGAGCTTCCCCTTAATCTATTCACTCGTGGAATCTATTCTAACACCTTTCCTTCTCATATACCCCACCTTCTGCTTAACTCAGACGGGACCAGATATCTCTCTAACCTATCTAAAAATGTACGACATGGTAGCAGAAGGATACCCTTGATGATAGAAGGAATATATATATATATATATATATATATATATATATATATATATATATATATATATATATATATATATATATATATATATATATATATATATATATATATATATATGTGTGTGTGTGTGTGTGATGGGACCGAAAAGACGCCCGCCCCCTTTCTGTTTCTTGGCATATTTATCGCCCATATATTTTCGGTCAGCCCACGTGACTGTCAGCCCACGTGACGGCGCGAGCAAGCATTGCTGGGATGTAAAAAGTCTTCAAGAAGATATATTAGTTTAGGCCATAATAAAGCCTAAGAATTAGTTGTGATGTGTTATATTTGGTAGTCGTGTGTTATATTTTATAATTGTGAGCAATATCTGTGTTTTCGGGCGTAATAAAGCAAATATCGCGAGTGTCATTTAAGTGGCTAAATTAATACGCCTAGCGCGCAGTAAGTTGAGTGATTAGCCTAGTGCCTATATAAAGCGTGTGATAGCCAGCAGCGGCCTTTCCTAGTATCAGCCCAGACGAGAGAACAAACGAAACGAAGTAAGACACCAGACTCTATCTGTAGATGCCTTGAGCACGATTAGGAACTGAGCACTAGCTGGGTGTTTGTTTGTATGGTGTTATGTTCGTTGGTTTATTTGTTTAATGTTTGCTTCAGTGTGCTCTTAGTCACTGAATGGGTTGTAAAAATAAATACAACCCCTGCCTCAAGAATCAGAGTTTTATTGTTGTTCGGGTCGGTGCGAGTGTGAAAAGAGAGTGATCACATATCACAATATCATCATCATCATCATCATCTCGCCCACCCTATCATATATATATATAAAGTTCAACTCATTCAAAAGCTTATTGTCTGAACCTTGTTCAGTTACGCAACGAGTCAGTGCATGAAGTAAATTCATCTACTCAAACCGTGTTTGCACAACGTAAATTCCTTCAAACAAGACTCATTGCACGAGGCCTAATTCAACAAGACGATCATTTCATGAAGAATTCAAGTCCCGTCAGCACTATCTTCAAGACCAGACAGCAGTAAATTTTATGAACTATCAACAGTTTATCTACGCTAGAAAGATTTCAAATCGTTGACGGACAATACACTTACATGTTTTCACTACTACTGCACGTGCAATGTTCACAGCATTTATTATCCATCTTTGAGGTAACCCAAACTGTGAAATATACTTCTACACTGAACAGTCTGTGCACACCTCTGTTTGTTCGTACAGTGTAGGAAATTTGGAAGGATTACGGTCTCTGTTATTATTGTCATCAGTGTGTTAACAGAATACTCATCACCAATATATTATTTACATAGTTTCACTATTATATTTAATTAATTACATTTTTACATTTCATGTATGAATTGTCTTCCATAATCATCTTTTTCACTTTCTACTAACCCTATATGTGTATATATTTAACAAATAAATATATAGCCTTGTTGATCGTTAACTCCTTAGTGCTTAATTACTATCAATTGTGCTTTCTGAGTTAAGTATTTACATATTGGCAAAACCTTCATTTGGGAGGTTGAAGGCTCTTTTTTTTTGTCGAGAGATCGAGATATTAGGGATAGAAGTTAATGTCACAGGGATACAGAATTAACTGTTCCTGATTTATTAGATATCACTATCAAGTGAAGAGAATTTGCCTTCTCTTCTTCTCGTCCTTGTCTCTTTTCTTAACGAGCCGATTTCTGGAGACGTTATTGATACTATTCTATAGACCATACCCATCTATATAACTCTTTAGCAGAACGTGGATTTCTCCCTTCTAATATATGTAACAGGTTCCTTGGTACATTAGTCGCATTGAGGAGATCCTCATTACTCTTCACCGGTCCGCGGTATTAACATTCTTCTGTAAAACCACATCTCTGTGACCTCCAGGAAATTTTATACTTCTTTACTAATGGTCCACGGCCTGCTTCCAGATGTCAGGATTGGCTATTTATAACACTAAATGTATAATTTTTTAAAAATTAAATATGGACGGCTAAGCATTTCAACTGCTCTGGTTTGCTCACCTAATTGACGGTCAACAAATGTGACATCTTCACAGTTATGACTAAACCAGTTCAACTAGAAGAGTCATTAAGCCGTGTTAACCAGACAGCGGAATCCTTTGAAACAGATAGCGGAGACGAGGAGATCTGACAAGATTTGGTTTAATCTGACAAGGATTTATCTTGTCTAACATGACGCTTTTTTTATTCGCCGTGACTCTGTTAAATCGTTTTGCAAAAGTATGTACTACTTTTTCTCTCTGTTTAAGTAAAAAGTACTTTCCTTTATGTTTGCTTTATGTATTTGGCATCAATGTAGGATTACCAGGGATGGACATGTGAGAGAGTGGATCAGGCGTGTATACAACCAGCGGCGTGTTATAGGAACAATCATACACTTTGCCATTTCCTGAATGAGAATGAGCTTCTGTGGGTTTGCCCGGACTGCGAGGATGTCGATTCTGAACAACAATAAAAAATACACTAACAGTGCTTGAACAAAGCAGTAGCTGATAGCAGATTTATACCAAAACTTTGCTATCGATTTTTTAAAGTTGTTTTGTTAAGTCAAAACAAAAACAAAAAAATTGTAGGCCTCACAAACCTGAAATAAGACACCAAGAAGAGATGCTGACGTTACCATAAGAAAAATATGAAGAAGTTACCACCAGAGGAAATGTGGATAACAGGCTCCATCTTCTTCGGTCCTAGGTCGCTGACTAACAAAGCAATTACTGACCATCAAACCTAGTGGCGTCTTGTAGGGCAGCAACAAACTGTCTCCATTTTTCTCGGCCGACAGCCATCCTTCAAGTGGTGCCCCAGCTCTGGTTCATACTTATCATCTCCGCCTCCACTGTTCTCCGCCAGGTGGCTTTTGGCTGTCCTTGCTTTCGCTTTCCGTCTGGAGTCCATGGCATGGCAGTTCTGGTGATGGTGTCAGGGTCTCTTGTGAGGATGTGGCCAACCAACTTCCAGCGTCTACCCGCCATGATGGTGCACATGTCGTCTTGGTGACTCCCGAGTTAGCAGTTCTTGGTTGGTGATTGTGTTCGGCCAGAAAATTCGAAGAATTTTCCTTAGACGGAACAGGCTCCATACTTAACTATATATGTTGAAATAAAATAGTTTGGATATTATTAATGTGCAGCCTACTGGATACGTACACTGAACGGACGAAGAAGACATTGAAAGACCTTGAACAGGAACAGGTGCAGGACATGAAGGCTTGGCTTGAATTTGCTGAGAGCCCATGCTCCCAAGGGATCTGAAGGGTATTGATGATGATAACATACAGCTTATAAAGCTACCATTACAAGCCTTCAACTATAAAGCTACCATTACAAGCCTTCACTTATAAAGCTACCATTACAAGCCTTCAACTATAAAGCTATCATTGCAAGCCTTCAACTATAAAGCTACCATTACAAGCCTTCAACTATAAAGCTACCATTACAAGCCTTCAACTATAAGGCTATCATTGCAAGCCTTCAACTATAAAGCTACCATTACAAGCCTTCAATTACAGAAGAACTGGATAGCCCTAGACAAAGGCAGGAAATTGTATTAACGAGATCACGAAGGAAGCACTAAACGTGGATAGGCCCAGTAATAAGTTATTTGGTGCCCTGGACAAACAAGAGTATTTGGTGCCCTGGACAAACAGAATAGTGGCGCCTTAGGCAAACATAGTGTTAGGGTCCTAAGCAAACATATTATTTGGCGCCTTAGGCAAGCAGAATATTTCGCGCCCTAGGCGAACAGAACACCCTAGGGAAACAGAATATTTGGCACCCTAGACAAAAAAGAATATTTTGCGCCCGAGTAAAACAGCTCATTTGGTGCCTCATGAGAACAGCTCATTTTATGCCCCCATAAAAACAGCTCATTTCACGCCCCATGAAAACAGCTCAATCCTCTCCACCAATTCCCCCCTCCCATTTGCTATTTTCCCCGACAGTTTGTTTCAAGCGCGTGAAACCTAAACTTAAATGTGCTAATAAACATAATGTATACACGCTTATTTACAGTTGTGTAGAAGGGCCACAGACAATAAACATTTTTTATTTCCCCTCGGAATTACGATTTCTTTTTCGTTATACCATTTTTTTTAGTTAATTTGATTTTTACCGCCCCTCTCCTGCCACCATACTTTGCCACCCGACGATTGCAAAGTACGCCTAATCGTTAAACCGGCCGGAATGTGGACAGCGCTGCTCACTTGCATTTGGACACGTAGACAAGGGTTTGAAATGCAGCTGGATTTCCAGTAACGATACAGATGTCATGCAATGTGTGACTTTGTGTGGGAATCGGTCGGCCCGGGCTATTTCCGCGCAGAAGGCTCCACGGGCAAATTGATTCTTCGTAAGGCTTGCGCTGAGTCTGTGGGGGACGTCATGCTTTTTTTTTTGCTTATGTGAGCGGACTGCTTGACCCAATTGGCTCTCCGCTCGGTGCTTTCATGCTCTTCGAACACATATGCTATTACATATTTATGGGAGTGTGTAGACTTCTTACCATTGTTGAAATCCGTAGACTATTATTAGAGTTACATTAGAGACGAGGGGCTAGGAAGGCTATTAACGACACGCGGGATGAACAAGAGAAAGGAACTAGAGAAGAACTGGAGGCTCTCGAGAGTGAAGTCACTGGGGGACAGAAACGGATCTCATAACACACCGTCAGCCAACTAGCGGCTCTCTGCTGAGGGGCTCATCTGGACGCCTATTATCGAAACCATCTCCGTCGCTCGCATCTCAGTGTATTCTCAGCTTCTAGTCTATCAAAGAGTCTATCTATTAGAAAGCTCCTAGTCTTTCCAACTTACGTCGCCCTCTCTTTAATGCCTACAGCCTACTGAAGGCTGTTTCAAGCGATCGTCACTTCCGAACTTGGGCCCCCAGATCCTGAGAGCAGAAGAAGAGACGAAAGGGGGAAGAAAGTAGCGATTCGCATACGTCCGTTAACACACCACCATAAAGACGATGCGGAAATCGGCTAAGATCTGCGAAAAACAGTGTTAACGGGTTAGTTGAGACCGCCGAAGAACGAACGAGAAAGCACAGAAAACAGAAGAACCAAGCTAAGACAGTTTTAAGCGAGCACTTAGACGTAATAGAACTCAGAGAGAAAAGCTGCGTTAGCTGCAGAGCGTGAAGGGGTAACAAGACCAGAAGGCGGGGAGTGAGACGATGAAAAAAGCGAGGCCTCCATAGTGTGGAAAGGAGGGTACAGGATGTAGTAGGGAGAAGAGAGGAAAAAGGATAGAGAGACGAGCAATAGAGTAGAGTGATCAGGAGGTTAGTTTTGAGTTCAGAGCGGAAGGGCAAGAATGTTGGGATACGAGGGGTTAGCGCGTGATAAGGTCATTTATTATTAGTGGGAGAGGAGAAGTGGGAGGGATGAGGGGTAAAGATCCGAGTACCTGGGAGAAAAAAGGAGGAAAGAGGGTAGAGAAAGATAAATAGGGGTGGATCTGCGAAGAGAATGGAGTTGGAGTTAAAGAGAAAAGAGAGAAAGTTTGTTTTTACCGAGGGTAGGTTAGGCAGAACCAGAAAAGAGACGCAAAGATGATGTTCGAGGTTGTTTATATCCATACTGTCTGAGGCATATAAAGGATCGAAGCATATACTCGCAACTGTTAATAATTTAGTTGTCCGTCCAGTGACGAGTTGAATTCAGTGGATGCATATTCTTAACTATGATACTATGTCATGGAAGAGAGCGTAACCGTGATGGAATTGGAAGTAATTATCGACTGATAGAGTTGTACAAGAACGGCTAAGATGATTAGAGAACGCGGGATACTCCTATTCATTTCGGCCTGTCAGCTATAATATCCTTGTGAAAGCGTCAGAATCTAGGCTGTCAGAATGTCTCCTGACAGGGAAGAGGGAGAACGTAAAATGCAGTGGGAGAATTAAACATTAAGGAGCAAAAGCTCGACTGTGCCCTCGCAAGATGTGAGAGATAGTGAGACAGTCACCCAGGAATGAATCTCATTATGTAGTTAATATTCTAACTTCAAACCAACCACAGATGCTAGGGCGAGTCTCATTTTAGAGAAGTGTTTCTTTCGGCAGTCAGGACGAGTGTTAGCAGCATTTACCGAGAGACCTTGTCATAATCTATTCCAGAGACGTTCAGGTAGAGACACACAGATTTCCTGAAGAAAATCATTACGTGATTGCGCTGGCTCTGCCAGAGTTGTTTAAATCAGCTAAGTGTGATCTAGTATTCTCGCAATGGGAAGTCTGCGTAATCATATTAGGGGTTAATTCGCAGGGTCTTTCAACCATGCTGACGTGAGACTAGTTACATCATCAGAATGGACGCGTGAGCATAGTACCTTCCTGGAAGATGGTCACTCCATAGACTATCACCTGAGTTAATCTAACTACATCTCAGCCTCACAGAAAGCAAAAATGCATCTAGTCGAATATCGATCTTCGGCGTAAACCATGACAGGCTGCGTCAACGGGCAAACCAAATGTGTAATCTGTTCCATCTGAAATATCAGAATGAGGACTGTCAACGGAAAGCCGATACCTCAAGCCTCGACAATGGTGTCACGACGGCGTGTGTGCGATTAATCGAATGCCTCTACCCGAGGTCGCCAGATAACTCCAATAATACCTGTAGCGCGGTAAAAGTGAAATTAAGCACGTCTATGTAAGAGAACCGTAAAACAGGACTGATTAGAAGATGACTAGGATAAGTCGTTGAGAGCAAGTTGAATTGTACAGGAAGAAAACGTGTAGGGAAGCACTAGATAGTGTTACGCCGCAAACGAGGCCAAGTTGAAGAGCCCATCGCATAAAGTCAGTAGGAAGGCGAAAAAGTGCGTAGGAAGCACAAAAGTGCGTAGGACGAAAAATTGTACGAATGAATAGTTGACACGAAATTAGTTTCGATCGACACAAGATACGTTGAGTACGTTGCTCTCTCACTGTCTTTTTTCTCCACTCACCCCTCCTCCTCTCTCTCTCTCTCTCTCTCTCTCTCTCTCTATCTATCTATCTATCTATCTATCTATCTATCTATCTATCTATCTCTCTCTCTCTCTCCTCCATGTCTCTCTTTATCCTGCCTCTATTTTTTCAGCATTTTCCTTCCATCTTGTTCTCGGATCCTTAGCAATAGGCTGTCAAAGCAGTTCAGAGGCCGTCACGCCTGGTGGCGTTTAACACAGCTGCAATTGTATCCAGCGTAGTTCCCTGGCTTCATCATGTAAAACAAATTGCTACAGAAAAACTACCGCTACCAGAGCACATCACTTTTCCTATTCTTGGAGTTACCAGTTTTCACTCCCCCCCCCTCCCCCCCGCTGCAGTGATGGTTCCATACTCTACATGCAGTAAAAAGGAAAAGAAGTCCCCTGGGGGTGGGGGGTTCTCTGGTGAGATCAAGAAAGAACAAGACTACTGTTACCTCAAGCATGTCGTAGGAGACAACTAAAATAAGGTTGTGCATTGGGGAGGCAGACGTATGCAACATGAACCACCACGGCGGATGGAAGTGACAGTTTTGGTGAAGGCTTCCTGCAGTGAAGCCCAACTGTAGCGCCCACCGACAAAATTGGAGTTACAGAAAGTGTTATCACTGGTTAAACAAAAAAGTCAAGATGAGCGTTCACTGCATTAGGATATACTGTATATATGGTAATATATGGAAGTGTAGGGGAATATGTGGGAATATATGGGAAAATGTAAGAATATATGGGAATATATGGAAAAATTCGGAAATATACGGAAACCTATGGGAGTGTGTGGAAATATATGGAAATATGTGGCAATATATGGAAATACGTGGCACTATATGGAAATATGTGGCAATATATGGAAATATATGGCAATATATGGAACTATGTGGCAATATATGGAAATATTTAGAGCGTCCGACTGGCAGAGTGGTTAGAGCACTGATCTCTCGTGGCATAGGTGCCGGGTTCGATTAATGGTGTCGACACGCTCCAGTCTACCTAACTGTAAATGCGTAGCTGACTTTTCTCTTGTATTAGGGAAGGAAAAGGCAGCGAGGAAGGGAACTGGTCACCCCCACCTCGCTATGCTGGACCTAGTATAGTGAAGTCTCTAACACTTCACTCCCCTACGGCAGTATCTGCTATGGGACTACCTTTACCTACTTTTTATATAGAAATATGTGGGAATATATAGGAACATATGGGAATATACGGGAACATATGGGAATATATGTGTGACGATATTTGTGGGTGTCCTTTTATATTTTTCTTCCTTTCCTACATTATCCATTTATTTTCTTCATTTTTCGCATATAAATTCGTGCCTTTGACACTCCTTAAATTGCTATACTCTTTCTCACACTGCAATAGTGTTATTTCACGGATAATTGACTATCTTGAGGATTAATTGTAATCGCTTAAGTGGTCGCGCCAGCCTGAATGCAGACGGTAAACGTGAAAGTAATGGTTGACTTTGACGTAACTCATTTTCGACCCAGACAGAGCAGGCGGGTGACCACCTGTGTTTCGCGGTTGGTCACTGCGCCTCCCGACAC